>JAYKAV010002983.1:600178-621242 GCA_035582835.1 Phoebastria nigripes
CGCCTCCCCCCCGGAGATGGAGGGTGAGAAGAGGGAGGCATTAGGGTGCGCATCAGCTGGGGGACCCTCAATGAAGGGCGGGTCAGGTACCATTGCGGAGGATGAAGGAGAGAGAGCAAAAGCGTTAGCACTGACTGAGGCGTGTCTTCCCCCTTGGGAGCTGAGGGGTCTATGGTACTGCTGCCTGCGAGGGGAGAAGGTGTCACGCTGCCACTGCCCGGGGACAGCTGTATGGACATTGGCTGGAGAGAGGTCCCTCATCATTTTTAGGGCCCAGCCATTGCCTTTTGTGATGAGGCCCTCACTCTGCGGCGTAGCTGCCATTAATATCTGGGGATGGGAGGTGACACACACCATCACTCCCTAAGCAGAGCATGGAGAGGTGCACTAGTTCAGGGGTGGAGGGAGGTGAGGATGGGACCCTGCAGGGGTGGGATGGAATCACTATTTCCGAGGAGACCATGTCGATGGTAGCTGAGAAGGGCTCATGATTTGTGGGGGACTGTAATATTCCCCAGCCTAGCCCAAGAAAAGATTTTCTAATGGCAAATAACAAAACGTAAATCAAAGCCAATGCTGAACCACAAGCCACAAATTGTGTGGTGGATTGTCCGAAGACTGTGCCTTTTTACTTTGGACAAACACACCCAGGAGCAAGCCCGTAAGGTACCTGTGCACCCCTTTAATTAACTTGCCCACAGAATGACTCTGAGTTTACCCGAGTAACCAGAAATACATTTTTAAAAAATCACTGTTTTATCAGCAAAATTGATTTTTGTGGCTGCTGTACTTTTCTCACTGGCCTCTTGCTTCATTGAACAGGACTAACTGCATGAACAGATATCCAAAACAGGATATTTCTGGCTCTGGACTCAAACCGTACTCTGTACAGAATGAATGTTTCCTCATGGACTTATCTTGCACACTGACACATTTCTATTTCTATGAAGCATTTGAACAGTTTTCTGCAGTCTGATGAACTTCTTTGCAGGTTTTAATCACATTCATGTGGCAAGTACTCAACAAACCATATTGATCTGTAGCATGTGTACTTGGGATTATGGATACACTAGTCTCAGTGTTGGCTTCTCATCCCCTGCCTGGTAGATTTGGAAGGTTCTGCAGTGATTGTGGTTATTGCTGAATGAGACATCTAGTTAGTGCATTCTGTGATGGAAGAGAGACAAATAAAGGTCTATTAGAGGTATATTAGAGTCACTGTTAAAGATCTTTCTTCAACTTCTCCTGAGTGAAGTTGTACAGGAAGCTGATAGGAAAAAGCAGAACTTCCCCATCACTTAAAAAAGAATATCATAGAGCTGAAGACATTGGAGTCAATAAAGGTACTCAAGATCAAACTCTGCTAAGGACTTAAACTTCCCAGACAGAGTTCCCCAACACACAGAAGACATTTCCTGGATGGTTTGGCAATCCTGCTATACAGCCACATGCAGAAATACACCATGAGCGTTGCCAAAGGAGGAGTATGGCAAATGGGGCAGGGTGTTTTGCTTTGGATCAATGGCAGATAGGTTGTGCAAGGTGAGTGGGATGGGTTGTGAGAAAAGAAGGAGGAAAACCTTGCCTGCAGCAAGGTTTCCTGGCCGTTGCTGGTGGTGTAGAGACAGAGCCTGAAAGTTGCAGATGAGAACTGTGTAGCTTGGTTCCTTCTTTGATGTTGGCAAATGCATGTTCCTCAAGTGTTTATCACACATGAATGTGAAATGATTATCTTAGATGTTTATTCAGCTCATGTAAAACAGACCTCACCAAGTTAATTCCTTTAACTTGCCAGTCCCAGCAGTAGACTGAGAAGAGAAACACTCTGAACTGACAAAATAATTTTCTTCTTTTCATTACATTTTGAAGACTTAAAAAAACCTTTTGAATACAGTAGAGTATTCAGAATGTATTAGGTTACATGTGTTTGTGTCTGCAAATCTGGACATGAACTTATATTATTAAGTATATCAATTGATATATCAAGTGTATAGCATGGGAGTGTACAGCCATGCACAACCGTATTGTAGCGATTTTATAGAAATCATTTCCTGGAAGCTGAGCACAGTCATTTGTTGACCTCCTTATATTTGCATGGAAATCTTCCAGTACACAGCAGAACATTTTTTAGAGGCACAAAACAAGCACTAGTTAACAAAAACACCGACATGGATATCCAAGTCAGTGTATGACAAACGTATGTGATGGCACTGCATTTTTTGTGTATTTCAAATGCAAGTAAAGCCTGCGAACCTCATTCTACCACTTCCTTGTTTTTGTAAGTATAATGACCCAACACATACAACGTTTGGATTTCTAGTTGTTATAGTCTGTCCTGGGCTAGTAACAGACCTGGGAAGTCTCCTACTTGAAATGTGAACTTCACAAATCTGACCTGTGCTTCATGCCCTTTTGCTGTTAGATCTTCATCTTCCACATTTGGAGAGTGGTGACAAAGACTCTCCTGTCCCGTGTACCTGGTGTGCAGAATCACAGCTGAGCTACTGCTGGGGATGTACACGAGCAAGGAGGCTCAAAGTTTCTCTTGAAGGAGCTCACTTCTTGGCTTTAGTCTAATGCCCCAGTCCCTCCCATCATGGGCTAAGGAGGTTCCCTCCATTGTGCTTCAGAGATACTGTCCATCACATGATCCCAAGCAGAGCTGTCTTATGTTTTGGGAAGATAACCCAAAGCTGTATGCTCTGATAGCTCTATGAAAGACATTATTCCAAGTTACGGGCCTTATGCCAGTGACGTTCAATGGGAAGACAGCATACCCCAAAATACAAGCTGGATATCACAGACTTCTGAAATCCCACAGAGCTTGTCAGACCCTTGAACTTCGACTCTTGCAGTTTGTGTGAAATACTTACCTATGAAAGGATACATTTGTGGCAGTATAAATGCTTATCTGCAGCCATTCAAAATATTCTTTATCCCCTGTAAGAAACGAAATAATCTTTGTCAAACTTTATTCTCCATGTAGTGCTACTGTGTGTTACCTTTCACTCTACCTATTACAGACACATAGGGAATGTGCTGTTTTGAGGAGGGAGTCTACATAAGAGCTGGCCACCCTTGGCTCCCTTTGTAGTCAGTGGGGAGAAACAAGTACCTGCAGGGAGGGATTCATTTGACTTAATTCAGAAATCCTTAAAATGAAATAAATCCCACCAGAAATGCCTGTCTGGCGCTACAAAGAATCGCTAAATCCCTAACCCAGATGCATGTGTCCAGGTGAAGCCCGCTCATGCTGTCTCTCTGTACTGCTCTGTCTCAGCTGTTGCCTTTTCTCATGGGTGGAGGCTGCTACTTTTTGGAGCATGGACTATCTAAAAGCCATGGGGTTGCACAGCGTGGTAGCCAGGAGCAGGCTGTGTGGAGCCCCTCTACTTCATGGCTTCTCCCACTTTTGACATCTAAGCTTGAATCATTGCTCTTCTGATACCTTTGGCAGCTTGTATAGGTGAGGTCAGAGCCCTTTAACTCCACGCCTGTCCCAGAGTACGGAAATTAATTAGAACCCTGTGTGTTAAAAAAATGTATCCTGGGAGACCAAAGTGATCGGTTAGATTTTAGTCAGCCATTCCTCTTTACTCTGTATTTTCTAACTTCTCCCTCCAGTTTTCCAACTTCACTCCTTCTTTGGATGCTCTCCTTACTTTCCCTCCTCTTCTTCAGAGTGTCTATCAGTTTCTCCATCACCATCTTCACTCGCTGTCTTTGTTTTCTTCTCTTCAGCCAGATCACTATCTCAGTAAATGGAGCAATTCTTCTAATAGCTTTTCATGCAGAAGTGTGAGAGAAGAGGTCTGAGTCTGGATGAATGAAGTCTTCCAACTACCCCCACCAAAAGATCAAACTAGGAGGGAGGACAAACAGGATTGATAGTATCTTCTCCAAATTTTTCACATTGCCCAGACACAGGGCTAGGGAAAAAAAAAATGCTATAAAAGGACAGCATTTTGTCTGCCACAGATCAGGAGACTCTACTGTCTTGATCACAGACACATAAAATGAAATAATTAATTAATCTCACCATAAAGAACAGGCTAGGGGAAAATCAATGTTGCAATCAAGTAAGATGAGGAGAGAAATTTCAGAAATTTCTACATATGTCAGGAGACCAATTGTGCCCAGAGATGAATAAACACTTAGACCAAGTCTTCAGCACCAATTGAAAAAACTCAGCAATTGCACAAACCATCCCTTTTTCTTTTTAAGAGAGATTTTAACCAAACTTCTACTTGTTCTTTTTTTCATGACCGAGCTTAGATCAAATATTGAAATAATTTCCTTCATGGTTAAAAACAGCTGGAAAGGGACTGGAAGTGGGGAGGGTRTCAGAACCCTCCAGACCCAGGCTGGCTTTTGGTGTATTCATCAATATGCTTAATGTACACACAACAGCACCTAGGAGATCTTCTCTGTTAAGTAGTATCCTGGCCAGGTTGCTTAAGAAAAAGACAGGGGACTCTCTGGAGGCAGAGCATCATTATTACGGCAATGTCCGAAGGGTGAAACTATGGCCAATGCATGTCCTCCAGCTGTTTTGTCATTAAAATAGCCACAGATTGGCTTGACCAAACAGAGAAAGCAGGGTCACATAAAGGAGCTTAAACATCCTGGCAAATGCTCACCAGTATCGTCATCACATAGACACCTCTCCCCATGCCATCTCTGGGCCAGCGGGAAGCATGCAGTGCAGAGCCCTCTCTGCAGCCTTGCTGGTACCCACAAAGACTCTTCAGTACTGGCAAAGGCAGAGCAAGGAAAAGCGGCACTAAACCTCCCACTTGTGTTTTCAGTTTTACCCCCTTTAACAGATGAGGTGGCCTACAGCAAGAAAAAATAGACTGGAGCGTGTCTGCCACAAGTTTTCATCTCTTCCTGTGGACACTCTCTGTCTTTCATTTCCTTTAATCTCTTCCTTTCCAGCAGTATAATCAACCTCATGTCAGGAAAGATCCTCCTCCCTTCAGAAGGGATGGGGTTTTCTTTACCACCAGTGGCCTCAAAACCACATCTTCCTTTTTTAGCACTGAAGCAGCAAAGGAAGGCTCCTGAACCAAATTTGCTTTGCTGTTCTGGGCAAGATCCTGCAGCATCTCTCAGTATAGGAAGCACTTTGCTCTTAAGTAAAGGCAGCAGCACTTTGGAGGAGGCTGTGACCAGCCTGGGTACTGCTGGGCTTCTCTCTCCAGTACAGCAGTCATTTTGGTAGCTGTAGCTGACAAGCCTTGGCCTTATCATCATCCTCTTCATGAAGCTGCAGTGCCCTCTCTTCCCTTTGCCCAGGGTACTTGTCTGGGCTGATCTGTTTTAGGGTACCAACTATTTCATCAGCTGGTCCATCTGTGCTTTGTTCAGAGTGCTATTTTTAGCCTAGGGAAGCTCGTCTTCTTTCAGCGGAGATAACAACCAAATCATTTGCAACACTGAGTGCTTCCACAGGGAGAAAGCAATCCTACAGCTCTCCCTTATTTTAGACATTTTGGGGCAGTTATTTTTAGACTTGATTACTAATCATTTCACTTGCACATGCCTTTTGGCTTTACTATGGTACTTAAAATGAAAAGTTACTATAATATACAGGGTTAGCAGAACTTCCATGAGGCACAGCTGTTCAGCATCCAATTAGGTACAGTTCACAACATTTATCATTTTTTATACACACACATATACAGAGGCAGACAGTGAGCACAAATACATGTCTCTCCCCGGGCAGCAAAGCTGCAGGACTCTTTTCTCATAGACTTTGGGACTTAGACTCTGCTCCCCAGGTGTGTCAGGACTGGAGAGGACCTGCAGGTGAATCCAGCTGCAGCTGCAGGCCGTTACTGCCCCGGCCTGGGGACATGGCCTCCTGGGGCTCCGGACCCCACGTGTTGTCTCTGCCCCAGGGCCATCACTCCTGCTCCTGCACAGCCTGGGGTGGTTGGGTTAACCATCTTTTTGCAAGCTCATCAAAACTGAATTTTAAAAGTGAGAGAAAGTGTCTGACAGGTTTACCCTGTGTTATTTAAGCAGTAGATTCAGCAGAGCACAGATGTGGTTCTTAGAAGAAATAAAAAAGTGTTAGGAAGGAAGAGGAAAGCACTACTGTAAGGAGGCACAAGTGCAGGACTTCGGTTGTCTTGTGCCATGCTGTTGCATGAGGGTGTGTATCTGTGTGTCGGTCGTTTGCTCCCCTGGCGTGGTGGGTGACCCAGCAGAAACACACTTTTCTGAAGGATCTGACTGTCCCATTTTTGGAAACATGAGTTTTCTGTAAGGTGCTCTGGCTGTGGCCTGTGGGGAGGGCAGCGCACAGCACGGCAGGTCCATCCCAGGGCTGATCGTGGTCACTGTGCAGCAGAGGGGCCCCATTCCAGCCTGGGGTCCCTGGAGTGGAGCAGCCCCATGGCCAGCCCTGCTCCCACCAGCCGCCCTCTTGCATGGCCAGCCAGGACTCCAGGGGTGTCTGGAGAAGATCTCCGGGAGTCCCCGCCGTTCTTTCCCAAGCCATCCCCGGAGGGATCAGCAGTCCCTGAGCCAAGGCCGGGGTCAGAGTCGTTTGTTTCTCCCCAGCAAGTTTGCAAGGAACAAGCGGCACGCATGGCGCTCCCCCCGCCCCGCGCTCGGCTGGGGGGTGCAGCCCTCTTGTTGCCCCTCGGCCTCTCCTGCTGACCTTTTCTCTGCCACCGCTTTTTTTCACACAGGGGATGTTTGTGTGTGGCTGTGAAAGGGGGTCTCCTGTTTGTCCCGTGGCTGTCACCGTGCAGCACACGCCAAAGCGAGCTGTGACAGGGTGAGGCAATTGCTCGGGGACAGCCTCCGAGGCGCCGGGGCCAGTGGCTTTGCAGTGCCTGCCGGCTGGGTTTCGGCAGCACGTGGTGCTGGCCGTAGCCAGCAGCCCTCAAGCTTGGTGTCCGTGGTGGCAACAGCTCCACAACTTCTGTGTTGCTGCATATTTCAGAAAGGCTCCTCTGCCTCTTCATAGAGTAACATGATTTAGAGCAACAGTAAAATCTCCCTTTGAAGGGAGGAGACCTTAGAGTGAATGATTGTATTGGTTGCATGTGATAGGGAAAAGGAGCACGACAGTATGTGTGTGTTTCTGCCTGTGTATTCAGGACTGTCCCAAGATTGTCTGTAAACGAGATGCTCCTTTGAGACAGGTGTTTGCAATCTAAATTAGACACCAAAAATCCTTTGCAGACATGACAGCTAATCAAATGTAAAGCATGCCCAGAAGCAGACTGAATGCCTGGTGAAGGCTGCTAATACAGAGTCAAAGTCATGACAAATGTTTCCCTCTCCTTGAAAAACAAAGTCAAAGAAATACAAAAGACGCCAGTAAAACATTAAAACAAAATCCAAAAACAAACACACACAAAAAGATGCAATGCTTGAGGCTGAAAATCACCATTGTGGGCCCCATGAAGCCTACCAGCATGCAGAATATAATTCAGCTGTTTGTTATATTATCTCAGATTATTTGTCAGGGATGAATACAACATTCCAGTGCTCTTCTGAGACCAACTCATTCTGCAGACCCCTGGTCACTCCAGAAGCTGCTGTCAGTGGGCTCTTTGCCTGGGAAGCATCACAGGTCCTGTCCCATCTCTGTCACATATTGTCATTTAGCACTCCTGGCTCCTTACTAGGATCGTGAAATGAATCTTCTCTGGTCTGCATTTGTGACGCTGATCCTTGTGTCCTGTGATTTGAATTTTTCAGATTTTTATTAGCACTGATGCATATTTAACAGAAGAAGAGGTGCAGTGTTTTAGAAAGATGCTCAAATAGTAGCTGATACCTGTAGTCACTGACAAAGCTATTTTTTCTGAAAAATCAGCATGGAAAATTTGCTAGGGATTTTAAGAATAGCTTCTTGTTTTCTGTGTTTCTTTTACATTCGGATCTTATTTCTCCTGGTTATATGGGCTTGTTCAACACAGGCACTGTGGGCAAAGCAACAGAAGTTCAACACCCCTTGCACATGTCCCTTTGGTGTCCCCTCCAGCTGCGCTCACAAGTGAGAAACAGGGGCGCGTTACCTCTGCTGCAGCTCCCATAAGAGGGGGGAAGGCAGCCAAGATCTGAGTGTGGGCAAAGGGAAGAGCTCTGCCACTGCCACACCAGAGCATGTGTGGCACTGGATGGGGGAGGCAAAATGGGGAAAGACAAAGACTAGTTACCCTCCATCCCCTCAGTGCCCAGGTAAAGCTGTGCTGCATAAGCCCCCACTAAATCCCCATAAAACTGTATGGGTGCACACAGACGCTTTCCCATCCACCTCCCTGACACACACATTCCTCCCCACTGCCAGCTGCTTTCTAACAATTTCCTCATCTCTGCATTTTCAACATGTAATTTTTGCAGGGTAATGCCCACCTCTGCTGAAAAGCATCTCAGATTTGTGTTGAGTATCATGAGGAATAGTGTGGGGTACTCAAGTGGGGCATCTCCCTAGGTTTAAAAGTGTAAAAATCTCAAATGTCTGTTCCTTAACTAACATGTACCAGAAGGCTAAAGTGTTGAGCATCACAGTGCCAGGGAAACGTGGTCCAGGGCAGCACAGCATGGTGGGGTTCAGACACGTACCAGCAGCAATAGCACACTGCAGACTGTTGCTGTGCTGGTTTCACTTGGCCAAGTCACATATTGTCCCACTTGGAATCAAAGGACATAGAATAGAACCTCCTCAGGGCGGTGTTAGGTGCATGGGTTTGAGTTGATTTTTCTGCTGTTTCACTGTTGACTTGGCCATCTGGGAAGACATGTCTGAGGACAGGGCTGAGTCTGCACCTCACTCCTGCACAGACAGAGCTCACTCACTGTGGTTGCTGGACCAGTAAATGAAAAGGAAGGGAAAGTCACCTTTGGAGTATTGCTGGCTGGATGGTGGGAAACATGTACATTTAACTTCACCCAAATTAGAAGTGAAACCTGTTTCCTGGTCTTTACTTGAAGCTTCACCTCAGCCTTTGCTCACACAGACAGAGCTTGCACACAGAGGAAGGTCAGAAAAAGCACCAGCAAACGAGTGCTTGTGGGAAGGGCTTGGGACAGCTGAACATGCATGCACGTGCACATCTGTATGTCTTTGCAGGTCTTTTGGTACCGTGACAATGCCAATTTACACTTTGCCCTGAAGTCGTGGAGTTACGAAAAACTGGTGTGAGATGTAAATGAAGCCCTCAGTATAAATTTGCCCTATTATTTCCTACTATTTAAGTACCTGAACCATGTAAACAAAAAAGTCACTAATAAAGTTTTGACTTTTCTCAGAACATTGGGTTCTTTATGTGTCATTTCACCACTAGTAGAAGCCTAGTTCACATTTTTGGCCAAAACAAACAGAAAAGTGTGTAATGTCACAACATTTTGAAATGCAACCCCTCCTGCACACACACTGACCCTCAGTCTGTCTTCCGACGTCCATCCTCTGGCTCTTCCTTAGGCTCCTCAGGGCAGAAACCACCTTCTGACCGGGTGTTTGTACAGCACCCGGCTCCCCCAGGGTCAGCCCCAAAAGCCTTCTATTTCCACAGGCTGACCCCAAACCAAGGGCGTGGAAGCCCAAACTGGCAGAGTGACACTTTCTCACAGTGTTTTGCAGCAATTCTTTCAGGTTCAGAGATCCTGGAGCAGCTCAGACATCAAATGTAAATCAAACTGGAGACAATTTTACTCTTCTCCAGCCCAGAAGAGGGGAGGAATCAGGTCCTTCCTGAAATGCCATTCAAAATGAGCATTTTTTTCAAGCAAGCATCCTTCTTCTGTGCAGATTGGAGAGGTGGGTCGAAGAAAAGCCAAAGACAAAAACCTCGTGACATGCTTGCATTATTTTGTGCACTTTCTCTTAATTCAGCACACAGACTGACATGGAGAAGTTTTTAACATTGAGTGCCTGTGGCAGTGTTTTAGATACTGAGGCAAATGATTTCTCCTATATGGGGAGCTTGTTTGGGGAAACGTATCTGGTACATCATGATCTCTCACATATTTTAGTACACACTTGCTCGGAAATATACTTATAGTAGAGATACAAAATACAGCAAATTAGGAGGAGGTGAAAGCCACAGAAAGGTGTTCTGGTTAGCACAGCGTTCAAAAACAATTGTAAAATAATGAATAGTGAAGAGGATGGAGAACTCCAAAACAGATAGAGTAATTCTTTCACCATGAGATATTTATGTGTGTTAAAATACAGGCGAAAAATCTGGAGCTTGCTGGGTCAGAGGAGAAGCCTGACTCCCTTTGGTTGCGTTAGTCTCAAATCTGTGAGTGCAGCCGTGTAACCTGTCCCTGGGAAGATGGCAATGCAGCTCTGCTCATCACAGTGTCTCGCTAAAAGCACGATGGCGTGAAAGTTGGAAGAATACGGTCCAAGCAAGGCATTAGGAAAGATGCTGCTGCTCTCTAAATTATTGGGTTTTCACCTCAGTGATGAAGGTCTTCACCCCAGTGCCCCTCCAGACCAGCTAAAGCCAGTCTGTGCAGTGGAGCAGTCCTAGCTGGGGCAGTCCCCTGCAAATGGGATCTTTCTGGTGGAGAGATACTTGAAATCATAGTAAAAGTGTTAGAAAACTAGAAAGCTAGCTGCAAGAAAAAATAGGAATTTCTGGTGTTTGCAAACATAACAGTGAATGTATCCTTATTAATGCTGGGGTCTGGACAGAAATGGCTGGTGGCTAAATGTTTTGTGTATCAACAAATATCTCACTGTTCTTCCCCTCATGGCCATGAAGAGAAGAAGGAAAAAGCATCTCCTCTGCCCCCCTGAGAGGGACAAGCACAGATGCTGTCCAAAGGAGGGCAGAGGGAACGGGTGAGCAATGCCATACCCAAGGGTGTGTGGGTGTGTGTACCTGCCTGCCTGAGCACAACAGCTCCCTGCTAAGCCACCTGCGTGATGGGCTGAGGTCCCAGGTGGTGGCTTTCTTGGCACTTCAAGTAAAAGAGAGCTTGAGACTCCACTAATTCACGGCAACATTTTGCGGAGTCAGTAGGTGAACCTGTAAAGGTTAAGGTCTTAACCCATAAAGATTAAGGTCTAGTAAAATCAAGAGAGGAGTACTATTAATGCAAATGTAACACATGGAAGCCAAATACCGTATATTTCTGAGGCTTCCGTCATGGTTTTTCATTGCTTCAGGTTGGCAGTGTTAGACAGCTTCAGAGTTAGAGAGGAAAACTGCCAAAGGTTGTTTTTCTACTGTTTTCATATCTTAAAGTATCTTTTTCAGTATAGTTTAACAATATCCCACCATAAAAAAAAAAAAAAACGCCTAATACAAACCTCCCTTTTTCAAGCTGGCTGTTGCTCACCACCATTCTCCATGTGCCCATCATCACTTTCAAATGCAAACTGGCACCTCTGTAAATTGGACAGAGTGAGAGAAGAGCAACCGTCAGTTTTTTCCAATTGGAATTTATGGATTATGCTTTCTTGCAGAAAAAAAACAACCTTCTGAAGAGTTTAGTGGCATCTGAAAATACTAGATATTTGAATTATCATGTTCCCCACAGTTTCAACAAATACTATTTTTACTATTTAAAGTTTTGTAGTAAAAATGAGGTAATAATCAAGAGAAATTCTCCCTTAGTCATGGAAAAATGCCCCCGGCAGAGTCTCACAGAATGGCTCAGGAGACAGAGGCACATCTTTCATCAGAATTAAAAGCTAACAAAGGACACAGTGAACACCCAAACATGAGAAACATCAAACAAAAAAAATAACCCATTCATTTGATCTTTTAAAAAAATGGCGCATCTGGAAAAAAACCCAACTTTTCATAAAAATGTTGCTGAGAGGCTGTTGGTCCTTGCAACGGGAAAAATTACTACCTCTATGCTTCCTTGCCTCAAATTAAACTTTATTTCTTAAATATTACCACGTCTTCAGGTTCCTAGTCAAATGTGCTTTGAAGTCAGTGGAAGAACTGCCATTGTTTCCACTGGCTTTTGAATATCTATCACCTTGCAATGCTTTCCAGCATTTTGTTGTTGTCCACTCTTCAGTGGATTTGTTTTGTGCTGTTCTCCACACCAGCACAAGGAATAAGGTTCAAAAGTCTCTGATCCTCCTTCCCCTTCATGGTTTATCTTCACAAAGCTTTATTTCCCATTCTGACATTGAGGGGTCCCTGAAGTACAGTCCAGCCATTCTCCCCATGTCCTGAAGGTGCCAATAGCAACAGCAGCAGCTGCTGAGCACTTTAGGGGTCCTCCAGACAAGGGGAAGTCTTGTGTGACTAAACCCAAGGTAGGAGCTCATGTCAGGCAATGCATCATGCTTAGGCTGTGTTTACATTAGCGTTTTGGTAGGGAGCAATAGCATGATTTTGAAGCAACCCCCTGACCATCTCCTCGTATCACACCTGGGCTTGGTCGACAGAATGGTTTGAGTGTGTGCGAACCAGGTGCCTTCTGGAGAAAAGCAAAATGGGAACTCTGCCCAAGAGGCACATCAAGTGGGCTCCAACCCGTAAATGTGGACACAAGGGTCTGAAGCAGTTACTGGCCCCTCGAGAAGAAACAAAGCAGAGGCACAGTGGAGACATTTGATCCAGGGAACCACTCCAAAGCTTGTTCAGAAGATAGACCTTCATCTGAAAATGAATGTAGAAGAAGGGGTTGCAGCACTGGTGGCTTCAGGCTACACACCTGCCCCTACTATGCTGCATTGCTGCTGGGGTGGGTGCAGCCCTGGAAGGCAAAGGGCACACACGCACGGGGACAAGCGCATCCTCTCCCTAGCCAGACCATCTAAATTCACCGTGCTGAGTCTGTGACTTTGTTTCCAAGTTATCAAGTGGATGGAAAGCTGAGCTACAATGGAAAAAACAATGCATCTAAAATCTAAATACTGTTTTTTCTGCTCCTAATAAGTGTCCAGGTTTTGACCATTTTGCTGAAGAAATAACAAGGATTTGGGGCCTTAAACTCAGCTTTCTCATGCTGGGAAATCACTGACAACCATGAATGCGACTTGCACTACTCACACATCAATCCTGGAGCAGAGGAAGTCACAATTAGTGCATGGCCTGTCTCACTCCATCTGCACATCTGTGGCTATTTCCCAGAAGGTCACTCTTCTGAAGATTCACCTCCAAAAAAAGAGCATGAAGCAGAGCACACGCTCGCTGCTATGTGCCATGGCTTCTCCTAGAGGACAAGCTAGCACAATACAGCAAGCTGCACACAATACAGCGTTTCTTCCGACACAGAAGGCTAAATCCCAAAGACAGAATTATGAGATGCTTGAGTCACGTTTGCTACCTCCTCATCCTTGACAGACCAGTGCATCCAGAAGTAGGAAAACACTGAAGAACAGCAGTGTTAACGCTGAGAAACAATTGAAGTCCCATTTCCATGTTCAGTCTAGTACAATACATCCACCTTACTATACAGACTTGATAAAATCAATGGTATTTTTACCTTTGATGACACTAGGAGTAGGAGAAGGCTCTGCATTTACACGTTTTACATTGGCTGACTTTTTTAACCATTTTACAAGTTTTGCTTATTAGTTTTATCATTAGAATAAAATGAACAGGTTTGTGAGAGATAAGGACATAAATGCAATACAATTAATTAATGCAATTAATGAAAGGAAGGACACTTGTCTTTCTATAGCACAAGAAGAAAACCAGACACAAATATATTCTTGAGCTTTTTTTCTACATATGATACTGTCTCAAAGGTTCCTTTGTCCACTTTCTAGATTGCTCAAAGAAATGCCTTTCTCAAGCAGTGATTATTCATGGTTTCACAATGGACATGGAGGTCACTATTAGAATCAAAAAATTAAAACCTCCAAATTTTTCTTTTACAATTAACTTCAAATATGGAACAAAAAAAGTCTTTATTTCCATCAATAATAGATAAGGGTCAAAGGTTACACATTAAAATCCCCTCCATTAGGCACAGTCAATTGAATTTTGAAGTTTGGTTTTCTATTCTGGAGTCTTGGTTGGGAACTAAATGTAAGAAGAAGTCACATTTCCTGGAAAAAAAAAAAGCCCGAGGACAAAAGGACCTGCTGATGAGTGTTCACACGACTCTGGGCTATGGCAGCAATACGGACCAGGTTCTGACTCCTAGCTCTAAAGAGGCAGTGATGGATGATGTCCCAGTGTGAAGGCTGAGCAGTGATAAATGAGGCAGCCACGCTGAGCACACTCAGGGTAGCATGGTAGTTTTACAACACATCATAAAACAACACTGGCTGCTGCTTTGATGGACAAAACTCATGGAGGCTGGAGAGGAAATATCAGCTGTCTGTGATAAAGCATTGTGAAGGTCTGGCTGGCAACTGAAAGCAAACAAGAGCACCTTTGCCGGTGCCATTTGGTAGGTAAAGACAGCTCGTGCCTTTGCTCTGCGGATGGCCTTCAAGGGGCTGTGGGCGAAGAACGCTGAGCAACACGGGAGAGAAAGCCTCTGAGGTGTTTTGAGCTTTGGTCTCAGACACACAGGTACGGTGGGATATTTGGGACCTTGCTCCTGGACTTTGGAAAGAGATAGGTGCCAAAACTGGGTGGTACAAAATTCAGAGAGATTAACTGAGTCTGGGTTCATGTTTGCATAGGTCCTTTGAGAGGATTTTCCACATTGAAGATATATGCCCTCAAGCCTGGGTGAAAGGACAGTGGCCAGATGGCACATCCCCAGTCACAGGGGACCTGTCTCTGCGACCTGCAGATCTGCAAAAGCAACCAGGGCCAGAGCTGGGTCTGGCTGAGATGGGGGAGGTGGTGTGGGCAGCGGGAGGCATGAGGGAAAGAGGTGTTGAAGAGGATTGAGGTGAAATTAAAGTAACAGGCCTTTGCTAATGCCCATTCCATTGTCTCGGCTGTTGGCCATGGATGGCACAGAGCTGCATGGTAAGTAAGAGTCCTGATGCAGCGAAAGCACCTCAGCGAGTGGGAGTTCAAGGCACCAAAGCATGGGCTTAGCAGAACAAACACTGACTAGGTTTGTGGTGGAATATAACACCAAACATACAATCTCCGACACACAGAGGCTGGAAAGGGGAACTGGGAGGAAGGGGAAGGCTGGCTGACCCTCACTGCCAAGTGGGAACCAGCAGCAGATACCTTCTGAAGGTGGCCCCAGCCATCCCCTGGAAGTACAGGGGCATCCCCTTCTGCATGGCAGTTACCTAAACATAGCGGGGACTAAACCTCCTTCATGGACCTCCAGAAACACCTTGCATGCTCATTGACTATGTAAGGGTGGGAGTCATCCCATCCACCCTTGGCTGCCCAAAATGTTGGAGTCAAGAGTAAGTGAGTCAGCTGGGCTCCTGCTGCAGCTCATGGAGGGAGGTACGCATCTCCAGCTGGCAATTCATTCCTGGGCAGGGCAACCTCATTTCTCTAGGACCCCACCCCAAAACTCAACCACATATACGATCCATCAGAGTCACATTCCACCCCTGAGCAATGACTGTAACCACACTGCAGTTACATTACCCAAGGCTGCAAACTCTCCTGCACATGCCTGGCTTTCCACATGTGAGCAGTCCCTTTGAAATAAGTGAAGTTAAGAACATTCATCAGGTGTTGCATTATCAATGACTAAATTAATAATATGGATCCTGAATTATTAGTACAGATCCTATATAAAAACTATGAAAATACAGGTTCATGCAATACTGAGGTCATATGCTGAACACTATAAAAATCTAAGCTGTTTCATTTTCATATTAACATAATTTAAAAAAAAAAAAAGATACATGTGACAATATGCATACATTGCACAATCCAACAGGTAGGCCATGTACCATCTTCAGATGGTGATTAAATGTGTGGATCAGTGAAACCAACAAAATGAGCCAAGTTTGGAGGAGGAGAGAAAAAAGCTTATTTGTTTATAAATGTTTGTTTGTTTGTTTTATTTGATCCAGAATTGCCAATTCAGCAGCAGTGCTCAAAGGGAAGACTGAAGGCAGAGAGCCTATAAGGCAACTTTCTGTTACTTTTGCCTTCCACAAAGTCAGAGTGCCTTTAAAAAGGACTCATCCTTTATTCAATTGAATGATTCAATTTATCTTATTTGATTAAATTTATCCTGTGTAATGGGCTAGATAGATGACCTAGAGTATCCCTAGAATATTGGCTTGTATTGGGTCTGGCTGAGATGGAGTTACTTTTCCCCATAGCAGCCCTCATAGTGCTGTGCTTTGTATTGGTAGCTAGAAAGGTGTTGATAACACACCAGTGTTTTGGCTACTGCTGAGCAGTGCTCACACAGCATCAAGGCTGTCTCTCCAACATTCCCCCCTCACCAGTAGGCTGGGGGTGGGCAAGATCTTGGGAGCAGACATAGCCAGGACAGCTGACCCAAACTGACCAAAGGGATATTCCACACCATTTGACGTCTGCTCAGCAATAAAAGCTAAGAGAAAGGAGGAGGAGGGGGAGGCATTCGTTATTACGATGTTTGTCTTCTGGAGCAACCGCTACGTGTACTGAAGCCCTACTTCCCAGGAAGTGACTGGACATTGCCTGCTGATGGGAAGTAGAGAATAAAACTTTTGTTTTCCTTTGCTTCCGTGCATGTCCTTTGCTTTTGCTTTATTAAACTGCCTTTATCTTGACCCATGAGTTTTTTCTGTCTTATTTTCTACCCACGCTGTTCTGCTGAGGAGGGGAATGATAGAGCGGCTTGGTGAGCACCTGGCGTCCAGCCAAGGTCAACCCACCACAGTGCTTTTTGGTGCCCAATGTGGGGGACGAGACAGTGGCAGTTTTGTATTAAGCGTGGTATAGCTATAGTAGTTACTAAGTGGCAAGCTCCTGTGCAGGTCATGGGGTTTGTTGGCTGCATTCATAGAATCATAGAATAGTTTGGATTGGAAGGGACCTTTAAAGGTCATCTAGTCCAACCCCCCTGCCACGGGCAGGGACAGCCTTCAACTAGATCAGATTGCTCAGAGCCCCATCCAACCTGACCTTGAATGTTTCCAGGGATGGGGCATCTACCACCTCTCGGGGCAACCTGGTCCAGCATTTCACCACCCTCAGCATAAAAAATTTCTTGCTTATATCTAGTCTAAATCTACCCTCTTTTAGTTTAAAACCATTCCCCCTTGTCCTGTCGCAACAGCAGGCCCTGCTAAAAAGTCTGTCCCCATCTTTCTTATAAGCCCCCTTTAAGTACTGATAGGCTGCAATAAGGTCTCCCTAAAGCCTTCCCTTCTGCAGGCTGAACAACCCCAACTCTCTCAGCCTTGCTTCATAGGAGAGGCGTTCCATCCCCCTGATCATTTTCGTGGCCCTCCTCTGGACCCACTCCAACAGGTCTATGTCTTTCTTATGCTGAGGGTTCCACAGCTGGATGCAGTACTCCAGGTGGGGTCTCACCAGAGCAGAGTAGAGGGGCAGAATCACCTCCCTCAACCTGCTGGCCACCCTTCTTTTGATGCAGCCCAGGATACGGTTGGCCTTCTGAGCTGCGAGCACACATTGTCGTCTCATGTCCAGCTTTTCATCCAGCATTACCCCCAAGTCCTTCTTGGCAGGGCTGCTCTCAGTCCCTTCATCCCCCAGCCTGTATTGATACTGGGGGTTGCCCCGACCCAGGTGCAGGACCTTGCACTTGGCCTTGTTGAACCTCATGAGGKTCACACGGGCCCACTTCTCGAGCTTGTCCAGGTTGCTCTGGATGGCATCCCATCCCTCAGGCGTGTCGACCACACCACTCAGCTTGGTGTCATCTACAAACTTGCTGAGGGTGCACTCAATCCTGCCGTCTATGTCACTGATGAAGATATTAAACAGTACTGGTCCCAGTACCATTAAACAGTACCCCTGGGGGATGCCACTTGTCACCGACCTCCATCTGGACATTGAGCCGTTGACCACTACCCTCTGGATGCGACCACCCAACCAATTCCTCATCCACCGGACAGTCCACCCATCCAATCCATACCTCTCCAGTTTAGAGAGAAGGATGTTGTGGGGGACCATGTCAAAGACCTTACAGAGGTCCAGATAGACGACATCTGTAGCCCTTCCCATGTCCACTGATGTAGTCACTCCATTGTAGAAGGCCACGAGGTTGGTCAGGCAGGACTTGCCCTTGGTGAAGCCATGCTGGCTGTCTCGAATCACCTCCCTGTCCTCCATGTGCCTTAGCATAGCTTCCAGGAGGATCTGTTCCATGATCTTCCCAGGCACAGAGGTGAGACTGACTGGCCTGTAGTTCCCCAGGTCTTCCTTTTTTCCCTTTTTAAAAACGGGGGTTATGTTTCCCCTTTTCCAGTCAGTGGGAACTTCACCGGACTGCCACGACTTCTCACATACGATGGGTAGTGGCTTAGCAACTTCATCCACCCATTCCTTCAGGACCCACAGATGGATCTGATCAGGTTCCATGGACTTGAGCACCTTCAGGTTCCTTAGATGGTCTCGAACCTGATCTTCTCCTACAGTGGGCGGCTCTTCATTCTCCCAGTCCCCGCCTTTGCCTTCTGCAGCTTGGGCAGTGAGGCTCGAGCACTTGCCAGTGAAGACTGAGGCAAAAAAGTCATTGAGTACCTCCACCTTCTCCATATCCTGGGTAACCAGGTCTCCTGTTTCATTCCAGAGAGGGCCCACATTTTCCCTCATCTTCCTTTTATCCCCGACGTACCTGTAGAATTGCTCTTCTCTTTATTTTGCTGAGCTTGGGAACATGCTAGTACAAACAATGGCTATGTGCTCTGCCCCGGCATTGATGGCTTTGCAGTGCTGGGGGAGCTATCTTGTGGAGAGGTTGAGGGAATACATCTCCTTCTTCCTACCTGGGACTGATGTAGATGGTTTTATTATGCAGGTTCACGAGGTCCTTGTTCAGCCTTACATGAGCTGTTTAATATTACTAATTAACACTGTTAGCATATTATGGGGTTTGTGGAATCTGGTGTCGTCCTGGTGTAAGAGAAGACAACTTTTGGATGAGGCGATACAGAAATGTGCCCTGAGGTGGCTGGTCCCCGGGTGGCAGGGTGTGTGGAAGGATTTGGGCAGGTTCCTAGGGTGGTTATCACCTCCCATAACCTGGGACTTTACATCTGAACAGGCAAGCAACCCTGACAAACTGACACGCCACCTGATAGAAGGATGCCTTGCCTACCCCAATGAAAACCAGCAGCTTCTAGCACTGTACTGGGGCCTGGCCTGTGCGTATCGAGCCACAGATCAGTACTCTCAGAGGACTGTGGTTGAGGCAGGGACCCAAACAACAACAACTACAGTAATTGCCCCAGTAGTGAAAAAGAAACAGTGGACAAGGAAAACAATGGGTCCATATCATTGATTAGTAAGGGAGGAGGAAGAAGAGGAAAGGTTTGATCAAGAAGCCGGTCCTTCGAAAAAGAAATTGGAGGAAGGAGTGAGAGAATTCAGACAGGAAGTGGAAACTACCCGGTCCCTGACCTCATCAGAACTTTGAGACATGTGGAAAGATTACAGCTGCCAGCTAGGTGAGCGGATTGCTGCCTGGCTGCTCTGATGCTGGGATAATGGGGACGACAGTCAGCAATTGGAAGGTAAGGAAACCCAATAGCTGGAATCCCTTGCCAGAAACCAGGGAATTGAGAGAGGAATTGGAAAAGAGGCAGCAATTTGCAGTCTCTGAAGATGGCTCCTGTCAAGTGTGAGGGCAAGATGTCCATTCAAGGAAGATCTTGTGAACTCTTCAGGAAAGTGGACTACCGCAGATGAAGGCATCCAGTACCTGAGAGAATTAGCGGTGCTGGAAGTCATCTACAGTGATCTAGACAACGATGAGGTCTCTAAAGATCCAGAGGATGTCCTGTGCACATGGGCCATGTGGAGGAAGGTGATTCAAAGTGCCCCAGTGTCATATTCTAACAACTTGTCAGCGATGTATTGCCTGGATATGGATACACCAGCTGTGGAGAGAGTGTCGTCTTGGCTCCAAAACTTTGAAGAAAATATCTGTACCTCCTCATCGCTATGGGCCAGTGCCTTGGCTGTCAGGGGCGCCCAAAGAAATCAGTCCTCTCCTGCCCCAGTCAGAGGGAAAGGGAGCCCCAGGCACATGCTGCGTGGTGCAATCTGGTTCTTCCTGCATGACCAGGGGGAGGACATGAGGAAGTGGGATGGTGAACCCATCTTTAAGCTGGAAGCATGTGTATGCGAACTGAGAGGGAAGACAGCTGTTAAGAAGGGGCCACCCAAGAAGGCTGTCAGCTTAGTTGCTGTAGAGACACAAGAAGGCAGTCAGCGATCTCCCAGACATAGAAGAACTGAGATCACCTCCCTTGATCCTGGTGAGGGGACTTCTTATCTTGCACTGCAAGGGTCAGACAGTGAATGATCTGACCAGGAGCAGGAATAGAGGGTCCCTGCCTTCAGCCAGGAGGAGGAAACTGATGACCGAGTATACTGGACTGTGTGGATTTGATGGCCTGGCACATCAGACCCACAGAAGTATAAGGCTTTGGTAGGCACAGTGTACGCTGGTGCCATCAGCATATAGGGACACAGAACCCATCTGGATCTCTGAAGTGACAGGGGGATGCCAAGAATTGTCTGTATTGGAGGCTGAGGTGAGCTTAACAGGGGACAAGTGGGAAAAGCACTCCATTGTGAGCAGCCCAGAGGCCCCTTGCATCCTTGGCATAGACTACCTCAGGAGAGGGTACTTCAAGGACCCAAAGGGGTACCAATGGGTTTTTGATGTAGCCACTGTGAACACAGAGAAGATCAAACAGCTATCTACCCAAACAGCTATCTACCCTGCCTGGTGTCGTGGTTTAACCCCAGGCAGCAACTAAGCACCACCCAGACGCTCGCTCACTCCCCCCTGGTGGGATGGGGGAGAGAATCGGAAGGGTAAAAGTGAGAAAACTCATGGGTTGAGATAAAGACAGTTTAATAGGGAAAGCAAAAGCTGTGCATGCAAGCAAAGCAAAACAAGGCATTCATTCACTACTTCCTATTGGCAGGCAGGTGTTCAGCCATCTCCAGGAAAGCAGGGCTCCATCACGCGTAACAGTTACTTGGGAAGACAAATGCCATCACTCCGAACGTCCCCACTTCCTTCTTCTTCCCCC
>JAYKAV010002984.1:1314-37009 GCA_035582835.1 Phoebastria nigripes
GGGTGGGTGGTTTGGTTGTGTTGTTGTTTTTGGTTTGGTTTGGTTTGGTTTGGTTTGGTTTTTTTGTGGGATCCTAGCCCACTCTGACACTCCTCAGGGAACCAAAGATGCTAAGTGAAAAGCAGACATGTCAGGGTTAAAGGTGAAGTGAAAGGACCATCATGCACAATATTATAGTCACAGAACAACTGAGTATGGGTTGTTTGAAAGACATACAAGTTCTGAGAAAAGCTGAGAAGATGCATGGTCTTTCTGAATCTTTAGCTGATGCAATTGTTGCAGTTTATTAATACGGAGTGGGTTAGTGAATTTTCTGTTCTAGAGGACAGGGATTTTTGACAAATCAACATTTGAAAACACTTATTTTCCAGGAAAAAAAATTCTTTTCAAATGTCCAGAGTAATTTTTTTTCAAACCTCAAAAACACTCTTAACCTTTCAAAGTTCTCTCTCTCTCTCCTCATTCCCACTTCTTCTTTCCAGAAAAAAAGGAAGAAATACTTGAAGCAGCTCAGAATTCAATACCAGCATTCTTAGGGTTATGATTCTATATAGCATATTAGAAACAGCTATTGAGAAAGAGGGCAGGTTGTGGTTACTGCTTTGAGTTAGGTTTTCCTGATACCTTCACTGACTTGTGGACTGTGAAAATAATGCTAGCTTCAGCTGACAGAATAATGGGAACTCTTTAGATAGGAAAGCAGGCAGATAATTAGAAGAGTGACTGTCAAAGACCTGTGTGCACCTTCAACAAGTTCCTCGAGGAATATGGGAATTAAATACTTTGTTATAAAGCATTTTGGTTTTCATTTAATTGTCATACTATCTATGGCTCTGATTCAGCACTGCACTTGGCTACTTTCTGTGTGTTTTTACTGAGATCAATAAAACAACAAATGTGCTTGAAGTTCATGAATCACAGCAATGCTGAATTGCCTTCTGTTCTGCAAGGAGCCCACCACAACTCAGAATTCAGTGCCTGAACTATGAAGCCTGAGTCTGAGTTTGATGAAGTATGAGTCTGAGACCTAGACATTTGTGAAGAAAGAAGACAGACAGCTGAATATCTTTAAAGTCAAGGGACAAACCATGCAACCAAATGAGTGGATCGTACATTGGGGGATGAGGGTAGGAGAGCTAATAGAAGACTGCGTGAAGTGCCAGAAGAATTACGGCTGGTAACAGTTATGTAAACCTACTTGCTTGGTGGGTAGATGACATAACAGGGACAGACCAGCTAGTTGTCCAGCACAGGCCATAGCTGAATACAGAATGTTGAATGGAGAGTATATGGAAACGCCTAAGAGCTCTTGGTGTGAATAACCAAAAAATGGGAACACGTGCTCCTTACAGAGAAGTCATATTTTGAAGATCGATCACCAACATTTTTCAGTTTAGCTATTTAAAGATGTATAGAAAAATTATAGTGGCATATTGTACCTGATAAATTACTTATCATTTCATTCGGCTTCCATGAGGCATCTGTCAAACCTCTTAGGCATCTAAGAAAATCTGGGAATTATCTCACTAATTGTGCTCGAATAAGCCTCTTTATAATGCACAGGAATAAACGACCTTTAAGCTCAGATTTGTGTAACTTCCATAATTTATCTATGCAATGTCAGGAAAAAGATGCCATCCCTCTCCCTGTCAGAGAAAATTATTATTTTTTATTAAAATCTATTCACTTATTTCCTATAAATGCATTCAGCTTACTGTTAGGAACACCAGAAGTACAACAACAGATCAGTCCAGAATTCTATCTCAGGTCAGGTATCCAAACCTACTTCTGAGAAAAAGTCCCCTTAAATGCATGTAAATCGGATATGGCTTTGTGCGGGGCTAAAACAGGATGAATCATATAGGAACTATAAAGGCCATATTACATTGCTTTTCCAGAAGTCATTAAAAGTACAACATTGCTTTGGCTTTTTCCCAAGGAAATAGTATATGTGCAGTCATGCTATGTAACTGTCTACTGGTCTCCAACCAATAATTCCTGAAATTGTTGGCTAATTTCAGCCAAATTTGAGCACTATGAAGGGTGGTATGGGGCACAGAGTTCACATGTTTCATGAGAGAAACAGAGGAGTAGAAGACAAAGACTTTGCTTGCTGAAGAAAGTCTGCAGTGTCAGATCAGCTATGTTATTAGACATCAGATACCTCAGGAAAGAGACCTTGAGACTCACACAGTGCCAGGAGTAGGCTTGCTTGGAATTTGTGTTTAATTGGGTATTGGCTCTTACAACCCAGGTCACAAAAACTCAGGAAACCAAGCTTCAGTCCCCCTGCCCACAGGACTAGCTGCTTTTCAGAAGCCTTTTTTTTTTCCCTTCTGTATCTGTCCTCCTTTGAAGATACACACTTCCTTACACATTTTAGAAGCCCAGGCCTTTGTAACTAACAATTATAATGGAAGATCTGTGTTTGCAAGGTTCAAAACTGGTCTCACCTCATTGATTTTTTGCAAACAGATTATATTCCTTTGGCACATAAGTGTATACCAACAGATTTAAGACTGAAGACCTGTACTTGATTTAGTTATCTCTGTATAAAGCTGTGCAATGAGTTGTTAACAGTGGCAAATGGCTTATTAGTTACTTCATGCAGGCGAGTTAGAGGTTATTACTTGCCCAGATGTTTGTGCACATTTCCTTAAAATTTTCATCAAAAAATATAAAAGAATAACTGTGCTGTAGTTCTTATGCAAAGATCTCTGTTCCAGAGCAAGGCTGCAGTGGGATTATGTGGCAGAAAGAATCTCTAGAGACACTGTGACTGACTCACACCAGCAGCGGCTGAAGAGACTGCATATTACCCTCTAAACACAAGAATTTAATTCAGATTAATAAGAAAAATAGATGCATTTTTTTTTGCTTGGGAGAATTTCTATGCAAGCAGAGATACTGTCTCAATACAGCTGTCAAAGTTTTAAATTTTATTATCTGTGCAGCATTTTACTTACCACAGAAATCCCCCCAAAACAGTTCTTTTCCTCTCTTGTTACTTATTCCTGCCTCCAGAATGTCTTTTGAAGGTAATGCCCATTCTTCTTTCTCTGCCTTTAATGTTGCATCCTTATATGGGAACATAAACCTTTCTTCAGATATTTTAAATTGCTTGTCCTGAGAATAGAATCACCCCCAAACACACTTCCCAGACTAGTAGCTGTAACTTCAGTAGCAGTAACTTAAATCATTTTATTATTTCCAGTGTGTTTTAGACATACTGAGGTCAGTTCTTACTGATCGCATGCTTTGCAGACATTCTCACATTCAATAGGGACATGAACAAGGTCAAGTTCATCATCATCCTGAAAATGTACTAAGTGATTCTGACATTTATGTGAGGAAAAGTTGTCCCTTTTCTGCAGTAGATCCTTCAGGATCGATTTAAATATTATCATAAAGGAAAGTAGAAATCATAGAAATCATAGAATCATTTAGGTTGGAAAAGACCTTTAAGATCATCAAGTCCAACCGTTAACCTAGCACTGCCAAGTCCACCACTAAACCATGTCCCTAAGCACCACATCTACACGTCTTTTAAATACCTCCAGGCATGGTGACTCAACCACTTCCCTGGGCAGCCTGTTCCAATGCTTGATAACCCTTTCAATGAAGAAATTTTTCCTAATATCCAATCTAAACCTCCCCTGGCGCAACTTGAGGCCATTTCCTCTTGTCCTATCCCTTGTTACTTGGGAAAAGAGACTGACCCCCACCTCGCTACAACCTCCTTTCAGGTGGTTGTAGAGAGTGATAGGGTCTCCCCTGAGAGAGTCATTTCAGTTCAATGTTCTTGCCTGTTTTTTTCAGCCACTCACTTCTTCCCCTACAAGTGAAACCAAATAGCTTTGAGCTTTAAAAGATGGGGACAACTGGAAAAAAACCCCAGATATCAGAACACGTCAGAGCAGAGGCCTTGGAATATGAGCCGCATTTAGACTTGTAGCAAAGTGTGGATGTGGAGAGGGGGTCAATGTGGCTTCTAAGCCACTTTGACACCTTATTAAACCTCAGCTGTTAAATGTCCCAGGGGAGTCTTTGACCCTCGATCCCGCTTCTTCCTGATACAGTTTAGCTGGTGGTAAAGTCCTATATAGGTCTATCTACACCAATTAGTCGTTAATCAATTAAGCTTCACATTTGTCCAGCATCCAGACCTTTTTACTGTGAATCAGCCCCTTTCCAAATGCAGGAAGGATTTTGGTATTAGCAGTTCTCTGCCCCCTTCTATCTGCCAGCAGATCTCCCATGCAGAAGCAGAGGGGTTAAATATGGACAAATACATATCACACATTGTGAGAAAACAAAGAGAGATTAACTATGTAGAAATACGTATCACACACTGTAAGAAAACAAAGGCACAGGAGGAAAAAAAATGTAAAGAGCCTGTAACATTCTGGCAGAGCAGTGATTCGCCACTGGCAAACTTGCTACTTGCAGGAATCCTCACCCGCTGCAAGCAAGAGGGAGACCAGCGTGGTGGGAAGCTCAGGAGGGCTTGGGGAGGGGAGCGCAACCGGCAGGCACTGCCTCACTGCTTGGCTATGTCCTAAGGTCTGCACTAAGAAAAAGAGAGGGGGGAAACCACCTCCTCTCCTGACTGGCTCAGGTGTGAACAGCCAGGCTACTAGCAATGCTGCAATGGAGCTGCTTCCACTTCTGCTGTGATTGCTGCCTGGAGGCTGGAAATCAAACATTGCAATCGATTTTTAGGCCAGCTAGAGACCTTTGCCTGTGAGGATATGGCATTTTAAGGAAGGATGTGAAGTCTGACAGAAGGTCAGGCTACCTGTATTTATGTAACCTATAAATTACAGCAGTTTCCTTCATGCATGGCCTAGGATCTTGTCTCCAAAATGCCTCTCTTCCTCATCCAGTTTGTGCCTCCAGGACATTTTGTAAGCCACGTATGAGTATGAGACCTTTGAAAGTTTCTCTTACAGCTGTCTCCTATAATGTCTAGTAATTCTTGTCCCCAGCTGAACAGATACCATAAATACTGCTTTAATCCTTTTACCCAGAAACAGTGAAAGGACCACCTTTTACCCTACCTGTGATGGGGAATAGAGTCCTCATCCAAGATCTGCAAAGCTCTGCAGTTTCAGTTCACAGGAATTTAGGATACGATTTCCTTTTATTTCAAGCTGTATGGATATGTAGATAGGAATCTTAGAACATTCAAAATTTCAAAGTAAAACCCAGTTTCATGTATGTCCCTTTTAAACCCATTTAAAACCCCTGTTTAAACCTCCACCTCTTACTTTAAAAAGCAAGAGAGTAGTCTGAAAAAATAAACAAGGTTTTGACATAACAAAGACTTCATACATGTGCTTAAGTATACACACTGGTGTGTAAAGATATACAAAAATATGCAGGCCTGGGGCTTGTTTAAATTTCAACTTTGTAAGAAACCTGTAAACTAGATAATTTCTATGAGTCACAAACTTTTTGAAGCTCTTTTTAGAAGAAGGGAGTGGGGTTTATGTGTGTATATGGGGGGGGCTCTGTAAAGAACAGGCAGAATTATTATTACCAATATGCTTGTAGGAGGCAGGGTCAATTATTTTTGGGGTATACAGGGGTTTTATTTCCCTTACCCCTGCTAACACCACTTGCTGCAGTGTCTGGTCATGTAATGGCAGAGAATTTGCATCGTTACAGAGCTGTCACATGCTTTTCATAGCTTGCAGACCTGGCAAACCAATGTGGGTCATTGCAAGTAGTTTGTTCCTTGACCCAGAATCATATGGAAGTGCAGCTTTTCACATGTTGTTCATTTGAGAGAAATGCCCAAAAGCTATTTTTATCCGTTGAAGACAAATTTGATCTGAATGTGAGCTGGAATGTTAACCCCAAGTACCTTTCAATTTTTGTGAGGATCTGGATTTGATGTCATATGGGGCATTGACATGAGACAAATTTGTCAAAGGTGTGTAAGGCTGAGCCCAGTTTAAGAATACCTGAAACTGTGCTTTTAAAATTAAACATGGACTGTTTAGCAAGCTCATCCTTTCTCTAATAAATGCAGGGTACTGACTTCTTAGGGGCAACCTCTCTCAGCATCTATTAAGTAATAGCTTGCTTCAGGACTCCTTTTTTTACTCGTCCTCTGTACTTTGGCCTGTTCCCAGGTGCCTGGACCTCTCCCTCTCAGGCTCCACTGTCAAATATCTCTGATTACTGCCAGAAACTTGTGGCTCACTTTTATTTTAACAAGGTAATTTTATTTTGCAGTCACTGATGTTTTTCTTGACCTTTTCTTCTTTCCTTAGGATGGATTAACATGTTGCTCTACAAAAAAAAGAGTGAATGGAAGATGGATACAAATAACTGTAAATTGTGTAATGCGTCATATGATTTATTCAGCACGGTGCACTTCCAAAATTAATTATACCTAACAAACAACTAAGACTGATGGGGTTCATGTGTGGGACTGAAGCTAACAGATACAAAAGCAATGGTTTCTCAATGACCTGAAATTTTAGTACAATGACTTATTTGAGAGTAAGATCTAAACCCCCCCACATGGAACTAAGCTGAATGCCATTAATTTGAAGAAATTATGCCTTTGGCTGCTTTTTCTGGAACATTTTTATCAGAGTGCCATTATATCACTATTTTCTTTCTGAAATGGGCCTGGGGAATATAGGATTTTTATTTGCTATTTGTGTGGGTTTTATATGGAAAGGTTCAATATGAACTGAGATTGACATCATTAAGCCCCTTTTGTATCTAGGATACCAGTACATCCTGAATATTCGTGATTGAAAGTACTCACTATCCTGAAAAAAATTCAGTTAATAATTTATGTGAGTGTACACATCGAGTACAATTAGCTACACTGGACTCTTCTAAATCCAGCCTGCAAGTCGCGAGTGTAGTGTTTTACATGACATATAGGAAGGATGGGCCAAAAACATTACTACCACATGCAAAATAACACATTTCTTCAGAGCTGCAAGCAGTTCTAACAGACTCAGTAAGATTTAAAGATGTATCTATCTCAGCAACGGTTAATTTGTGTGCTGTTTGCTAAAGACCACTGTAAAGTAGTGAAGAGAAATACTTTTTAAAGTAGGCAGCCTAAACTGTTATACTGCTGGACTGAGAAAAGCCAGCTGTACCTGCTTTGTAAACTATAGTGCCTTAGTCTAGATGAGACCAACCAACAAGATTTAAGTTAATACAAAGATAGCATTCTTTGCTTACAGGCTGTGACAAGCACCCCTGGCTCCTAGATTCACAGTCCACTCTCCAGCTTCCCTAGGTTAGTGGAGCCAACGAAGTCAGCAGAGGTTACTGAAGATCTGATGTTTTGTCTCCAGCCAACTTGACCTACAGCTGACAAGCCTGGGAAATTTTACCTACCTGCAACACTGCAAATTCATGACATGAAATAGAGTACAATAAACCCAAAACAGATGGAGAGAGAAAAGTCGGGGGTGAATTTAAATATTTGAGCCTAGATAATACCTTATATATATCTTAAATATGTGTCTCAGCTGAACACTAGAGGCACCTGTGCTCTGCTTCGGTGTTCCTGTGAGGCTACAAGTCTGTTCAGAACTGCCCCATCTAGGCACCTCATTCCTAGCTCACTTTCAAACCAAATCCTCCTTGGTTATTTAACGTCTTAATCCACCAGATGATTTCCAAAGACTCTTTACATGGAGTGGCAGGATCAAGGTCTGCAGTAAAAATGGCAACAGATTCTTTTTTCTTTTACAACTGATGGAAGACATAAAACTCATCATTTATATCACAGCCCTAAGCCAAGCAGCGGGATGCTTGAGTTGAAATCATAATTTAGTTGAAGTTCAAAAGGATGCAAACAAGGAGGATTTGTACTCTATTTCGTGCCATGAATTTGCAGTGTTGCAGGTGGGTAAAATTTCCCAGGCTTGTCAGCTGTAGGTCAAGTTGGCTGGAGACAAAACATCAGATCTTCGGACAACACAGAGGAGATGATCCAGTCTGCACGATTACTAAAGACCGCTCATTCTCTGTTTTTTAATAATGTGGTTGTGCTATAATTTGTAATGTATAAAGTGATCAGAAAAACAAAATCCAGTGCTTTTCTCTCCCAGGTGAGTGCTGGGTGCAACTCAAGCAAGTTCCATGCTCACGAGTTTGTACATGTGCTTGAACTAAGAAGAAAAATCAAAACCAACCAAACAAAAAACCCGCAACCAGCAATGTTCTTGAACTTCCATTTACCAGAGGTTTAACCACATGGGGAACAAACACTTGTCCTGGGAGGACAGAACTGTATTCCCCCAAAGAATTGCCCACTCATTGGACAACAAAGAGGAGATGATCCGGTCTGCATGACTACTAAAGAAAGGGTCCCCTTTTTGTCTCTTTATCTCTTACTAAAACCGTGTCCTAAGATGACATAAAATTCCTGCATGTCACCATATGAAAACAGAGGCTTCATACTAAGTAGAGTCTATTGTCTTAGCAGCTGAAACTGCAGAACAAAAAAACCCCCAACCTCCACATCAAAAGAACAAGATTAGAATCACAAAGCCGAGTATTCAAAAGCAGGGAAGTGACAGAATGAAGACTGCCAGAATTTTCTTTTTAACAATTTTGTCTGTAAGTATATGACTGCATATAATCGAAAGGTCACCAGCCTTCATTTCTTGCACAAGAGTGAAAAGTTACTGTAGTCAAATTAATGAGTAGTTATGCTTATTTTCTTCTTATTGTTGTATAGATAGTTCCATGCCGTGATACAATACATTTTAAAAACTTCAGAGCAGTAAGAGGTGATATTAACCTCAGTTTTATGGCTCTGAAACTAAGATATGAAGAAAATGAGATGCAATGTTTTCACTGATTTTCAATGACAATTTGGAAATAATTAGAAGCTCATTTTTCAGAGCATAGGAGCTTGTACGACACCTTATATATGTGACATGATTTCATTTGCAGTTGCCATTGACTTACTCTATCTGCAAATCAGACCTTAGTGTCTCACATTAGATATATAGAAAATGAGAAACATGCAGTTTGTAGTTTTCCATTAAAAGTTTAGGTGAAATGACTCACCCAGAACTTCTCGTGCACATTATGGAAAAGCCAAGGATGATACCACCAGGAAGGTCTGGTTAATGCTGGGAGTAATTAAGCTAGAGGATGGATCCTTTGGAGATTTAACTACTAAAATCAGTTTCTCTTGATCAGGCATGAACTGTGATTTTCAAACACCCAGTCAGGCAAAAATATAATGATATAATTAAAAAAATATAATGATATAATAATATAATGATAATATAATGATAATGATAATAATATAATGATAATAATATAATGATATAATAATATAATGATTCATTAATGATATATATCAAAGTTTTCTCTTAACATTTTCATTTTCTGCACATAGTGTGTGAATTTATGTTAATTATACACAGAGAAAGCTGCATCCAAAAGAAAAGATTGGCTACAAATTTTCTTTTTTCTTAAGGAGGGAAACTCCTTTCCCATTACTTTTCTAATACTGTAAGTAACATTTAAAATAATATGTGTTCTGTTACATAAAGTAGAAATTGCTTTTCTCTTTTTTTTTTTTTTTTAATGACCGTGTTGCATTTACTAATTCCATCTCAAGATAGGAAGCTGGAATCCTTTGTGAAAAAGCACACATGAGAGATACAGAAAGCAAATGCACGCTGAGCTGGACACTTCTGGCCTCCTTATGTTGTTCCCATTTTATACTGTTGCAGCTGCACTTGATTTGAATATGGAGCTATTCCATGATGACATATATGCAAGTAAGAGGAGAACTGGCTCCTTCTCTATGGTTTCATTCTGTGCTGCCAGAAAATAATGGATGCGAACATCAGAAACACATTAACTGTAAAAGTCAGTTTACTGAGAAAATCATAGAACCATAGAATAGTTTGGGTTGGAAGGGACCTTTTAAAGGTCATCTAGACCAACCGCCCTGCCATGGGCAGGGACATCTTCAACTAGATCAGGTTGCTCAGAGCCCCGTCCAACCTGACCTTGAAGGTTGCCAGGGATGGGGCATCTACCACCTCTCTGGGCAAACTGTTCCAGTGTTTCACCACCCTCAGCGTAAAAAATTTCTTCCTTATATCTAGTCTGAATCTACCCTCTTTTAGTTTAAAACCATTCCCCCTTGTCCTGTCGCAACTGGCCCTGCTAAAAAGTTTGTCCCCATCTTTCTTATAAGCCCCCTTTAAGTACTGATAGGCTGCAATAAGGTCTCCCCAAAGCCTTCTCTTCTCCAGGCTGAACAACCCCAACTCTCTCAGCCTTTCTTCATGAAATATTAAATAATTTAAAAATCAAGACTTTTTTTGTTACAACAAAACAGCTATTAGTGTAGTCAGATCATTCATGCAGGCCTGAGAGAGTGCATGTGCTATCTGGTAATGGTAAACATATTATTAATGCATACAACTTGCCTGAGTACATAATAGCTGTCACCTTATATTTAATCTGTGTCATCAGTAGACAAAAACACAAACTGCTTTTGAAACAGCTAATTCAGGTTAGCTATCACTGTGGAAAACCGTAGACAAGGCAAAAGAAAATCAATTTTACCTCCATGTCAATAAACATAGTAAAGCTTAGACTCTTCCCTGACATGCTGTCGCAAATGAGCGGTTTAGAGGCCGCTCAACGAATCACTGTCAAAGGTATTAGCAGAAAGTGATTTTAATAGAAATTTATGAAAGTGTGACTTAACAGAGTTCAATGGCAAGGTTCACTCTATCACTCACATGGATGAAGCATACAAAGGAAAAGAGCATGGGAAGAGAAAAGTCCTTGACTAGTGTAAACACTAAGCAACAACTAAAACATCAGTGTGTTATCAACATTATTCTCATACTAAATCCAAAACACAGAACTATACCAGCCAAAACCAGGGTATCATGTTAGAATTGAGTTGGAATGATTTATACGGAGGCCAAGGATGAAAAGGTTAAGGGAGACCCTCCCGTTGAGTCACGAGGTTCAGAGAAGACCCAGCTGGATCCAACCTTAGTCCCAGACTTGGTCAACAGTTTATATCTAATTATGAAAAGGGTAAGGATACCCTCCCATTGAGTCACGGGGTTCAGAGTAGATCCAGCTGGATCTACCCCTAGTCCCAGACTTGGTCAATGGTATATGTCTAAGGGATTATATGTGTTTAGCAGTAGTCTAAGGTTCATTCCCAATTTTAAGATAGATCATAAGATTTAAGCAGACTATATTTGTGAGCGGGTATTTCCATCAATTCACACACACACACACACACACAGAGATACAAAGATAGATAAATATACAAAGATATACCTGTTAAAAATCCCAGTATTTCACTCAAGTTCAGTGACATACTCACGTAAAATATCTTGGCATTTCTCAACGGGCAAAGGGTTGAGCCTCGAGGAGTGTTGCAGCCCAGGTCCCGTGCCAGCTGGCAATGGTCCTCCAAATATCGCAGACTTGAGAGTTTGCAAACTCTGAGGAGGGTTCCACTCAGAGGGAGATTCTGGGTGCAGCCCGCTGCAGTCCAGGAGAGCTCAAAGGGCCTCACTTGGGACGGCTGTTTATAGGGTCGCAACATGATTGACTTTTGTCATCCATCAGAACTCTCAAGGTTTCAGTAACAATAGTATCATTCCACTTGAGCTACGACTCAGATAAAGGTATCAGGGGATGACAATTACCCCCGCTCTTGTCCTCCCCTGGGGCCAGGCAGTGGAAGTTCTGGTACGATCAGTACATTCCCCAACCTCAGCTATGCAAGAGTTCCTGATACGGTAAAGGGATGCTTCACCGCCCGACTCATTACACCAAGGCCAAGGTTTAAGGGGAGTTTCTGAGATCATGGAGTGGCCCAGGAGCGGGGAGGGGGAATCATAGAATCACAGAATCATAGAATAGTTTGGGTTGGAAGGGACCTTTCAAGGTCATCTAGTCCAACCCCCCTGCTGTCGGCAGGGACAATCTTCAACTAGATCAGGTTGCTCAGAGCCCCGTCCAACCTGACCTTGGAAGTTTCCAGGGATGGGGCATCTACCACCTCTCTGGGCAACCTGTGCCAGTGTTTCACCACCCTCAGCGTAAAAAATTTCTTCCTTATATCTAGTCTAAAACTACCCTCTTTGAGTTTAAAACCATTCCCCCTTGTCCTGTCGCAACTGGCCCTGCTAAAAAGTTTGTCCCCATCTTTCTTATAAGCCCCCTTTAAGTACTGATAGGCTGCAACAAGGTCTCCCCAAAGCCTTCTCTTCTCCAGGCTGAACAACCCCAACTGTCTCAGCCTTTCTTCACAGGAGAGGTGTTCCATCCCCCTGATCATTTTTGTGGCCCTCCTCTGGACCCGATCCAACAGGTCCGTGTGTTTCTTGTGCTGAGGGCTCCAGAGCTGGATGCAGTACTCCAGGTGGGGCCTCACCAGAGCAGAGTAGAGGGGCAGAACCACCTCTCTCAACCTGCTGGCCACGCTTCTTTTGATGAAGCCCAGGTTATGGTTGGCCTTCTGGGCTGCAGGCGCACATTGCTGGCTCATGTCCAGCTTTTCATCCACCAGCACCCCCAAGTCCTTCCCGGCAGGGCTGCTCTCAATCCCTTCATCGCCCAGCCTGTATTGATACCAGGGGTTGCCCCAACCCAGGTGCAGGACCTTGCACTTGGCCTTGTTGAACCTCCTGAGGTTCACACGGGCCCACTTCTCGAGCTTGTCCAGGTCCCTCTGGATGCCATCCTGTCCCTCAGGCATGTCAACCATACCACTCAGCTTGGCGACATCTGCAAACTTGCTGAGGGTGCACTCAATCCCATCGTCTATGTCATTGATGAAGATATGCACCACCACACATGCTCCCACAGCTCCTTGACCAGCCAGTGATGCAGAACTACCCAGTGTGGTAGTTTCATCTACAGGCTTATCGTAATTCAAGAGCACCTGCTACATATCTTGGTTTAGCTAAAAGAAATGACCTTTTGTCTTGACAGGAGAGCACCTTGGTCCTGAAACAACATCAGGAAATCATGTATATGTTGACTGAATTCCTGACACACCACACTTTCTTGCAACGCGCTGAGGTTTCTCTAAAGGCATCTCATTCTAGTCCTGGTAGGAATGTGCCTTGTTAGCACAAAAGATCTTAGATGTTTACCATGTAGATGACTATATCTGAGCTAGTCACTACGAAGTCCTTCTATAATTAAGGAAAATAAAAAAGCACTTCCATAAGTGTCGATTTATTCCTCCACTGACAAAGGTAACCTAGGGAAAATAACTCAGATGTTGTATGTTGTAGATGGCTGAAGTTAGAGAAGATGAATCCCACCCACAGTGATGAGATTGTAAACAAATAATTTGTATCTGACAAAAGTTTTTTGTTCCAATTACCTGAAAAACACAGGAAAGGATTTACTCTGTTAATAAGGTTATCAAAAATGAGAAAAAGCACCATTAAAAGTCAGCTCTAGATTTAATGAGCGTACAACTTTCTCTTATTTTTGCTACACATATATATTGAAAATAAAATGGGCAAATTTATTTATCATTTCAATCATGAACTTCTTTCCTAATACTAAAAGAGATAATAGCATTTTATTATGCTGATGACTTCTACAGTTACATAATCTTGCAAACAGTGTCTACCTGGACAGTATTATGACATAAATTCAATCTTGAAAGCAGTGACGTCCTTCTTCATTTTCTCAAAATATCTGAGACTGCTGGTCATTTGGGTTTGAAGGTACAGAATACTGCCAGAATTTTCTAAAACTAAGATTTCTGTTGGTATAGCCCTGAGCTCTGACTACAGATACACTGGTCATCAAGCTTTTCATGTACCACCTTTCTTAGTACATTCTTCTGTTGCATTTGTATAACTAAAGGTGGATACCCAGAGTTTAAGCATAGTGTCTATAGGGGAGCACCTACTATAATCAGTGGAGATCTAGGGCAGAATTTAATTGCATAAGCATAGGCATCTGGTATCGTTTGAGATGCTACAAGGTATTTTATCAAGCTTCCAGCTGCAAAAGGTCTCCCATACTCTAATCTAACTCTATCTAACTCATAGAGTCAACAGAGCTCGGAAAGTTACTAAACTCATCTTAAAGTGACCTATATTTAGTGAGCTGACATGCTCCCCAGCCTACTACAGGCACAAATATTTGACAGGGAGCTAAGCCAAATCTGGGTAATGGGTAAGAGGGGGCTGAGGTACAACCTTCTACAATGGTATGGCTCACCACTGTAGCCACTAACCGTAAAGCCAAATTCCAGGCTTTCACGTTAGTAGCTTTTCATTGGCATCTGAGCTAGGCACATGGTGCACTTAGGGCTAGGTTAAACTACAGTGTGTAGATGTGTAATGTAACGGCTTGTGATTTGAGTCAGTAAACAGATGAATGAATCAAAACACCTGCTGTCTTTGGCAGCCAGATACTAGCTATCCATACCATCACTGGACAAAACAGTGATTATGTTGTCAAAGTTAGGATCTTAGAACAGTAGAAAGGTTAAAAGCTTGCAGACTCCTCTGAAAAACCCATAGTCCTCTGCTTATCAATAAAATGATAGAACAAATGATAAGATGAAGCAGGATAAAGTAACAAAGAAATCATATCTTGTAACATAACTATATTTGATAGATGAAAATAAATGTATGAAAAGAAAAGCCTTACTGAATTCTGTGGATTTTTGGACTAATAACTATTGGGATTTCAGGATTTTTTTTTTCTACTAGCTGCTGTTTTATTGCATAATATAAATAAAGAAAATTAGTTTTTAAATTCCATTCTTCTTTTGTGTTGGCACAGAACAAAAAGTAGGTTGTAGGATGTGGGTGTGGAAATGCTTTGGGGAATGAGGCAAAATGATAGAAAATTAAATTAGTAGCAATACCTATATTATGCAGTAAAATCATTCTCTGCTTAAGAGAGACCTAGCTGTTCCATGTCTGAGATCTGAACCTTATAGATCGGTGTCACCAAAATATATTTTAAAAAATCATTTAAGAAGAAATGGTGACTGGAATAACTCTTATAGAACTTACTTATTGTTCCTCCTGTCTCATCTAGAAATATAGTGGTGTCATGACAGTAACCAAGATCATACTTAGTATGGACATTATGGTCTACAGAACTATATAGGGGTCTTTCCGTCTCATTTCTGATATCCTGAGAAGTACAAGGAGACCTCTGTAAGCATGTATTCACCTTAGTACCTCCAAGCCCCAGAGTGGTCAGAGGAAACAGAAATGCATTTGGCACAAAAGCAGGGATACGCTGTTCCTTCGTCTTATCTTAGCCATAATATGAAAATGCTTCTCATCTGTGGGATTTAAGCCAAGCTTTGAAAAAGGTCGCCTCTGAGCCCAGCTGAGCAGGTCTATATTCATAGCTCATTATGCACCACAGATCTATTTCTCTTTCCCATGTCCACACTGCCTCCTCTTCTGTGGTTGGTATGCTTGTATGATACTTTTGTCACACTTCAGAAATACCACTGGATGGGCAGCTGGAATCAAACTTCTGCTGTCATTATCTTATTTATGATGTTTCTATTGAACAAAAGTATAAAATAAGGAGTCCCAAATTATATAAACTAAAGCAGAAACCAAGTAATTCTGAATCACTAGAAGTGACTGCAGAAGAAAGTCTAAATAACATTTCCTTGAAATTCGGTCTATCAGTCTATGGAACAATCTCCCAAAATAAATGATTAAAGTCTCCTCTCTTGGGATATTTCATACCAGGTCAGGTGAAACCTCAGAATCCTGTAAAACCAATCCAACATTTGCAGAAGAATGAAACTGGTAATTTGGCAAGTCTATACAAGACTCCTCCTCTATATAAGTAAACACTGATCCTAGGTCTGACCCTTCAATGTTTAGTGCTTGCTTCTTTTATTACTTGGATTCTACTCTGTCCACTTATATATTGCTTTAGTTTTACTTATGGCTAGATGTATGATTTTTTTAAAGCAGACTATGTTGATCATTGCTCACTCTTTTCCTCCAATATCTAAAACCTTTTGCAGTTCCCATTTGCAACTGTTTGAACTTCAGTCTTCATTCTGAACAGTAAGTGGTTTCATAATCAGATTCTGACTTTTCATTTTAAGGTTTATGACAATTAATTTTAAGAGGAACTTGACTGAACCTATTTTTTCCTCTCAGGAGTAAATAATGCAAGAACAATTATCGGTAACATGACAGCAGCTCTGACAGCTTGTTCCAAAAGGTGTGCTTTATAGTTGGATATAAGATAGTGGTTATGTACACAATTCTTACCTACTGATCTCAAAGCACTTTAGAAAGAAAGCATAATTTCCATACTGTTTTAAATACCCACTTATTTTTCCTCTTGCTTCTAACACGTGTGCTTCTTTAAGCAAATGTTTTTCCAGTTCTGACCTCCAGATCTCCTCTGATTCATAGGTAAGGAACATTTTCTTTTTTGAGGGCACAGATATGTTTGGCCTCCCAGATATTTTTGGAAAGACTCATATTAACATACATCATTGCAAAACTGCTCCAAGGAGACCATGGCACAGGATGCAGGATTTCCCCCAGCTGTCCCTAGAACATCACTTTCCCCATCGTCAGCACACTTACATTGCAGTACCTATTCAGTTTGCAACACCTTACAGGTTTTCCTTTATAGTTCAATTCCCAGGATTTGATCCAGCGTTACCCCCACATCCCCTGAAGACACAGGAAAACACCCTCAACCTCAGGCTCCTCCAACAGCAGATGCAACCCCCATGGGAAGCCTACAGCTCTCTCAGTTGCTCCATCCCTCTGCCTGGTACCTGAGTAAAGGAAAGCAAGAAGAGATGATGGAGAAGGGGGAAGGCAGAGCAAGGGGAGCAGAATGGCCAGTGTGGGCTAGGGGGGCCATGGCATGCAGGATGGAAAAGGGTGGGAGCTGGAGCAGGACCAGTAGAGAAAGGAGGAGGAAGAGGAGATGATGACAAAGGAGCTATGAACAGCTGTGAATGATTTCACAGGACTAGCTAACCAGGTTAACTCCCCTCTTCATTTGTTCTTCAATAATTACAATATGAATTGTTCTCTTCAAGGATTTTTTTCTTATTCTTTTGGCCTCCTTCTGGGAGATCTATCTTGTTTTTAATTTCTGTAGTAAAGCCTAGCAGTGACACTTTTATCATTTTAGTGATTTACTAATATTATACATGAATATAAAATGCCTGGGTGTCAATTCTCCCTACGGCTCTTTTTCAATAACACAGAATTTCTCTTCTTTTTATCATATTCTTTCAACAATAGTGAAAAATGTTTCTCTTTCATTCACTCATCTCTCACCTCTCTCCCAATATACACAAATAAATAAATCACCCCAAAATATAAATAGAACCCCTCAACAAAGCAGAATCCAAGAAAACTGTAATATTTTGGATAGCTTTTAAAGCCTGTAAACCAGCACTTCTCAGAAGTATCTTCAAATAGCTGGCTTGCACTTTCCAAGTATTTTACTAAAAATGTGAGCTGGTAAGAGAGAAGAGGTTTTAGCAACTTGCAGTGCTTAATGTTATCTGCAGAGTATCTAGAAACATCTTCAGCCCTTTCCAACCTGTCTTTCTCTTGACAAGACATGTCAAGCCAAGGCACAAGCACAGAGAACACTTAGCAAAAACACATGGACATAAAATGCAACATTTGTAAGTACCTATAAAACCTAACACAGGACCTTGGATCAAAAATAACTTTTCTGTTTCAGGCCCTCAGATCATGGAGGGGAAAACACATACCTTGTGGTGGTGTACAGTGGAGACCAGTGCCTGTTTAGACCGCAGTTTCTGCTCTCCCCATCTGCAGACATCTTCCTTTGCTGTGGTGCCATTTAAAACACGAAACCACCCATTGTCTATAGCACTGAAGACCATGGGGTTTCCTTCTTCGCTAATAGCTAAATAGTGTAGATTTTTGGCTAAAATGATTGATGTCTTGAAGAGAGGTGCATGGGCATAGCTGGGAAGGTTTTGGCAGCAAGAGGCTGCAGGGGAGCTTTTGTAGGATATGGCCATGAACAGCCCTGGGCCGATCACAGCCACCTCCAAAACTGCTGTGAGCAAGCTGTCACACCCCAAAACTGCAGCTGCTGCAGGAGCACAGGGTGCCTCTGTGCAAACATGTTAAAGAAAGGGCATCAGCTGCTGGGAGGAGAAACGGAAGGGACTCATAAGGAGCACAGAGGAGATGTGGAAAGAGACATTGTTGGGAACATGGCTGAAGGCGTGCTCATGGAAGGAGGTACTCCATGCCAGAGGAGGTATGGGAGTCCAGCTGCTCTGAGGAGACGGTGGTTGTGGCAACACATGCCAGGCAGGGACACCACTGAGGGGCTGCAGCCCTTGGGCAACCCACGCAAAGGTGAGGAAATCCCCAAAGAGACTGCAGCATATGGAGGAACCCATGCTGGAGCAGAGGAAAACAAGTAAGAAGCAAGAAGCAGCAACTGGATACTGTTATGCACATGATCCCAACCTCCTGTGCTGCCTGTCACCTCATCAAAGGGATTGAGAGGGTCTGGGTGAAACCTGCGGCAAAAATAAGGGTAGTGGAGACTGGAAAGAGGAGGGAGAAAAAGACTTGCCAGCAATTCTTGCCAGCAACAAGACGAGAACAGGTAAGGACAATAAAGAATGTAAAGGAAGCAGGGAAAAAAAAAATGTGTCGTAGAACAGTTGCATTAAACTCTTGATCTTCTGTCGAAACCCCTTGTTTCTTCTTTCTTTTCTGAGGCAGCACAGAGTGGTATTGTCCAAAGAGCAGCAAGGACTAGAAAGGACTGAAATTTTGACTCCAGCATAAATGAGTTCTTACCTGAACATCATATCAGTTTCGATGTATGTCACTATCCAGATAGATAAAATTCCAAACATATAATACTAGATACTATAGCATCATTGTATCAGCATGGTTGTTTGGTGTACTGGATAGAACAAAACCATAAATGTGATCTCTCCCTTTTGAGATCACTTGCATGGAGGGAAGAAATAGTAACCGTGGATGGGAAGATGTGATGATATCCCTGTTCCCAAATACTTTATTAATTCCAGGAACAAGTGTCATAACAAACAAGAGACAAGAAAATGGGCACCACTGACATGAGTCATTTGGGGGACTAAAACCAAATAAGATACTAAAATTTTAGGTAAATGTTTCAATATAGTACATGTCTTGGATATTACATTGAGGATTGTCCAGTTCAGGCGCAGCAATGAATACAAACAGTCTGTGGAGACACATACGTAGCCCAAAAGAATAAAAACTTCTATGAGTGACATAGAAATAAACCCAAGACGTTTCCCAAGACCTTGGACAGTTGCAGAGGGCAAGAAATTGTTTGGGGAGCGTATGGTTGGGAATTGCAGTTGTTGCTTTGAAGCTTTAGAGCTACTGAGAGAGAGAAAAGAAAATTTCTCTGAATCTGTTGTGACTTCTAACCTGCGTTTCCCTCTAACCTGATTTGCATTCCTTTTTCTTTCCTGATTGTAGAAATACATCAGGTGATCATAGTGCTGCTCCTACAAATATCACAGTACAAAAAGAAATGTAGGTATGTGACTGAATTTAGTTTTGTGATTAAATAGACTTTCTTTCCAAAGAAAATTGAAGCAGGATACTAGAAGTATGATGTTATTTCTCTAGTTTATTGCCAAGCAGTCTGTGTGCAATATAAAACCCAATTGTGTGACGAATCATATTTAACTACAAAGATCAAGAAACATCCTCCATCTTAGAAGCAGTGCATCAAAACAGACTGCAGAAAGTGGTAGGCTCTACTCCCTCTTGTGTGACTATTATGCAAGCACTAACTCGTAATGATTTCCTAGCTCCAGGCTGTAACACAAAGAACACCAAAACCAAAACACCAGAATTATTCTTGGTTTTCCCCTAATCATACAATTAGGTCACGACAGGAAATACATAGTGTTGTGCGTGATCAGCTCTATGTTCTAGAAATTACAGCCCTCATACTGGGTATGTATGAGAGTAGAGTAGCTGGTTTGGGACTGGTCTGCTGGTGTTCTGGATCAAAATATCAGTGTGTGTGAGACTGTCCGTACTCTTTCGTTCCAAAAAAACTTTGCACTTCTCCTTGTTGAACTTCATGAGGTTCCTGTCGGCCCATTTCTTCAGCCTGTTGAGGTCCCTCTGGATGGCAGCACGACCCTTTGGCATATCAGCCACTCCTCCCAGTTTGGTGTTGTCTGCAACCTTGCTGAGGGTATGCTCTGTCCCATCATCCAGATCATTAATGAAGATGTTAAACAGGACCGGACCCAGTACTGACCCCTAGGGTACAGCACTAGTCACTGGCCTCCAACTAGACTTCATGCCACCGATCACCACCCTCTGGACATGGCCTTTCAGCCAGTTTTCAATCCACCTCACTGTCTGCTCATCCAGCCCCTACTTCATCAGCTTCTCTATTAGGATCTTACAGGAAACAGTGTAGAAAGCCTTGCTGAAATCAGGGTAGACAATATCCACTCCTGTCTCCTCATCTACCAAGCCAGTCACTTCACTGTGGAAGGCTATCAGGACTTCACAGACCCTAAAACTAAATGGAAGTTTTCTTTGCCCACCATTACTGTTTTGGCACATTTCAAAAGCATTAGAGCCACTGAAAAACTAAAAAGAACTAAAAAGAACACAAATCAAATGCGGGATCATTTTGAAAGAAAGATTTGTAAATATTTTAAACACTAATTAAAAAAATATGACCAGCATAACGAATCTATTTGGATGTGGATTCATAATTAATTATGGCACTTTCTGCACTGACTAGATATCCACCAGGAAATTAATTGAACTAATATTTACAATGAAACAATACGCTGTATAACATTTGGAATTACTGTAGTGCTATATTAGAAATAGGAAAGGTGTATTGATTTAAATCCCTTACTGTTAATAGCTTAAATTACAAATCTGCAGCCTGACCTAAGACTTACGTCAAGTCAATAGGATTCTATAGCAGTATAAACTAATTTAAGTATGAAAATTTTTTCAATAACTGAAAAACAAATCGTAATATTTGACAGAAGTGACAGTCTGTGGAGTAAACTCGATCCTGCGCAGATTTTGTCAGGGAGCAGCGAGGGCCAGCAGCTCCCTAAGGGATGGGGAGCCAGGAACTAGGAAGGGCTCCCCTGGGGTGGCAGGGCAGGAAGGGAAGGATAGCAGGGAGGTCTCATGGCCTGCATGAATGCATCATGTAACGTGACAGATGTGACAGAAGAAGTTTGCCACCGCTTATTTCATGGATTATCACGTAGCAGACATACAAGATGAGGCCTTGGTCAAACAATGATGCCACCCTGTTGCCCATGGATGCTGGCGGAGAGCTCCATCCACAGTTTTAAGAAAACTCTTTTCCATGTTTAATGCTTCTGCCAGCAAGAGTCTGTAGCGAGCCCTGTGCTTTTAACAACTTCAGGAATTAATTTCTGTAAACAGGAATTTATTCTGGATTTCTAGATAGAAATCAAATTTCCCAGGCAGCTATAACTAATAATAACATACTGTATCAGAAAGTTTTGCCAGTCCTTACAGACACATTTTGTAATTCTTGCTATGTCTGTCTTGCTTAGAACTGTTATTTTACATAATGCCAAAATGTAAAATTTATGTTTTTAAGAGACAAATGAAGCAGCAGAGGTGTACTGAGTTTGTAGCCATTTAAGGCATTTTCCTTCACAGAAAGCTACAGCATGAAGCATTCATTTAAACTCTCACCTGCCCTCTGCTACATGAAGAGCTGTACTCGGAAAGCAGGCTTAATAAATCCATAATGTTTGATTAATTAAATTCTTCTGTCTTGCTTTTTCTTAGGAACGTAGTGAATGCACTTTTATCCCCTTCTGGAGTCACAGATCTGTATAAATAAATCCTAATATTTCCAGAGGAATAAAATAAGTTCTTCCTCAACTACTTTCCATCTTACAATAACATGCCATACCTTCCGTACACGTGAGTGCACACACACCAGTTTTTGTCATTTGAAGCATTTCGTTCTGTGGGTTGATTTTATTTCCTCCCCCCCCCCAGCATGAGATTTTAAGAAAAAGGTCTTTCCATTTCATCAACTTTGTGCTTTTTCTGATGAAAAAAAAAACTATCATAACCAAGACTGCTCCCAAATCTTACCTTAAAAATGTATAAGCCGACAGGAAGTGCTCACTGAGGAATTAGAAGCTGAATATTACTGTAGTCTTGTTGACTGATGTATATACATATTGCACTAGAAAGACAATTTATATCGGCTTCATACATATACTGTTCTGTTTGGTTTCTCACCTGTATATAAATTACATCTATGCTTCCATTATTGCAGGCTCTCTTACGTGATATTATTACCTACTTTCTACAATTATATCTCCTGATATAAAAAGTTCCTAGGCTTCCACTACTGGCAATAGACATTTTGCTAAAATAATCTAGCTCTCATTTCTAGAACAAAAGTGTCTGGCTGCCGCTCAGTTCAGTCCTCGAAGGGAAACATGCCAAGAAAGAACAGAGCAAATCTTCCAGTGTTACCACATCTTCGGAGTCAGAGAGCCCTTGTATCACATTTACCCCATTTTCCAGAGCACATATTCTCTTGGGGGTGGGGGAAAGTTTTACAGTCCTTCCTCTGTTATGTGCAGAAGGGACCTGCATTGGGAATATTAGAGATGAAAGCAACAGAGTTGGAAAAGAATCAGCTCTAATGTCTCCTTCTCTCTCTTTCCTTATCCCACCTTATGCATGTTGGTTTATGCATGAGACAAGGGCGGGTATTCTAAGTGCAGCAGATGGAAAGCAACCATAACTAAAGAGAAGACTTGTGTATTAATTCACTTTCCTGTAAGTGGGATCAAAATGCTAAGTTAGCATCTCTTAGTGGCAGACAGTTTAATTGCTAGGGAGTTTCCTGCAACGAATCAGTCACTCTCAGTTTGAGCTGGTCAGCCACAAAGATAAAAGTTAACACTGTCACAGGTTGCTTTCCACAATCCACTAATAACAGGAATGCTGCTATTCAACAAACTACACAGCTTTGCAAAGTGTTTTGTTTAACAATAATGTGAGTGTGCTGCTAAGTGGCAAGATCCAACATGGTAAGAATCCAGCAATTTGTGCACCCCTGCAAGGTGCACACTAGATGAAATGCATGGGCCGTACCCTCCAACAATACAAACCCTGTATTGGCTTCCACAGTTTTGAAGGGAAGGCAGATTTGCACTGTATTTGCGGTGGAATGGTGTCAATCTACTAGATTCTGCTCCTCTTATTCAAGGTCAGTGGAACTTTACTCAGCAATTAGTAGATGGAGATACTAATTAGCAGGAGGAAAGGCAGTATATGGGGGTGGGGGCACAGAAGCAAGAATGTCAGGAGTTCATGCACACGTGTTCAGAGATACCAGTATCCTATTTCGAGACATGCAGACACCTGGAAGAGGAGCCCCCTTGTATTTTCACCTCCTCCTTTTTCCTGTATCAGCTCATTTTACCCAGCCCATGTCGCATTTACAATCAGTCAACAACATTCATCTGAGCCTCTCTCCATCCTTGGAAGAGGGCAGTTCTGTGCATCTCCCAAGAGAAGCACCTCAGCGCTTGAGAAGAGCTTTTTTAATAGCCTCCCTTTACAAAAAAACCTATGTTACTTAACTGAGTAAAGACTATTTTTTACCTGAACTAATTCTCCAACCAACATAATTTTTATAGTCTCTTAGTGCAGTTCAGCTTATTTTAAAATGTCTGAAACATTTTCTCATGCCCTGTTTATTGTGTTTTCATCACTCTGCGTGTGAGCTGGCCATGCTGATTATCAGCTGCTGTAGTTAGCAAGGAAATAATGGTGTATGATGGATTTGTAGGATAATGGGATTAAAGTATAAACTATTCCAGAACAAAAAGAAGAAAAAATAGAAGATAACCAGACCAAAAAGTTAAAAACAAGGAACCAAAAGAAAACTACAGAGGAAAAATAAAGCAGAAAAGCAGTTTATAGCTTGCTCAACGTCACTCAAAGTAGCTTCGGCTTGCCAGTTTATGGCTTGCTCAAAGTAGCTCAAAAGCAGATGCAAGAATTAGAGAACTATTGAATCACCCAAGCATTAGTGCTCTGGCCAAAAAAGACTACTATTGCTTTGTCTCCCTGTCAACTATCTGCAGCACTCTTGGTCTATACCATATAAATGCCTGATCCAAAGCTCACCCAGCTCTACGAAAGACTCTGATTTATAAGCAGTAAACAGCTGTAGCTGAATATATATCTATTTTTCAGAAAAATAAAGTACACTTCATTACGGATGTGAAAAAACCCCAGTGTTTAGAAGAATACACATTTCCCAAACCTCTGATGTAAGATAAGCAGTGGGTAATCAATGACCTGAAACAATAGGGTTCCAGAAAGCAAGCAAGCAGTAAACCACCCTGCAATGGGATGGAAAGCTCACTTTGGGTTAAGCTGTTTGCCAGATGCACAAAGGGAAGCTTTTCTTCCTCCTACCTTTTCTGAGGTAGGAACTTTCCTACCTCACACAACTGCCTTTCAGTTCTGAATCTTTTCAGTAACACAAACTTAGTTCTACTGAAGTAATGTGGAGAATATGAAAAAGCAGCAAGCATTAAAGGAAAAGGACAAAGCTAATTTCATGATTGAGTTGTCCAGATGGATATATTATGTTTCCAGAATACCGGAGCCTGTGTTTTGCATGCCAGATTTTTTTTTCTTTTTCGGTGAACCTGTATTTGGTGTAGGGGAGATTTTTCCAGCTATATACATTAACATTCCAGCACCTCCTCACACACCAAATTAGCCCTGGGGCCGGGAAGAGAAAAAAAATACAGTCAAGGCATCAGCCAGCCTGGGGATTAAGAAAGCAAAACAGGCAGGAGGGTTGTTCAGCAATTCAGAACAAGGCAGCAACATAGGCCACTTTAATTGTGCTACATTAAATAACAGAAATTCAGACCGTGGAAAGGTCTCAGGAAAAGAAGGGAAAAATGGAATTAAAAGAGCTGGGATGGAACAAGGCTTGAGCTAATGATAGACAATCTGAATTGGATTAAAACAAAGGAAGAAGGAAATTATAAAAAGGTAGATGGGAAGAGAATTCTGGATAAAAAAAGAAGAATGAAGTGTGAAAACGGCAGCATTAACTGAAGTGAAAAAAGCACCTTAGCGAAGAAAGATTAACATCTTTAAATGTATGATGCAAGAAATTAATTGAATTGACAGAGCTATTTATAAGATTGCAAACTAATGTATTGCCTGAATACCTCTGACAGGAGTTTAATTAAAGCAGAATCTACGGGGGGGGTTTCAGCTTAGTTTCAAACAGCTTTTTAAGCTGCCTAACTTCATGATCAGTAATACTGTGGGTAGCTAGGAAGCTAATAAAACCAATGATCTGCAGAGAACAGGAAGCATCATCTCCCACATCTGCGCTGTTCATTAGATGCATTAAGGACATGTTTGTTTTTTGTAAAAGCCTCCCTGACTGGAATCCATCTTTCCTGTGCTCGTAGTCCATTTAGCCTAAATTTATTGACTAGGCTTCTCCTATACTCTGTAGACATAGCAGCCTGCGGACAGTCATTGGTCCCATCCGTTGTTCTAAATACACACCGGGAAAAGAGGAAGAAGAAGCAGGCTTAATTTTCACAAATTAAAATGGAGTTTGGGAAAAACTTTCTAAATGTAAATATAATAAAACACTGGACTAGAAAACCTCCAGAGGCTGCAGCGTCTTTTTTACCACTACTTTAAAAGAACATGTTTGCAGAAACACTTTCTAGTACAGTTAAGACTTACTCCTGCCTTATTCTTTAACTATTGCAGGCCGAATAGTTAAACCAGATCGATTGTATTCAGCCTTTTTCAATTTTAGACCCCTAACAGTTTTCCAGAATAGTTGTAGATCCCTTTGGAAATTCCACATGTCGATTGCATGTAATTCATGCAAGCCTGTTGACAGCAAAAATAGTTGAAGAATTATTGTATTAAAAAAGTTACAATTCTTTGTACTTACAGTCTTCTGCATTAAATCAAATAGAATGGTGCTGACACTGTTTTTGGCAACCAAAATGAAGCAGAGTCAGTGCATTTCAGTTGCAGATCTTCCCTATCCAGCTTATAACAATATTTCATTTTTTAATTAAAATATTTTCACATGAACTTAGGTAGATGATCATACATATTGTTGATACCATAACTACTTATTTGTCACCACACAGTTGTTCTTTCTTTTTTTGGACAGAATTGATGTTTCAGTCCACCATCATTGGATAATGGAAGTAATTATTTGTCTTCATTTAGCTTTTACACTGGAACATGAATTGCAGTACAATGCAGAAGATTTAGTATGCAGTGATATACCTTGCTCATATCAGGGAAGCATTACTAAAACTAATATTTGAGCACTAATAAGCAGGAATTTATTTTGCATTTAGCATCATGAAATGTCAAATCTTCAGACAAAAGCTGTCAAGGATTTCATTAAAATCATTTCCAGTAACTAGACAAACTGAGTTAAAACATCTTTACAAACATCTTGATTTTGTGATGAACACTGGAAGCTGTTACAGGCTTTCCTTGCCATTCTAATTGGAGGTCATCAAGTAATGCAAGCGTATCACAGCAGCAATTTAATAAAGCTTTGTTTTCCAGGTGATCTCACTGTTCAAACTGAAAATAAAATTTGCATTTAAGGCACAATATGAAAAAATGAATGCATACTTTACTTTGATAGCTGCCACTTTCAGTATAAAGTGGTAAAGTTACAGGTTTTCTTCTCATTTTATTTCAGAGAGCTAAAAATAACTGATAACTTCAACTATTTTTAGAGTAGGGCCCAAGACACTTTATGTAGAATCATAGAATAGAATCATAGAATCATTTAGGTTGGAAAAGACCTTTAAGATCGAGTCCAACCGTAAAATGTATTTGCTATGTCTCCTTAGCTGTGAGGGCTTCCCAGTGTAAACTGCATTACTTTAATAATTTAGAGATAAGATACGTCTACACTACTTTGATGACAAAAGACAAGTTGTCTCCTATGGAAGCATCACTGATATCAGACAGATGACTGTCCTGAATGGTCAGAACTGAAAGAAGTAACCAGTGTTTTTTTAGAGATGCCTGGAGACCAATCACCTCTTCAGTTCATATTTGGAAGAGTTTGGAATCAGGGCAACGGAATAACCACAGGGCAGTGGTTACCAATGAAAGTTTGGAGAGAACTGCAACAAAGAAATGGGATGTCAAGTCTCATCAGTCCCTGCAATACTCAAGTGCTCTCATTTTTAAGATCCTCTAGAGATTTTTTTTTTTAACCCCCCATAAACTTTTTCTGTGGCTGCAAATTTTTCTGGCATTATAAGTTCCTCTGGCATTTCAGTAGGACAGAAGAAATTTAAAAGTCACAGGCTAATTCACAAAAGCACATGGTTAAAATTGCTTTCCTCTGTCATTTGCAGATGTTTAGATAAGGTGCATAAATCTTCAGCAATCCCCGACCCTAAAGGTTGAAAATCCATGGAAGATCTCCATCCTAAGTTTCTATGGCCCCAAGATTACAAATAAAAATGAAATGGGTAAACTTCAGACCAGCTTTTAAACAACAGATTCCTGGACCTGAGGCCACATGGCACTGACTGTCCTGCAATCCCTCTCTGGAACCGATCTGTGTTGGAGACAGTTGGAGTTGTCCAAAACAGAGCCATGAAATAAGAATAATCAGTACCCGAGTTCACTCTGGCCACTCTTACTTTGTACTACAGACGTATTCATTGGGAGCAGTATTTAGTCAAGAAGTGGGAATTAAATGAATCTGACATAAATAATTGGACCATTTTGATTTCATTGTCACCCATAATGGATAACATCGACTACTGTACAGTTGGCAAGACGTGCTGTGCCCTTGTTCATGTACTAATAATCTGCTCTGCATGGGTGGTGCTTATTGACATTGAGAGCTTGTACGATCTTTCACTATTCATGCTGGGGGTAAAGACGCCTAGCTGCTGTTACTGTTAGCCAGTATTATTTGTATCCTACTCAAGAGCCCATAGCAATAGAACAGAACCCTGCCACAAGTTAATGGGCCTTTACTGCTAAATCACTACTGCTAACTGGAAACATCAATGTAAAAATGAATTGAAAGATGTTAATTTTTCAAGCAACATGGACCCTCTGACAGCATTTTATTACAGCAATGCTATTTACATTCCCTCCCCCGCCCACGTGAGGAAAACGTGGTTCAGAAAGCTACTGCAATAAACATTAGCTGATTAGCTACATCCAACATTGTCTTTTTGTTTTCAATTTAAACATAAAAAATGTAATTTAAAAAATGGCTGATATTAACATCATAATGAATACACATGCCTTTATATTTCATCTATCAGACTCCAAACTTCTCATGCAACTGTCACAGCATCACAGCTTCTACACAACAGCAGAGGATACTAAGATTTTCACTATTCCCTCTGGTCAAACGTTTACTGCCACTCCAGCAGGAGGTCAAAGACTGTAATCTTTTATAGGTACTCTGAGAAAGTACAGGTGTGCGGCGAGCAAAAAGTGGTCAAGTAGGAAGAGCTGTGGCTCTGCCATGTCTCCACTATCTGGGCAGATACCTAAGGTGAAGCAAGATGTAGCTCCTTCTCTATCAAGAAAAAGTTGGGAGAGAGGAATTAAGGAAGGAAATGGCCAGGGACTAGCTTAGGTTGGAAAGGACCTCTGGGGTTTACCTGGTTCAAGCCCCGCTGAGACCTGGGCCAGCCTCAGTTACATTGGTTCTCAGGGCCTTGTCCAATCATCTTTTGAGTACCACCAAAGATGGAGACTTCTCTCTTAGCAACCAGTTCCAGTGTCCAAGTACTCTTATGAATACTTCTTTCCTTACAGATAATCAGAAATTTCCATGCTGCAATCTATGGCCACTGCTTTCACTGTCCACCCCTAACTCAATTTTGTCTTCATCTTCTATACAACCACCCCTTAGATGTTTGAAAGATTCCCCCTTACCTTTCTCTGCTTCAGGCTGAATAAAGCCAGCTCCGTCACTCTCTCCTCCTACATTATGTGCTTCAGTTCCCTAACTATCCTGGTAGTCCTCTACTGGACTTGCTCCAGTTTGCCAATGCCCTTCTTTTGTACTGTAAGCCGTCCAAAACTCTGCTAACTGCGAAGACCTCACTCTGATGCTGCCAGTTTGGATTCAGGGCATTCCCCCTACCTCCTAGGAGTTTGGCTGCCTGGGCTCACCCACAGTATTAAGACGAAGATCCAATTTTCTCCTTATCCTGAGGATCAATCTCTCTCTCATTTCTCAGGAGAATACTGAAAACAGTAGGCTACACGCTATCCTGACCTGAGGGCAGTCTGCATACATACATAAGGAACTATAAAGAAAGGTGTGTACCACCAGAGAGAAAATGAGCAAGCACTGACACATATCGGTATTTGGAGCTCTCTCTCTGGATTTGCCTTAGAAGGCCGGTGTTCTTCTCCCTCTACTCATGACCTCTTCCTTGTTTTAACTGCTGGCTGTTGGATGTACAATACAGACACCATTCCCAGAACAAGGGCTGGAATCCCCCTCTGTCTGGTTCGAGGCACTGGGTTGCCAACCCAGACATTGTTCCAGATTCCCTCCTTATCATGCAAGAAGCCATACAGACAGCACAGAAAAAATTACTTTCATCACGAATTCACAAGTTTAGCAAAAAAACCCCACAAGTCAAATCTGAGGTATGAACCTGGTCCCATATGCAAAACTGTGTAGTTGTTAGGACCAGTCCCTTCCACTGCAACAGCAGTCCCCTTCATTTCAGCAGCATTTTTCCTGTGATACGGTTCTGTGTCATGCATATTAGAACCGCAGGCCACATTTTCTAGATTCTATTTTAATGCTTTCTAAAGAATTATCAATTAAAGAGTTGGTAACTTGCTAGCGGGCAACATCCAGAAGTGCCTCAATAGACTCCACAGAGGGGAACCTAACTTTTCTGGAAGTCACTAACCTGAACAGGTTGGTCAGTTCAATGCTGACTGTTTCTGCTGAAATTGTAGCGGCTGTAAGAATATGTGCTTAAGATAACCATGCGACAGTAACAGTAACCTGAACAGTCAGGTAAAAGCAATGGATTTGGGGAAAGAAATTACCACACTTACGTGACAGAGCTTTGAAATAGCTCTTTTGCCTAGCTCTACACAATAAAAATTCCAAGAAATAGAAAACTAAATTAGCAGCAGACACATTTGAGTGGCTACAAGAACCGTTCAAGCCACTCTTGAACAGCAACCTGTTGCAGTTATTTGCTTAGTTTTCACAGTTAGCACTGTAAGTTTGCAGAATTCTCACTATTCATTCCCAAAGACAGACAGTGAACAACCTCATTGCTTTTTTAATTGGCTTGTAGTAATTGGCTAATAGTCAATGATATTTTGAAACAGCCTTTAAAAATTATTTTGTGCCAGGACATAAAATCAAGTCAGAACATAAGACAACCGCCTAACGACTACACCTTTGATCTCGTTTTGGCAAGTGAGCAGGAAACGGGTACTGCACTTCTATTTACCGTACTGCAAAGGTTTCTTTTGCAGACAAATAGGGGCAAATTATTGGGAAAAAATACCAACAACTCTGTATGCAATTAATTTGAATTCAAAATAACTAACATTTGCTCCTTTCTTGACTCCTGTAATTAGACCTGGAGTCCTATATAAAAAAATACCCAGGAAACAAACCTGTATCTTTTAGAGCAGCACTCAAGAAGAACTGTTACAATGGCTGAAACCAGTAGGTAATTCTAATAGCTATTTCAGGAAAGTAAGTTGGTCAGCATGGTGCCTGTGAAAATCCTAAGAGCCTGATCATACCACTTTTATCTGGTGAGAAGTCCCTCCATACAAACAGTATTTCCAGGATAACTTGTGTAAGAGTGAGATGCATGACAGGGCCCTTAAGATCAGACTTGACTTTAGCTCTGCCTTGAACAAAAGGCGGGACAACAACTTTGTTGCCCAGAGAGAATCACAAAGACTCCATCTGTGTATGGAATTATTCTTTGTAGTTTTGTAATTTCCCCATTTTTAAAGGAGGCTGCCATTATTACTGGCATTCATCAGCCACAACTTACCACTCCATACTCCACTGCAGCTCACTTAATTCTGGTCAACTAGTAAAGGTAACAAGGTCCTGCTCCCTCAGGGAAGGAATTAGAGAGCTGCACAGGTCAGTTACTTACACAGGCATATATATTTAAGGTCTGCATAAACCCAGCTTGGTGCGGAAGAAGCATTTCTATTTCTATACTCTACAAAAGTCATAGCAGTAAGTTTGGCCCATAGTAAAAACTAACAGCACTTTGGCAAAGCTAGCATGCAATCTAAAGTATTATGAGCTACTTCAGAAAAAAGAGACAAGAAAAGCAGTTCAAAGTAATGCCTGATGCTTACAAAGCATCAGGAGCATGAATCAGTACTAATACCAAGCTATTTCTGATCATCCATAGCAAGAATGTTCACTAGATGTGGATGATATGCTTCAGATACGTATTTCCCTCATGTTTACTGTCTTATACATAGCCCACAGCTCTTCAGTTGAATTTCTAGGATGTTTATGATGGCAAACAGAATAGCCCACATCTACTAAAATCTTGTGGCTTTTGCTATGAGAAGAGATACAGTGTGAGCCTGGAATTGCAAAATGACCATGTACCACAATAGGCAAGACAAAGCATATCCTCCACTTTTTTTTTTTTTTTTTTTAAATTTTAATTTTTCATCAGACAGCAATGAATCTTTATCACAGCCAAGTCTTCTGAAGATAAAGATGTTGCGCTTTTCAGCTGGCACTTCACCTTTGAGGCAGAATTCCACAGGGACAAATCCTGAACCTTTTTTAATGCCCAGACTGTCCCAGACTTATTTCTTGTCAAGTCTCACAAGCAGTGAAAGGGATTGTGGATAGTGATCTTCCCACTCCCACTACACAAAGATTATTTTCAAGGTCTATAAATAGAACTAGGACAAACTTGATCCATTGTTCAAAATCAAAGAGTGATTTTCTGCATTAAAATGATCAAAAGCCTCTAAGGTTGATATAGCTCTTGTACGCAACATCTGGTATTTCTCATCAGTGAAAAGACACTGACAGTTCCCACTCACAGCCTCAGGATTTTCTTCATAATAATTACAGGAACACCTGCACCTGGTCTTTCTATCAGTGGCTATTTGTATGCATTCCAAACTCTTTAAAATCTGCTTTCTAGGAACATTTAACCTCTTCAGGGAGATAAAGAAGACCAATTCTATACTCTGAAAAAATGAAGTAGTAGAATCTCGTTTTCTTCTTCAGTACACACATTTTCTTCTTTGTTTGTAGGCATGTATTGGATTTGTGTGGCAAGGTTTTGGTAGCAGGGGGGCTACAGGGGTGGTTTCTGTGAGAAGCTGCTAGAAGCTTCTCCCATGTCCGATAGAGCCAATGCCAGCCGGCTCCAAGATGGACCCGCTGCTGGCCAAGGCCGAGCCCATCAGCAACGGTGGTGGCACCTCCGTGATAACATATTTAAGAAGGGGAAAAAAACCTGCGGGGAACAGCAGCCAAAGAGAGGAGTGAGAATATGCGAGAGAAACAACTCTGCAGACACCAAGGTCAGTGGAGAAGGAGAGGGAAGAGTGCGAGGAGGAAGGAGCGGCAGAGACAACGTGTGATGAACTGACTGCAACCCCCATTCCCCATCCCCCTGTGCTGCTTGGGGGGAGGAAGTAGAGAAAATGGGGAGTGAAGTTGAGCCCGGGAAGAAGGGAGGGGTGGGGGGAAGGTGTTTTAAGATGTGGTTTTATTTCTCGTTACCCTACTCTGATTTGATTGGCAATAAATTAAATTAATTTCCCTGAGCCAAGTCTGTTTTGCCAGTGATGGTAATCGCTGAGTGATCTCCCTGTCCTTATCTCAACCCATGAGCATTTCGTTGTACTTTTCTCTCCCCTGTCCAGCTGAGGAGGGGGAGTGATAGAGCAGCTTTGGTGGGCACCTGGCATCGAACTAATTTTAACCTGACAAAGCTTTCTGTAAAGAACAACAAGCCTTCCCCACACTACCACCAAGGCTGCTGAACCTGCTGTAAAAAAAAAAAAAAAAAAAAAAAAAAAAAGATGCATTCAACTAATTATATCACATAAAAAAGCAGGCTTGTTTTCATGCAAACAAGTTCTTGTAATTTTGGTTCTGAACAAGTCCCTGGGAGCTTTGTATCATGTGCTAAACATCGAGATCAAACAACAGCGACTAGGTAGTACAATGCTATAACATATAATACTGACAGGAGAGGGAAGTGCCTGTTGGGGGAGGTATTCACAAAGGATAACATTAGCCCCTGCAGGCTAATGCCTCAATGGCTTTCTCTAGTCAGTAAAGAGAGAAAGGCTCCTCCAGAGGGTGTCGTGGTTTAACCCTGGCAGCACCTAAACACCACGCAGCCACTCGCTCACCCCCCCACTCCAGTGGGATGGGGGAGAGAATCAGGAGGGCACGAGTAGGAAAACTCACAGGTTGAGATAAAAACAGTTTAATAATTGAAATAAAACAAAGTAAAACAGTAATAATAACAGTGATAACAACAATAATATACAAAGCAGGCGATACACAATGCAATTGCTCCCCACCCACTGAACTGATGCGTGCCCGATACGAGAGCCCGTCCCGGCACCCAGAGCCCCCCCCCACACTTAGTTTTTATACTGAGCATGATGTTGCATGGTATGGAATACCCCCTTGGCCAGCTGGGTCAACCACCCCGGCTATGCTCCCCCCTCCAGCTTCCCATGCACCTGGCAGGGCATGGGAGGCCGAAAAGTGCCTGGTGCAAGCACCACCCAGCAACACACAAAACATCAATGGGCCATCAACGCTCCTATTATACCAAACCCAAAACACAGCACACCCTCCCCAGCTACTGGGAAGAAAGTTACAGAAAGAACTCTGTCCCAGCCAGAACCAGGACAGAGGGCGATTCAGAACTGAAGATTCATTTAGCTACTCTGAATCTCTCTCTGGAGGAACCTCACTTCCATTAACTGCAAAAACAGAGAGATTAGCCTCAAAAAAAATCATGCTAGCCTTTGTGAGTACTCCCTGGTATTTACCTTCCATCAGTAGGAACAGTGGCTGAAATTCACTACTGAGATTTATAGTTGGGTATACTGTATTTAAATCTGAACACTATGTATTGCACATGGACTGAATTTTACCCAGCTGGAGCTTAGCACTCCTGCAGAACCACTGCAACACAGTCTCCACAGCGCTACTAGGATGACTGCAGGATTTAGTTTTTCCACTGCCCTATTAAAGTGCTCCATTTGATGGCCACCCACATGCTGCCATACAAAGGACTGCTGTGCCCCCCGCACCTTCAGAGTCCACAAACATCCTGCAGTCGTACTGGCTCAGCTCCTTCTCTTGCTCCGACTGCTCATTGTATCAGTGGAGCAGCAGTGGGAGCTGGGTTTTCACCATAAACCTAAACACAAAGAACAAAAATTCTCAACTTTTGAGACCTGCTGTCAACAATTTTTACAGTTATTATTTAGTACCAACAGGAGAAGAAAATGGTCTTTTAATCTCAAACACAGAATAAAGTTGGATTTTGTGGCTTGGGAACACAAGGAAGAAAGCCATAGCACTGACAGAACTATTATCCGGGCCATTTCCTAGGTCTTCCAGTTCTTCTATACTTCATCAGATCATTGTGCTTCCCTCCCTGAAAAACTTTCATGATATCTTCAAATTCTATCAAAAAGCAGATCTGAGAAAAGTAAGACTTCTATGATATTGTATAAACCAAAAGAATGATTATAGCTCTTTAAAAGTTTTGGTGGGACTTTTCACATCAATGCTTTATGATTCTGCCAAAATTTCTCTTCACAGAGTATCTTTGTAATATAAACCAGCCATCCTTTTACAAATATAAAATACAGAAAAAACGACCCTTTAAATTGACTTCAGCAAAGGTGTGACAAAGTTAATCACAAACAACAGAAGTCTTTCATTTAACATCAGTCAAGTTATAACCAGAGCCAAAGACAATACAAACTCCAGGTAGAGTTGATTTCCAAAGTATGCCTTAAAGTATGGTTAGACAAACCAGTACCAGTCTGACAGTACAGCACTCTCTTCACAATCTTATGATGACTCCCAAGCCCTAGGAAGTCTGGTTCTAAACTTACATTTTTCCTATACAACCACATCAAACATGACTTGGACATAACAAAATGAACTTGTAAACCTCAAATCAACTTGCAAACATCTGCTAAGTACATTTTACCTCTGAAATCAAGCCTCTCTACGAAACAGAAAAGTTATGTTCAGATTTTAGAGACCACATTGAGACAAAGGTGCAATGAATATAGAAAGTACTGTAAAGACCAGTTGTTGTTCCAAATGAACAAATCCTTTGCAAGTTACATAAACTACTTGCGATGTAGTATGTCAAATACTTTATGCTGTGTTACTACCTAAGTAACAGTGTAAGAAATGTTAGCCCCCATCCAAAATTATTTTTACATAACCCTCCTTTACATAGACATCAAAGCATCTTAGTTTCAAAATGCATTTAACCATGATGGCCTTTCGAAAACTGTATCGCACCTTTAGACGG
>JAYKAV010002984.1:40296-52457 GCA_035582835.1 Phoebastria nigripes
TTTTCCCCCAGTTTAAGGGTAACATCACACAGCACTGTCAGGGCAATGGTACCTTCTATGTTAAAAAAAAAAAAATCCATGTGCAATCCATGTGCCTAATCTTACATTTGCAGATAAGATTAAGGCTGTGATGTAAACATTTTGCATCTAGATGCTTTTGATTTACCTGATCCTTGATTATCAGATGCTGTCTTATACTACTACTGAATAATTCCTCAACGTTTGTAAGAACTTAGGAGATGTAAAGCAAATCATTTGGATATGTGAATTCAATATGCATAGCTGCAAGCATGGTGAACTACCATATGGATGTTTTCATTCAGGAGTCAAGTAGTCCTAAATTTACATTTACTTTGCAGGATTAAGCTACAACTAATTTGAGCTACATAATACAAAATGAAAGTATAATTTTGACAAAGCGAAACAGCGTAAGTATACCTTAACTTAAGCAACTGACTTTACCTGTTTTGCCTAAGTGTTCTTGAGTGGTCATGTGAAAATGTGGCTTTACATGTGGGTGATGATCTAGCAGCTAAACTATTAGTTTTATTATCTGTTTTTAATACACTCGGTCATGGGATCATGATAAGGACAGCACCAGATGAGGAGTCTGCCTGAGGCAGTACACCTGTCAAACCATAATCCAGGTGTCCTAAGGCAAATCCAGGAAGGACAGAAACCTCCAGTGGAGCAGAAAGCCAAATGCTCACTTCATCTTCATTTTCAAATGTTGTTGATGCAATTGCAGACCTCAGTAATGGGTCACTACACTTAAATGGTTCCTTTTACAACTCCAAGAAATGCCCCAAACTAATGTCAAGCAATTGCTCTTCTAACCATCATATTGTATTATGGGCTTTGCAAGGATTTACTTTATACTATTTATCTTGCATAGCTAAGTATGCTAATAATACCTTGCTTTCCTATTCTCTCTTTAGATCTGAAAAAAAACGGTGTGGTATCTTCGATAACGACTGGCAGACAGAGGGCACAAATGAATGAGACCTGGCAGAGATTTCATGCAAAAAAACAGAGAAGTGGCAAGTCTCCATCAACTGTTCATCATGTTTGCAAGCAGGAGTAAAATTAGATTCAGTTTTCACTGGATGACTGTGTTCCACAAGCACTAAAGCCATTTTTATTATTTCTTAGCATCATAGAATCATAGAATCGTTTAGGTTGGAAAGGAACTTTAAGATCAAGTCCAACTGTTAACCTAACACTGCCAAGTCCACCACTAAACCATGTCCCTAAGCACCACATCTACACATCTTTTAAATACCTCCAGGCATGGTGACTCAACCACTTCCCTGGGCAGCCTGTTCCAATGCTTAACCACTCTTTCAGTAAAGAAATTTTTCCCAATATGCAATCTAAACCTCCCCTGGCGCAACTTGAGGCCATTTCCTCTTGTCCTATTGCTTGTTACTTGGGAAAAGAGACCAACACCCACCTCGCTACAACCTCCTTTCAGGTAGCTGTAGAGAGCGATAAGGTCTCCCCTGAGCCTCCTCTTCTCCAGACTAAACAGTCCCAGTTCCCTCAGCCGCTCCTCGTAAGACTTGTTCTCCAGACCCTTCACCAGCTTCGTTGCCCTTCTTTGTGCACACTCCAGCACCTCAATGTCCTTCTTGTAGTGAGGGGCCCAAAACTGAACACAGTATTTGAGGTGSRSCCTCACCAGKGCCGAGTACRGGGGCAYGATCACTTCCCTAGTCCTGCTGGCCACACTATTTCTGATACAGGCCAGGATGTTAGTGGTCTTCTTGGCCACCTGGGCACACTGCTGGCTCATATTTATAGTAGAAAGTTATGAACCTTTCTTCCCTAACAAGATTCTCCACTCCACCGTAACTCTCGTCTCAAATGGGTCGAGATTAGATTACTGTAATAATTTCTAAATTAATTTAAAAGTATAGTGTTCCAAGAACAAGTCCACAGAAGCCTGCTTCCAGACAAAAGACCATTATTAGTACAATTCAACATCTGGACTAGGTTTCCATGTATTTCAGGAGGCGATGGGGAAAAGCTTTACACTTTTCTGTGACAGAGATAAACTCTTGTCTCATAGCAAACCTCCAAGGTTGAAATCAGAGATATCTCACCTGGAATGCCTTGGTGAGAACAAGAGGGCTAATGGCAAGAAGATCCTCTCTTCTTGAAAACATGCTTTCCGAAGCACCTGAAGTTCCTGCTCTAAAACTGAGTATTATTTTTTAAACATATCTCATCAGAAGTGCTGCTAAAATAGCAAATACTACTGGACTAGGTATAGCGAGGAAAAAATATAGCTATTACTTGTTATTTAAGTAATATGTAATACAGTATTGCTCTTTTAAACTGCATACTAAATAGCTAAGCCCTGAAGATCAGAAGTGCCTCATTTTTTCACAGACCTAAATAAACAAATGTTGAACAATAGTTCTGTGGATTTAGCCTTTTACATACTACACTGACAGTAGTTTCCAACTACTGGGTAATGCTTCTCCCATTTAAGAAATCAAAACTTAAACTATAAATCAACCCCGAGTGCTATGCATTAGTTTAAAAGAAAAATAACTGAGGTTTTTAATACTGGGCTTCATAAATAACAACTTACCTGCTGTCTGTGCAGGGTTTATTCCTATTCCATCTAGGGGAAAAAAAAAAAAAAAAAAAAAAAAAAAAAAAAAAAAAAAAATTAAAAAAAAAAAAGAGAGAAAAAAAGAGGGAAAGGTGAAACAGACATAATACAATTTACTACACTAAACTTACAGCTCAAAAAATATAATATACCAACAAGATATAATTATTACATCAGGTCTTCAAGCAGCTATTTCCTATAATCAAAACCAGTCTTATCACAGGAGCTAATAAGAAACCTTCAGCACAGAAAATCCATGCTACATGTTAGGACAAAACCAAATTAATAATATTAGTGGTTTAATACCTTCATCCCATGCATAAGCAATTTAAATAAAGCTGTGATATTATTAAATTCAGTTTGCAGTCTGTAGAGCTTGTGAAAGAAAATACACTTTTGCTTTTATCAATACACCTTCACTGAAACAACAATACAAAAACTATTAAAAAATACATATATTCTTACCATTTGTTATAATGGCACTTGTTGCTGCAGGAACTTTGAACTAAAGGAATTAAGACATAAAGGAAATAAGACTAAAGGAAATAGGACAAAATAACATAAGAGACATAGTTAAAGCAGAAAATATATGGGGAACATTCAAAGCAATTATAATCTTAGCTGGTTCAGGTACAAAAAAATTATGAGAAAAGATTCCCCTCAGATTTATGCTATATTTATAGATATAGCAAAATAAAGGTTTAAAGTCAAAGTTGATTAGACACCTCATACAGAATGCGAAATTTGTAGTACTAAACAACTAATTAAATCCAATTATTATTACTCATCAGATAAAATATAAAAGTTAAGCATCCACAAAGTTAAGAAATGTTAGTCCTTATTATACTAAATAATATACTAAATACCTAAAACATATATGGAAATGAACTTCTAAGAAGCATATACTTGTTACGTCTAACAGGAGTTAAACAAGAATCAGCTTGAGCTAATCTTGGTTAATTTTGACCAATAGAGCTTTCTCCCTGGCTCTATTGTGACCTCTCCAACTGCACTGATCCAAGAGAAGAGTTCGCTCCAGGATTTGCTTACAAAAGGTAGCACTAACAGCACTGCATCAGATCTGGCTCCCTCCTCAGATTTCTGACACCAGCCTAAACAGGCTTTGTACCCTCAGTCACCACCATGTGTCTCCATGGCACCCCACCTCCATGCGCATCATATGCAGTCAGTTTTACAACATGAAAAGCCCTACTCAGGTGGGGTTGCATTGCATAAAGGCTTCAAACTATTTCAGAAGATCTGAACCGAGATGGGGAAGCCATTTTTTACAATGAGGGAGGTGAAACACTGGCACAGGTTGCCCAGAGAGGTGGTAGATGCCCCATCCCTGGAAACATTCAAGGTCAGGTTGGACGGGGCTCTGAGCAACCTGATCTAGTTGAAGATGTCCCTGCCCACGGCAGGGTGGGGGTTGGACTAGATGACCTTTAAAGGTCCCTTCCAACCCAAACTATTCTATGATTCTATGAAACCATAGTATTTTAGCACCAATCTATCAAGAGTAACATTAGAATAACAAAATAATAGTTTCAAAAATATACATGTTTATGAAAGAATAAAATTTAACTTTATGTAATGGAAATGGATGACTACTTTAGTAATAATTCCACAAATGTAAAAGAGGTTTTTTGTAAGTATTGTGCAAATGTACACCTGAGATATGTACCAAGTAGCTCTAACAGATGAAGGAAAAAACCCAATAGATACCAGTCATTTTAAATGAGAACATTAACACTGTCACAATAAACTGTGACAACTGTGGAAAGAACTATAAATAGATAAAAACTGAAGAGAGTAGTGTTTCCAATACCCTACATTTCAATTTACATTTTTTATATATAGTCTGTAAGACAAACAGAGAAAATAAAAAATAAGGAAAGAGATAAATTTGCATTATCCAAATTATCACTGCCAAATGTATATATTGGGAAGGGCTGAGATTGCTACAAATGATTGAGACTTCCTGAGACCTCCCCATTTAATGATCCAGTTTTCTTTCACTTCCAGCTCTGCCAATTGTGAATTGTGTCAAATGAACTTTCACATGATATGTGATGTGCTAGAGATGACAGAAAAAAATCTGTTAAGTATTTCAGTTATTTCCAAGAAAAAAAAAAAAAAAAGGAGGAACACATCTTGTTTTGTGCAATGAAAGTAATTCAGAAAACTGTAATCTTTGACAAAGCACCGTGACTGAAACGTGATGGCTACATCACGGCTACAGTTCTGCTGTTCCAGGGAAATTCTGGTTATGATTTGGCAAAACTTTAAGACTCTCAGAAACGACTTGGTAGAAACTTGCTAAGGCTAAACAGCCGAAACTTAAATCCTTCTCTGTCCCAAGAGCTTTAATCGCTGAGGAGATAATGCACTTCCGCTGGAGACCAACTAACATTTTTGTCCAAAAGCCAGGGCTACAGTTTGATCTTTTCCTTATAGGTTTCATACAAGGTACTGTGAAACTGGTATCTGAATCACAATACACATCATAAGTTAATGTTAAGTTATCCAGTTCAAGGAACAAAAACCATTTATATAAGAAAAAAAAATCTCTCATTCTTTTCAATGCCAGTTCACAAAGGATCAAAGGAGCTTCATTCCTTGGGAAGAGTCTAGCAGTCTTTTTTGCTCTCTGTTTACAAAGCATTTAGTTCTGCCTGGTCTCATAGAGATGCAAAAAGCTTCAGTAACACATCAGCAATGACAACTAAAACCAGTGCCATATTCTGAAAAAGCAACCATATGTTCATGGTATTAATTTCTATTTAACGCTGACACAGACTAATACAAAAGTGCTTCACACTGTTTTGGGGAGGAATTAATAAAGCGTTCCTTGTATTTTCTATTTTCTTTAAAAGAAAATGTTTATTGTATAGGCATTTAATGGAATTACTCTAGTAAGCATTAAAAACACTGGGCTCTTTTACATTCCATCACACATTTTCAATCTTTCTTGTGAGCCTCCAAAACACGTCTACAATTACTCTATAAAACTGTGCTGATCCAGAGCGGTCTGAGGTCAAACAGCAAAACTCCCATGGATGCTCAAAATACTCACATCAGTTAAAAGAAGGGTTTGCTAAATGTGAATATTTAAGTAATTAATTCTTCTCTAAATCCATTTCACAGAGGACCCTATCAGCAACTAACACTGTGGTTCCAAGAGTAGGTAAAGTTAACAGGTTTGATGGCAACCCTCCCACGAGAAGTGGCCCCTCACTCCTAGTGTCTCCAACTACTCAGTCCCACTCCAATCTTTCCTGGTCCCTCATACTAGTCTGTTAGACTTTGCAGTCTAGGTCTCTATATATGGGTTGTGTGGGCACAACTGCGTTAGTTCAGATTAAAAATAATTGGGAAAAAAACATAGTAAAAAAAAGCAGTTAAATCCGCAAATATCTTTAACAGCTTTTATTATTCTGTATATTGTTCTGTTCAAGCAAAGTTACAACAAACAAACAATCCACAACCTCCCAACACAAGCTGTGTTTCCACTAAGAACTTCTGTCACATAGTGGTATAACACTAACAACATAAGGAGACTCAAGACACGTAGTCCATTATACTTCCTAATTATTTATTTTATTACAATTCCAATGCTTGAACAAACAAAATTTTCAATAACCCAAAATTTCCCAAGTTTTCCTAAAAAGACAGAAGGGGAATTGCAAGAACAGACTCTCAGCTGAATCTGCTGACTAGCTGAAAAAAGCCATCATGCTTTTGAGCACTTTATTTTACTGTTTACACACAGATGAACATCTCTTAATCTTTGTACACTTAATTTGAAACAAACAGGATGCGTCTCTTCAAGTATATTATATAGGCAATTTAGGCACCTATTAGTTTTGGATTCCACGTGAAAGATCAAACACCCAGAAGCCAAAGAACACGTTATCCAAGTCTTACTCACTTAAGTCTGTTTTCTGAATCTAGCCCATATGCCTAATCTTAATACCTTCTATAATCAAAAATTATATGTCTTCCAAAATCAGAGATTACTGGAACTGAATGTAAGAAGAGTTCAAGAATTTCCTGAGTAATTCTAAAGAATTTTCTGGATATTCTACATAAGCAATTTAAAATATTAAATATTCAATAGCAATATCTTTTAATTATGTTCACTGTCATAAATTTTTACGTTATTGATATAAAACGGTTTAATTTAATTGCAAAGAAGAACAAGAAGCGTGTCAATACCTGCTGTTGATGTGTAAATTGCGCAAGAATTGCTAAGCTTAGGATTCTGAAAGTTTTGGCAGGCCCACACTGACACCGGTAAAGCTTGTGTCCATGCATACCTAACAAGAACATTCTCTGTGCTGAATTAACCATTATATTTTACAATTAAAACGCTTTTGCTTTCAGGAACGTTCAAAAAGTTAAAAAACAACGTCATTGCTTTCTACTTACTTCTTCTGCAGCAAACTTCAAGACAGCTGTGAAAGGTGTACTTTCAGGCACACTTAATCTGAAATTACAATGTAAGTAAATACGTGGCTGCTAACACAAACTGAAAAGCAACTTTATTTGCTATTAAACAACTAATTAAAACTTCACTTTTCCCAAGGGTAACACTCTTGCCAAAGATGTGCATATACTATTTAAGGCCTAGAACAAAGCCTAAAAAGATACGCATGGCAGTAGAACACAGCAGAAAAGCTCTGAATTAACAGGTGAATTAACAACAGAAAACCGCCTCTCGTTTCACACGGAGGAAGAAAAATGCCTCTTCCACTCGTGCGAAAGCCCTGTCAGGATGACCATTAAAAGCCACGCGGCTCAGGACCGTGTATGTTTGCGCTGCCGCCGGTTTTCACGGCCTCCTCGCGTCTCGAAGCAACACGGCAGCGCCCGCCCGGGCCCACCACACCACTCACACTTTGTAGGGCAGCCGCGGGTCCGAGGTGAGCGTCACTTTAAAGGTGACCTTCGACCTGGGGAGAGTGAGGAGAAAGCACCGGGTTAGGGCGGGCGGCGGGGGGGAGGGAGAGAGGTGGGCCGCGGGGCCCGGGGTCGCTCGCTCGCTCGCTCGCTCGCTCGCTCACTCACATGATGCTCCCGAGCGCCGCCGCCGCTCTCCACTGACACGTCAACGGCCGCGCGGCGCCCGAGGGGGCCTTCGCTGCCCCTTCCACCTCCTGAGCTGCCCGCGGCGCGCCTGACCGCAAAGGAAGAGTAAAAATGTCCTGCTGACCGCTACGGGGGAGGGAGCGGGGGCGTTCTGTCTCGGTACCTGACTGGCGCGGGGAGGGGAGAGGCTGAGGGGTGAACGAGGTGCACCGGAGAACGGCGGTGAGGATTTCTAATGAGGCAGTGGCTCTGGCTGTTCCGCGGCGGAAGTAGGACCCAGGTACTGGGACCCCCGCGTTTCCGTAGGCGTCGTGGGGCGATGTCCGGGCGGCCCCAGAAGGGAAGTGGAGGGAGCGGGGCTGGGCTGGGCCGGACGGGACCGAGGGCTTGGCGGGCAACGTGCCCCGGGCGGACCGGACCGGACCTGGACCGGACCGAGGGCTTGGCGAGCTGCGTGCCCTGGGCCGGGCACGGCTGAGGGACATGGCGGGTGGCGCCTCGCACCGGGCCCGCGAGGTCGGAGGTGTGGGGCCGTTAAACAAAGATGAGTCCCCCTTCTTCTACACAAATGCCACCAAGGGCATGCTGGATTTAAATGTGTGCTTATATATAACTGCGGGTGTATGTGTGCGTATGTATATTTATATATATATGTGCGCGTGTGTGTATATATGTATGCAAACGTATACGTGTAATGTGGGGGTGGTTACCTGAGGTTTCGAGTCCGTGTGTCGCTCTTAAACCGAAATGTTCCGCGGGTGCTTGTTGAAGTTACGCAGGGGAAGACGGATGCAAGTACACATCGATTCCCATCCCCTTAATATGCAAAAGCATTCACATGTGCCTTGCGATGGGGGAGCTAGGGTTGGAGTTTTGTTTGGATAGTGATGGATGTTTTTATGGCAGAAAACCAGCAGTTTCCAGTTTTGTTCATCAGTGGCTTTCGACAAGCTAGTTTCTTTTAAAGGCTAAATAAGGTTTCATGGAAATGCAAAGTAATTTATGTCTTTAATGATTCTTCATCTGTTAATGCAGGTGATGACCATGTTTCCAACTCTGGGTATGTCAGTATTACCATTGTAGAAAATATTTTGCCAAACTGCTTTCATATTTTCTCCAGTCTCTACCGTCTGCAGGAAGGACAGCTTGCACTGTGGACTGAGGTGCTTGTTATCACACACTGCTTGCCAGACTGGTCATGGCAAAGCACTTTGTTGTGTTCGCTTTAATTGGGGTCTCATTAGGGTTAAGGTAGAAGAAATGCTGTACAAAAGGCAATTGACGCACTGGAGTCACTAATTTCTTACCTAAGGATTGGCTCAGTGCCCAGATATGAAATTCAGTTTTTCACTCTTGTGTTGCTCTTATTTGAACATAGGCAAAACTGAAAAAAAATCTAAAAAGAACAAGGAGAAGAAATTCACTAGCAGCTTGTACAACGGCGTTAGTATTTCCGTGTATCTCCTGCATTTACCTTTATGGTATTGTGTCTGCCTTTCACAACTGTATCACTGTATGTTGGTGGTTCATGCTTATTTTGTAATCCATTAGTGATCTCATGGCTTTTTCATCCCCTTGCTTCTAAGAGATCACACCTTAAGTTAGAAATAATTAATAGTCATCTCTGAGCATGTAACCTTGCATTTTGTGTAGCTGAATGTCATCCCATGTTTATTCTTGCCCTCTTCAAAATCAGTTATTTTTGTATGATGTTATGTCTTTGATTTATACAACTCTGTCATTTGCAGTTTTCATTAATGCATTGCTGTTTTCTGTGCCAAGGTCATTAATGCAGATGTGAAATAAAAGACTTGATCCTTTTAGTACTTCATTTCTCGTCTTTCAGTTTAAGGACTTCCCCTCTGAGGAAATAAGCGCACCCAAATCTTCATGCTGTTGAAGCTGGACTGCTTTTAGTATCCAAACTTACTTGGTTAAATCTGGATTGAGCATATGTGTGCTATAATGCTGCTGAGAACAGACTAAATCCAGGCTGGGGTAATCCTGTGTTCTGGCCACATGGTCTTGTCCTCCTCCAGGCAGAGGAACCAACACTCGTGACCAGGTAGAGAGTCAATTCGGGGAACTGATTTGGCAAAAAACCTAAATTTTCCTTTTAGGTGGTTTTCATCTGGTTAGCTTCCTGAACCAGCACGAATAAGGACATGAGGAAGCACATCTGGTTGGCAGTGATACCGCATTGCAACTTAGGTCATCTTAAGATGCTGTGGAGGTGTATCCTGAGCAGGCATCAAGAGTGTGATGGTATCCTTACTTGCTGGTAACTTCAGGGTCAGGATCTTTGAAAGCAGATTCAGGAATCCAAGTGATTTCGTAAAAATAAGACCTCTCCAGTGCTGGAAATTTATCATTTTACTATGCTGTCTAAACCTTTTTCGAAAGCTACCAGGGTTGTTTATTTTTTCAGAGAATTTACAATGGATAAAGGAAGGAGAACGTGCATGATTTTTCTCTTTCAGCTGGGAGAGCTAATGGGACTTGGTGTCCCGTCTGCAAGCAAGCCAGGGATGGATTAGAGGTGACTCTTATCATGCTAATGGGTTTATACACCACAACATTCTCCTCGGCTCCAGAAAAACTGGTCTATTCCCCATGAAGTCTGCCCTCCTTTCCCCGTGAGTGAAACCAGAGAAGAAACTGGAGTTCTTTATTCAGTGTTTTCCCTACAGCTCTTACTTATCCACACTTAGATATGTTGTGTGATGGCAATGAGACATAGCTTTGGCTTTTCTAGCTGTGTAGATGACAAACAGACAATTTGAGCAATTAAAACAATTGGGATCTTTGGCAATTTGTAAACACATTAGTACAATAGAAAGCTTTTAAGTCAGGAAAATGTAAAAAAAAAACCAAACAAAAAAACCCCCCAAAAACCAAAACCAAACAAAACCAGAAAATAACAAAACAAAAAAAATCCCTCTGGATGCTAAGATGTGACTCAGATGAATTAAAATACCTCTGACAACACTTCAGGGAAATCCCTCTAGTTGTAAATAGCATTGCGAGAGAGGAAAAGTACTGCAATACATAGGAGCTATTCATCCCACATGCCTATATTTTATAGGTAGCCACCTGGCTGGACCTAGTTTAATTGTGTTAAGAGGGGCAATAAACAGAACAATAAGAAAGGAAGTGGAATTTTAAAAGTACAAAAAAAATTACCTTACCAAGATCTATTTATCAGTATTCAGCTGCCTGAGCAAGATGATCATTTTTCATAGCAAAGGGTAAAATTGTTCTAGAAGGTGCAGCTGTTTCTTGAAGTAAGATGGAACATGTAAAATTACAGTGGGGGGTGGAGGGAGGTGTTCGTTTCTGTTGTGGTTTAACCCAGCAGGCAGCCAAACACCACACAGCCACTTGCTCATTCCCCGCCCCCACGGTGGGACGGGGGAGAGAATCGGAAAAAAAAAAAAGTAAAATTCATGGATTGAGATAAAGACAGTTTAATAGAAGAGAAAAGGAAGGGAAAAATAATAGTAACGGTAGAATATACAAAATGAGTGACGCACAATGCAATTGCTTGCCACCCGATACCCAAGCAGCAATCCCTACTTCCTGGACCATGCCTCCTATTTATATACTGAGCATGACGTAATATGGTATGGAATACCCTGTTGGCCAGTTGGGTTAGCTGTCCTGACTGTGCTCCCTCCCAGCTTCTTGTGCACCTGGCAGAGCATGGGAAGCTGAAAAGTACTTGACTAGTAGACTACTTAGCAACAACTAAGCGTGTTCTCAACATCCTTCTCATATTAAATCCAAAACACAGCACTAGGAAGAAAATTAACTCTATCCCAGCCGAAACCAGGACAGTATCCACCCCTTATTCTATACCATCTATGTCATGCCCGGGTCTCACATTTTCCAATACATTCCAATTAATCACCACCACTTTTCTTGTCTTTTGATATGTACACACAGATATCATTCCCTTAGTCTATGGGCCATCYCTCTAAAAYGTCCAYTGAGTTCATTTAGTCCATGACTTTGGGCTCCATCTGTCATAACAGTCTTTCAGGGCAGGAGAGATGGTGTGTGGTGTTGGATTGTTGCATCCTGAAACCAGTTCTGGTTCCATTATCGCTGCGCTTGTCCGGTTCTATCACCATTGCACTTTGCTTGGTTTCATCAAAGTTCATTCTTCATTAATCTGGGTGATTTTTACTGCAATACCATTGATAAGACATATAGCAACCATAGAAGTGATGATATACAAGATTGTATAGCAATTAACATCATACAATTCAGTTCATTGGCTATTTTGACCCAAAATCAAATCTCCTTGAGGTACACATTGGACTTCCCCATCCTTTCGCATTACCCACCAAGTGCAGTGCACCCAGGTCCTTGAGCAAAAGAATCCCACGAATGGGTTTTCCCTTGCCCGAGGCAGGAGTAACCCAGACTGTCTTCCCCAGCA
>JAYKAV010002984.1:55060-118410 GCA_035582835.1 Phoebastria nigripes
CTGAGGTAGTCTATGCCAAGGATGCATGGAGCCTCTGGGCCAGTCACAATAGGGTGCTTTTGCCACTCGTTCCCGGTTAGGCTCACTTCGGCCTCCAATACAGTCAGYTCTTGGGATCCCCCTGTCACCCCAGAAATACAAATGGGTTCTGCCCCTTTATAGCTTGATGGCATCAGGGTACACTGTGCACCGGTGTCCACGAGAGCCTTAAACTCCTGTGGGTCTGATGTGCCAGGCCACCGAATCCACACAGTCCAGTAAACYCGRTTGTCCCTTTCCTCCACCTGGCCAGAGGCAGGGCCCCTCTAGTCCTGGTCATAGTACTTGTTACTCACTTCTTGTAGATGCGAATCAAAAGTCCCTTTGTTAAGATCGGAAGTAAAGTCAGGCCTTCTACTCTGTCTGGGGAACTGCTCACTGGAAACTGGAGCAGCAGTTTTCCTGGGAGAACCCCCTTTTGTGATTGTTTTTCCTAAATAGTTGTTTAACCCTAAACAAGACCTGAACCACATTCAGGAGACATAGCAATATGAACATGCTTGTTTGAACATCCCAAGGATATTCAGCGTTTTCAAGAACTCTTGTGGAGGGCTTCATGAAGAGGATAGAAGGAAAAAGGATTTCTGGAGACATGGAAGGGAAGATGAAGGAGTGGGGAAAAGTGTCCCCCTCCATAAATTGTTTCTTTGAGGAGAAAAGGTAGAGAGTAGCATAATTATTAATAGTTTCCAAGAGGTGGTTCCCGAGGTACAGAGAGGACAGCAATGCTGAGTAGAAATACCAGATTAGACTAACAACCAATGATTTTATCATATCGTAAAACAGTGTTACACAGTGCAGCAAAATTATAACCTTGACCCAGTTCCGAGCAGTGATAAACAGCACAACAGGGAACATATACTGCAAGTAAGGTATTACATAACACAACATTGAGAGCCAGCCCCACAACTTTGAGAGCCAATAAATCAACATTGTGACCAGTGACTATTAAACCAATGTAATGAATGCTTATAACAAATTTTGCCTTAACACGCTTTGGTCAGATCTGTCGTTATCTCAACCCTTCATGCCCCACATTGGGCGCCAAAAAGGACTGTTGTGGTTTAACCCGTCAAGCAGCCAAACACCACAGAGCCGCTCACTCACTTCCCTCCCCCACAGTGGGATGGGGGAGAGAATCGGGAAAAAAAAGTAAAGTTTGTGGATTGAGATAAAGACAGTTTAATAGAAGAGAAAAGGAAGGGAAATTAATAATAATAATGATAGTAGTAATAATAATAATAATGGTAGAATATACAAAATGAGTGATGCACAATGCAGTTTCTCACCACCCGCCACCTGATAACCAAGCAGCGATCCCTATTTCCTGGACCATGCCTCTTATATATATACTGAGCATGACGTCGTACAGTATGGAATACTCTGTTGGCCAGTTGGGTTAGCTGTCCTGGCTATGCTCCCTCCCAGCTTCTTGTGCACCTGGCAGAGCATGGGAAGCTGAAAAGTCCTTGACTAGTAGACTACTTAGCAGCAACTAAAAACATCAGTGTGTTATCAACACTCTTCTCATACTAAATCCAAAACACAGCACTAGGAAGAAATTTAACTCTATCCCAGCTGAAACCAGGAGAGTTTCTCAAGTAGTTACATCCTATACGGAGGCATTTCCTTACTAGCCACTTGTAGCCTGAATCCAATTTCCTAACAAGCATTTTCTGAGTTGCCATAATTAATTACCATAATAATTTTACTTACATGCAACATGGGGGGAAAAAAGCTCCTTGTTAGTATTTTCTACCCACTTTCAAAGGAGTAAAGGACAATGTAGAGTACAATATGCTGAAGAACTGTGTTTAAAGCAATGTTATTTAGCCTGGTTTTTCTTCCTCCATTGTTTCCTATTCTCCCTTATTTTAGTCTCTGTTAGATACGATATATTGGTGAGCATTTAATTAGAGCAGCCCCACGATACAGAACTGGGAATCACAATTTCCTGCTCATCCAGCAACAAGTAAACATGACCACAGTTCAGAGTCTGGCCATAAAAATTAAGCTGCAGTGTTTGTGTTTTTGAAAGATTTCTCCTTTGCTTCTGAAGCACACAGTGTGTCTTAAAATCTTTTAACCTTTGTATGCATTTCTAACATTCATGAGTGCATGTGCCATATGAAGAACACCAATTTTTATGCTACAAAACAAGAGTCCATGTGGAGGAAGATTAGCACACAAGCATCTGTCCTAAGGTCTCTCTGGAAGTATCAACTCTGAAATTTTAAGAAATGCAGTAAAGTATGTCCCACCTGCAAAACATGCTTTTAGCCTCGTTAGTTTTGGGCTGAATAGGGAACATTTAACTTCCAAGAATCTTTGCTGGAAAAGCACTGACTTAAGCCTTTTAGTAGGTACCCAGAAAATTAAATCTTGGCACTCGGCAAACTTTTCTTCTGTGCTCACAAACAATGAATTAAACAAATGAGCATTGCCAAGCAACGTGATATAGGAGGGAGAGAGGGAGGCAAAGGAAACACAGTGTTTCTCCAACCAACCTCTTCCATATGGAACACATGGATAACAGTCCGATTCCTTCTGCTCTTAGTGAGGCTGTGGTTTCACCAGATGGATCGAGCAGTGCTAACCCCCATGAAAAAGGAGAGGTCCTGTTTTTCCCCCCCACTTCTGCCTCACTCTTCATTCCTGGTCTCCTGCCTGCCTGCTGCTCCTTGCTCTGGCTTTGCTTAGTGGATCCACCTGTGAGTCAATTCAAATCAGCAGAAGACATGGATGTTTCCCTGCTGGCTCAGAGCGCTGAGTCAGCTCAGGGAATGGTCTGAGCTGACACAGCAGAGGAGGCAAGGAGGTCTTCCTCTTTTGTCAGTAGGGAAACATGGGATAAGGCTTCCTCTTGATGCCATTTCCTGTAGTCAGAGGGCTGGGGTCCTCCTCTGGTAGGTACGTCCCCCCTTAACTCTCTTTTGGCTCAGGGTGGTGGTATGTGTCTTGGCTCTCCCCCTGATCCATGTCAAGCTCATCAATGGTAACCCTGTGACTCTTCCCAGTGGGTAGAGGCACCTCCTCGGCTGCAGAGTCTTGCTAGTGTCGGCAGGAGTCAGCTGCCTTTCTCAGCTAGAGAGTCTGCTCCTGCTTGCTCTGGTGGGATCTTTCTGAAGCAAATTCAGCGTTCCAGAAAGGAAGCAATAGCACTGCATGATGTCTCGGTTGTTTTTCTTGCAGAACCTGAAAATCTGACTTTGTGCACCTTTCTTTGCCAAAGTTTCTGTACTCCAAGGCTATGAGCTGCAGCATTAGGCTAGATTTACTGCTGTGTCTGAGCACATCAGCTGTAGTTGGTATGCCCTGACTTTTTACTCCCCCAAAATTACAGATTCTATGTTTTCTCATTTTTTTAAACAGAAATAATGGTGTAACATACAACATAAATTCAGCCTGTTTAAACTAGCCTGTTGGTACCTACCAGTGAGAAAACTTTGACCTTCTTTAAACAGGGAGTTTCCACCTTCATGAGCCTGCAGCCCATGTGAGACAAAAGCAGTTTTCTATTATGTACTATGTCACTGGGTTTCTCTGTTAAATATAGGCATACATAGGATTTTTAAAAAGCATTATTCAGCCAAAGATAGAAGAAGATTATAACAATTTAGGGATGCAATGCAAAGTTAATAATCAGACAATTTAGCACACCTTCATAATCTTCCTTCAACAAAATAATAATTAAAAACCTACTACAGTTCTCTTATGTCACAAACATTTTGCAAAAATAACCTGTCAAAATGAGAAGATCACATGCAAATGTCGTATTAGTCGTATAGAAATCATAATGCTAGGCCTCTAGACTTCAGAAGTTTTATTATATGTGTGTATTAGATAGTACAGATAACTGTATACCAAACCAAGGATTAGTCTTCTGAAGCACCAGCACTGGATGTATCTGTCGGCTGTAGATAGTATTCCTTTTTCCACATATGAAGGTCTGGTGGTTTGGTAGGAGGTTTTCTTCAATTGCTTTGAAAAACTTATTACTAAGAAATCTTTAAATCGAAAGGATAATCAGCATTAAACAGGGAAAAAATGTCTGGAAGAAGCCAAAGTGGGTCTTCTTTCTTCTTCTATCTGACATTTTTGTCACGGAATTTGATTTAAGTAATAACACCATTATATAGATTTACTGTGTCCTATTTTCCAGAATTTATTTGAAATTACTTTACCTTTGAATAATTTTCCAGATGAATAATTTTCCAGCTGTCTCATCCATCTTTAAAAGCAATTTGATTTCTGTATCTTTTGTCATGATGACAATGATGACATTTTTGTTAGTGGTATCAGTGCTGATGTGATATTTTGTTTTTATCTGCTGGAAGTGTTTTTGAAGTAGTCTCCATATGATTCATATCCATCATAATTATGTTTTAATTGGGCACTAAGAAACAAAATACCATCTTTTGATTTGAGAGTGTCTAACAAACTGTAGCTCTTCTGGCTCTTTTGGAGGGCGCCCATCCCTCTGGTGAGGAAAGGAAGACATTTTTGGGGGAAGGTATGGATATAAAGAAAGCGTGTCCAGATGGACAGATTTAACCTTTTCCCATAATTGCTAACTATATCAAAATCCTTTTTGCTTGTACAGACAGCAAACACAGTTAGCTTAGGGTTTTATAGAATATGTTGTTAACTATGTTTTGGTGAATCATGAAAAGATTGTATTTTGTCAGCTAGTCACAAGTCTCAGGAAAAACGTCTACCTTTATTACCTGCCTGCTGCAAGCAGCGAATTCTGTGACCTGAGCATGCTGCTCTGAGGTGGCCCAATATGTATTTTCATCTAATTATGCAGATTCTTTTATCCAGTAAGCTTTCCTGTGTGTTGATTTCCTTGCGTCCATCATCAGGCTGTGCAGTTCTATTGTTTAGTTTTACTACCATTATGTACTACAGTGGGTTAGCTTGCTACTGGAGATAAAATCACTTTGTTTACAAGATGATTCAGAGAATCGGACAATATACACAGATGTATTGCAGACTCCTGTAGTGAAACATAAGAGTGTAGAGAGGCATAAATTCGGGCTAAGAACATTTTTATTGTAGTATCCTTTTCCTTCTGTAGAGCATAAATACAATTCCAATGGAGGTGCTTTTCCAATACTAACCAGGGTGGCTTTCTTATGTTCTGTTTCACGTCTTAAGCAGGTTGTGATTTATGTGCAGAATTAAATCGTAACTAAGTCCATGAAAATTCGGTGAGAAACGAAAATGTCATCTTTTATGTGCAGCCATGATAAAAAAACCAAGCAAGAGTCCTGATACAGCTCCTACTGCAATTTAATTATTCATAAAGTGCCTAGCCTATTAGATTTTTTTAATGAGGGGTACTTTTTTTTTTTTACTTTAAATAAATGAGGTTATTCTAGTGACTTCACAGTTAACATTTAACTAAAAAACTGCACAGATTCGTGCTGAAGTGAAGCAAGAAATTAAGCCAAATTATGTTTCCATTTTTGAATGTAAAGACTGGCAAAGAGAAGGAGACTAAAGAAGAAATTAATTTCAGGTCCAGGAAATTGTGATTCTGACAGGCTTAGTACAAGATGTCAACTGTGATAGCCCTCACAGTTCTCTAAACAAGGTCATCTTGTATATATTTTCTTTATTCAGTCATTTGTTATGAAGATACCTCTCGTATTTTTCCTCCTCTCCTTTTTGTTCTCTTTGATGGCAAGCCCAGAAAAGAGTTTATATAGTCTGCAAGTATTACTGCAAGAGGACAGTTTTCACTGACACGGAGGTGAGGTTACACAGATCACTAGTTTAGTGTTTGAAGGGATTAGAAGAGAGATTTACTGAGATGGCAGAGGTGGTGCATCTCTGTGGAAATGAAAGACAAGTGAAAACCTACGTTGTGTTTGCAAAGTCTGGACTTTTAAATTGCTAAAGCTTTGTTTGGCAAAAAGATAAACATGACCTTTAATTTTCTTCATCTAGAACAGGCCTTTCTAACCTGCTGTGGTTCAGGACACCAGCCTTCAAATCTTGACTCTGTTTATCAGGCTTTGCCTTCTAATTTCTTTGGGTACAAAGCCAAGAATTTCTCTGCATGTTGCCTTCCTGTGGGCTTCTTAGTGGATCAGAGGTTTAGCTGGACTGTTCTGACCTGGGAAACATGCCTCCTTGTTCGGTGCTTGCTGTAGCACAATGCTGAAGATTTGTCTGAACATTTAAGATGCTTTTGAGGTAGACGTGGTGAGAAACTTCTTGTTCCTGGACCATTACCCATAAAGCAAAATTAATTCTAGTAAGTGCAAAATTATATTGGCACAAGGGATTTTTAAGCTTTAAAGTGTAGCACTGTTAGAAATAATCAAGAAACAAGCAGAGAACAGAAAATGACCCTCAAATAGCAGATGAAGACTTGAGCTGTGTGGTGCCAAATGAGTTTCTGAAATGTCTTGTATTTCAATTTGTGCCCATTGCCTCTTGTCCTGTCAGTGGGCACTACTGAGGAGAGCCTGGCTCTATCGTCTTTACTCTTCCCATCAGGTTTTTATAGATATTGTTAAGATCTCCCTGATCCTTTTCTTCTGCAGGCCGAATAGTCCCAACTCGTATGTCAGATGCTTCAGTCTCTAAATCATCTTACCGGCCCTTTGCTGTACTTGCTCCAGTGTGTCCATGTTTTTCATGTACTGGGGAGCCTAGAACTGGACCCAGCAAACAAGATGTGTCTCATCAGCACTGAGTGGAGGGGAAGAAACACCTCCTTTGACCTGCTGGCAGTGCTCTTAATGCAGCTCAGGAGGCAGTTGGTCTTCTTTGCCACAAGGGCACATTGATGGCTCATGGTTAGCTTGTCTACCGGGTCCCCGAGTCCTTTTCTGCAAAACCACTTTCCAGTCAGCCACTTCAGGCCTGTACTGGTGCATGAATTAACAGCATCAGAGTTTATATCCTGGATGTGAAGAAAAATGGATTAAACATTTAATTGTGTTGCAGATGTTATGTCTAGAGGAACAAAATACTCGGAGAGTATTTTGCTGGCTGAAGGCAAGCAGTAAAATCCACTCCCTTAGTCTTCTTAGGCCTGAATAAACCCATGTTACCAAGCCTTTCTTTGTATGTTGTGTGCTCCAGCTCCCTAATCATCTTGGTGGCCCTGAAGTGGACTTGCCCATTTTCTCAAAATCTTCCTTGTATTAGGGTTCCCAAAACTGCACAGAATACTCTGGATGCAGTCTCAGGTGCTAAATACAGAAGAATCACTTCCCTTAACCTTCTGACCTCACTCTTTCTAATGCAGCCCAGTGATGCACTTGACCTTCGTTGCTCAACTTTTCTGCACAACTGATCTTCCCAACCAGTTTTGTTGCCTGATGTTATTCCATCCCAGGCACAGGACTTTGCATTTGCCCTTGTTGAACTTTGTGAGGTTCCAGTCAGCCCATTTCTCCAGTCTCTTGATGTCCCTCTGAACAGCAGCCCTGCCCTCGAGCATACTGATTTTGCTATTTTCCACAGGCTTCCTCATGGTGCATTCTGTCTCTTTATTCAGGTTTTTAATAAAGATATCTTCCCCCGTAGTGACCCCCAAGGCGCACCACTACCAGCTGGACTTCATACCATTCATCACAACCCTTTAAGTGCAGCAGTCCAGCTAATTTTCCACCCGCATTATAGTCCACCTATTGAAACCGTATCACCACTTTTCTTAAGGATACTATGAGAGACCATCCTGAAAACTATAGTAAAGGCAGGGTAAATTACATCCATTGCTTTCTCCTAAGCTGCATAGCTGATCGTCTCATCGTAGAAAGCTATCAAGTTGCTCAAGCAGAGTTTGCCCTTTGTAAATCCATGCTGATTGTTCGCAGTCACCTCCAGTCCATCATATGCCCTAGATAAAGAATCCAGGAGGATTTGCTCCATAATCTTCCCAGGGACTGATGTGAGAATGGCTGGTTTGTAGTTCTTCAGAGCCTCCTTCTTACCCTTCCTGAAGATTGGTCTGATGTTTGTGTTTTACCAGTCATCAGAAACCTCCCACGATTGCCACAACCCTTCAAAGATCTTATAGTGCAGTCTTGCAGTGAGACTGGCCGGTTCCCTCAGCACCACCTTTATCTCCAAAGTTGTTTATTTAAAAAAAAAAAAAAAATCTTAATCTTAGACACTGTGCATTAGCATACATATTTCTGCTTCTCTCTCGCTCCCTGTACACATATTGTCTTGGTTTCAGCTGGGATAGAGTTAATTTTCTTCCTAGTAGCTGGTATAGTGCTGTGTTTTGGATTTAGTATGAGAAAATGTTGATAACACACTGATGTTTTAGTTGTTGCTAAGTAGTGCTTACACTAGTCAAGGACTTTTCAGCTTCCCATGATCTGCCAGGTGCACAAGAAGCTGGGAGAGGGCACAGCCAGGACAGCTGACCCAAACTGGCCAGGGGAGTTGGCTGGGGGGCAGTGATCACTGCTCGGGGACTGGCTGGGTATTGGTTGGCAGGTGGTGAGCAGCTGCATCACTTGTTTTTTTTCCCCTGGGTTTTGTTCCTCTCTCTCTCTCTCTCTCTCTCATTGTTTTACTTTTCATTACAATTATTATTATTATTATTATTATTATTATATTTTACTTCAAGTATTAAACTGTTCTTCTCTCAACCCACAAATTTTCTTACTTTTGCTCTTCCAATTCTCTCCCCCATTCCACTGGGGCTGGGGGGAGAGTGTGCGTGCGGCTGTGTGGTGCTTAGTTGCCGACTGGGGTTAAACCACGACACATATACGTAAAGGAAGAGAGAAATGTATAGGTTAATATTTATGTAGAGAAATTCCAAGCCAGTGGTAAGAGAATATAGATTTTCAAGAAAATGTTAGAAGAGAATAAAACTTAGATTCCTGAACTTTTTGGATTCAAAGGGAGTTTTGCAATTTACTTCAATGGATCCAAAATTTCACTCACAGTATTTATGACTTTATAAAATTTGGAACATAATCTGCCTTTGAATCAAGCATAGAAATTTCTTTGAAACTAGTTCTGAAGTTTTAGAGAGAAAAATTAATATGGATTGGAATTGTAATTAAAAAAAAAGAACAGAAAAGTTAGAGCATTCACAGTTTTTTCTATAAACTCTTGTCAGATTCTATGAAAAAATGGGGCGTGACCTTCATGAAAATTCATTTCCATTTTTTGATTGACAGCATATCTTTATACTTTATATTGGGTCAATGTTAACCCATTCCTGTGACTCCATTCATACAAATTCTATACATAGGATCCCCTTCTGACCAAGAATGTGTATTTTGCATGTAGCGGGTAAGAAGCTGACCAAAAGAGATGATGTCTGTGAAAGTGAAGTTTCTCCTGGGAGTGGCTTAGTGGTTGCAAGCATTTTATTTGGCCAGACTTATGCAATCAGAATTGTATAAAGAGTCCATTCAGATGATAAAATGATATGCACACATTAAAGAATATAAACACATTAAGCACTAAAACAGTTGTTTTAAGAAAGAGAAAATCAGTCATTTTAGGGCAGTTTTTAAATGTGAGTCTACACTTAAACTGTCTCATTGGAGACGAAGAGATTGCAGTAAATAGTGTCCAGCAGATGCAATAGGGAGTCAAATGAGATGTGAATGTCTTCACTGCCTCAGTATGACGAAGATCAGTGTGATAGTGGAAGCGTAAGATCAAGCAAATTGGTGGAAAACTTAATTAAGGGAGATACAATTTTCTCACTGGTCTGTAATGACAGTTGGCAGAGCCAAAGACAGTCGCAGGAGGAGAAAATTCATTTGGTTGATACTCAAGCTAGCCACTAATAAGTTTCCACAAAAAGAAACAAAAACATTTTCTAAATATATACTTCACTAGTCACATTTACTGAACTATAAGACATGCTTCTACAAACCTTTAGAAAAAGGAAAGGATTAGTTTTGATCCACACAAAATAGTGAATTCAGCTAAAAAGACATAGAAATTATTTTGCTTGAGCAACTAGGCTCTTCATCCAGTCTGTTTAACAGAAACTGAAAATGAACACATCCTACTTCTAATATTTGCAAATTTCTTAGTTGGGGAGAGTTATTTTTGCTGTTGGCAACAGTTCAGTTAGGGTTTGGGTTTTTTTTTAAACTTCAGTTCTGCAACACATGTTTAGAACCAATTTGTTAACATTTGCTTTGCTTGTTCAAATAATGCTTGTTTTACCCAATATTAATGCTTGCCTGATCAACCCAGGGAATTTTTTTCATCCTGTACCCCAATATCATAAAAACTAGTAGCAATGGTGTGACTTTCTAATCAACTCTTCTTTAGGAAGCAATAGCTCCTGCTTTGATACCTAACATGGAGGAACTAGGCAAGGAGAGTGAGGCAAAGGGCCTTTTAGTGTGGAGTAGTATAGCATGTGCCATCTTCAAGCCGTCTCATGTCTGCATGGACTTCCTTCTTGTGGATCTCAAGTATGTCTGGTCAGTCAGTCTGAAACCCCTGCTGAAGATCCTGCTTGGAAAGCAAAATTTCTTAGCTATGGTGGGTCTTACGGAAGTGTCTCCAGACCTTTTCCAGAGTCTCAAAGAATTCCTCAGAATGGTCCCGCACTTCTTTCTCACTGTAAAAAGGGTGTGAAAACAACTGAAGCATCTGATTTTGCTACGCTGTCCTTTGTTCATGTAATTAGATCATTGCAGGGCAGTGGCATTTGGGTAGGACAGGATTCAGTTTCCTAAAAGTATTTTTGCCAGTGCCATTTGAAACACTCTTTGTTGATCTAAGCCAACTACATGGGGCTGGCAAATACGACACACTTAAGAGAGATTTGCACCCTTCTTACTTCTCAGTTGATACCCAGGATACCCAATAGCAGGTAGAATGGCCCTAACTGCCAGCATTGCGCACCTGAATCCTGTATCTAGTGGTTGGACAGCTGAATCACTCTTTAGGCTCTGGCATAATGTCTGTGTCTCTGCAGAGCACAACAGCTTTACCACCTAGATTTAGGTGGTCATAACCTCTGACTGAATCCCACTCTGGTTGCCTAGACTCCCATTAGAGAAAAGACAACTCTTCTAAAGTGAGATTATCTGCACTATTTGAATGTTTGCCTTAAGATAAGTTACATCCTTAAAATGTCTGTTTCTCGTTACTCACTCTTGAGGGATGCTATGTGCAGGTTTCTGTGCCTGATTTCTGTGTATTCCACCCCATTTGTGTTTGGTGGCTCAGCAGCGCAGCTTAACAATGCAGACTGGTTTTGGCATAGAAAGTATTGAATCTTGTGGTCAAATTCTCCTTGCATGATACATCAAATTAATTGTCTTCCAAATAATGCGTAAAAGAGAGTCTGTGATAATCTACCTGCATGTTTGGAAGATTGAAAGGCATTCCAATTATTTTTGGTAATGGTTTGCTATTATTACTTATCACACCTTAATTATGGCTACTTATATTGCCTTTCCAGTTTCTGTCTCTCCAGTCATATTTTGCATGTATTATTCATCCCTGGGTATTATTGATATTGTACAGCATAATAATAAAGTAAATGCGGATGTTCCAGTAAAATAGCCCTTCCCTCTAGCTAAAGAGGACTGAAAAAGAAGTAAAGAAGAATAGAAATTGAAAATTGAAAAGTCCTTGCTCAAACGCCAAACATTAAGAATGTGAATCTTCACTGTTAAATTTCTAGACCCAGAGAACTGGGTGTAAGAAAGATACCTGCACTTAAAAACTAAAACCACCTTAATAATCTAAAAGAGTGTGAGAGGAGTCAATTTCCCAGATTTTCTTGTTCTTTATAAGACAATATTAAATATCTAGTTGTAACTACATACTCCAGTTTTATTTAGGATTTGTAAGTTTCTTAATATGCAAATGGATTCTGATATATATATAGCTGCTTTAGTTTTTATTCAGTTTAGAAATCCTACTCTGAAATAAAAGCTTTTCTTTCTTTTTATTAGTAAGGACTTACATTCTCCGGGTGGAAAGCCTGAGAAAGATATTATTTCTCATTAACTTGATTTTATATGAAGGCAAATTATATTAATCACCCTGCAGATATTCTCAGCATGTGGAAAAGTAATTAAAATAGGTGTGTACCTTGTGATATGAAGTTTATTCACAGGTTTTGATTTAGCAACTTTGCCAGTAGTCAAAGGAGCAGAACATGGTATGAAGCTGAAGAAGAAAATGCTGGGTGGAGAAACACATCCTACTCTATTAGAAATGGAAAACAAGTAAGAGTGAAGACAGAAAACACAGATTTGTGTTTGGGCCTAATTAATTTCCCTAGGCCAAAACCCAATATTCGCCCACTTGCCAGTGCTAAGGATCGTTTAACCAATACATGTTTAAACACTCAGACCATTTAAATCAGTTAGCATAAAAAGTTTTCGGCATAATTCTGCTTGAACGCTGTGTATTTTTCTTTCCTTAAAATTTCTAATGGAAAACAGTATCTTATCTAAATAAAATTAGAACAAAACAGACTTATCATGCATAATGCCCTATATCTGCTATGGAAATGGAAAAGGCTCATCCAGAACTTCATATAGGAGTGGAAAATGATACAGTGCAATTATTCATTAAGAAAATAAGCAAACCCCCACAACACTGAGTATTTTAAAAGTGTAACCAGGCTTTTTGTTGCAAGCTATGGTGGTGAACATGTAACAAAGGAGCTCTGCTGCTACCTTTTTATTCTGTAGATGGAGTTGGAAAAGTCTTTCCCTCTCTTGGAGCCCCGTTTCATGGCTGCTTTCCCAAGGACTCACTGACCTTGGCGAGAATGTGATGCAATATTTCTGTAACTGCAAAGGAATGGGACATCAGGTTGTTGGAGTCACACACACATGGTTTATTTTACTGTTGACATCTAAGGTAGCTAAGAACCTAACTCTAAAGATCAAACCTAAAATTCTGATTTACAATGAGAGATTGAAAGGCGTACTTGTAAAATACTCTAATGCTCTCTGTCTGAAAATCGGCAGCCTCAGTCGATTCTGTCAGGATTGACAAAGTGGTCTTCACAGAGAAACTGGATGCTCTAATGGTAACGCAACTGGAAGCATCAGAGACGCAAATTCCATTTTGTTGCACCAGCAAAGGTAGGCTGAACACAGATGGGAAAAGCATGTTATCTGGCTGTGACTTTTTCCTGATCATGCTAGCAGCAAAGAAACCCAAGAGGATGTTTGGACCATGGATTGTAACAGCCTTTCCTTACATATTTCCTTGAATTGTCAGATATCTCTATCTTGTACAAACTGCAGATAATAGGCAGTCGGTTTTGCCTATGTCCCAAGTTTTTGGAAATTTGGGTACGGACAACCCAGGTAAGAAGCAAGAAAGCATCAAAGCTTAGTTGTTATAGTGATATGACCAGACCCGCCTCCTCTTTCACTGCATCTTGAATTGTAAGAGAAAAACATTTTGATTATCCATAGAAGCCCTTAGATGATAAGAACATTTTCCTCAACCTTGTTTTCTTGCTTCATTTACAAATGCGTGGCATCTCTGCCTTGTCTGTCCCATTTGATCTCACTAAGGCTCCCCACAATCATGGGCTGCTTCCTTCATGTCCCATGCTTGGCCTTTGAGAAATCCAGTAACAGCTCATATTCTTTCTTTGCACACAGAAAGTTAGATAGCTGTGTCTTTTTTGCATTGGCAACTTATTGATCAAGAAAATATCAAAACAGAGAGCAAGATAGGAATTTTAGTTCAACAAAATTCAATAATCCTTTTTGTGATATTTCCCTGAGCTAGGGAATATTAATACAGAATGAAGGTGGAGGACAGAAACTGAGATATGGCAGTGGAATGTAACAAATCCACAGGAAGAGCTTAGTTTTACTGAAATTCATTTATTTTATATCTGCAGTCATTCTAAGCAAAGCCACCAAAGGAATAAAATTGAAACCAACACCATAGCTGCTCATTATGAATCAGAAAATTACTCTGAGCTGAGACTTTGTTTTGTTCCAAAAGTCTGAGGCTGGCAATCCTGAAAGTGGTAGTTTTGTATGGCCTTTTAAAAATTATTTCTTTTTTAATGGCAGAGAAATTTGAAACACGTTTGAATTCAACTTCTTACTCCAGTTTGACATAGAAAGCATGTGACCAAATATCAGCTGCCCTGCTCTTGAGTGGGATTCTGTGATGTGAAGACAAAAGGAGAGCTTGCCTGCAGATCTAGCCAGGCACGTGCAGGGCTGGCTGAGGCACAGAACCCTGCAGCCTCCGGGTACTGCCAGTTCAGCGACTCTGCAGATTACATTTGGATAGTTAAGCATGTCCCTCACTGAACCTGTTAAAGTTGGAGTTGTCCAGCTAATTAGTTCTGATGAGGGCCTCCAGGCTCTGTTCTAATCTATTAAAAGTCAGAAAAGACCTTCCCAGCTTTTGTCCCATTGGCTTATTTTAACCTAGATGCTTTAAGCATAGATAGTTCCAAGGAAAACTCTGGGCTGAGTGGTACATCGTTCTCTGCAGAGCTTTTTAATAAAAATCTCCATCATTTGCAAAATGCAGAGACTGCTTGCTCATTTTTTATTTCTTCGTTCCCACTGGCAATACTGAATTTGTTAGGTTAAATGAAAAGCCTCATTTTTTTGTGGTGGCTTATATTTTCCAAGTTATTTACATAATGGGGACTATGATTTCTTTCAAACCTGCAGCAACACATTTATTTGTTTATGTATATAGTTGTGACTGAACAGAAATGCATATTAATTAATTTAACTACATTTAAATCCTGCATTCCTGTTGAAATATTTGTTTAAATAAAAGTGAAGAAAATTCAGAGGTAATTCAAATTAGAAATGTTATTTATTCATCATCTGAGTAGCAATTAACAGGATTAGGAGCTGAGAACAAAGGTAGTCTATTACCATAATGAAATTAAAATGACCTTATTTATTTTGGTGAACCACACCTGAAGTTACATGTAAGATGCTACGTTTTTAAACTAGTTGTGCTGGACAATACATAATCCATCTTTTTGGTAACTATTTTTGAATGTAGAAAGTCAAACTTTTTGCTAGAACATGTTATGCTGGTTGCAAAGTTTCACATTGCTATTATATCTTTGTTTCCTTAAGTTCACAAGTATTATCAAATCAGGCTGAATATGTCCTGAATGATCAATTATAACACAAATTATAGTTTTGTTGCATTGTGGAGAGCGTATGTAAACACAGTGTCTCCGCAATGCAATGTAACTGTAATTTGTGTTACAACCACTTTCTCTGAGGTATTTCAATTTCACAAATTATTTTACATTAAAAGTCACATTCCTAGTAGGAATAAGCATGAACACTGTTCTTCTATTATTTTTCTCATTCACTTGATGATTTTGCCACTGGAACTCAAGTTGTGTGCTATTACAAAAATGTTACAATGAAAACTCTTCAATTTGGCACTCTATCCACCAAAGCTCCTCTTCCATTAGCATCCTCTCAGTTTCACCTCTCTGATATCTCCTCTTGTATCAAAAAGGTAAGATATAAGTTAAGCTAGTCCAAATCCTTCTTGAACATACCAGCTTTGAGCTATGGTTTCTCCCATTCCGTTTCTTCTCTCTCTTTTCTGAGTTTTACATTTTGAAATGTATAGCTCATCACAAAGATTTGAATATTGCCATCAAGCACTTAATTTTTTCTGCGGACACACATGGGCCACTCATTTATCATATCCAGGTATTTCAATACAAAAATATATCCCATTCTTAAAATCATGAGACAACTGTTCTTAGAACATTTTTTGGAAATTTGGAAAGGAAGAACCATTAAACCAATTTTATAGAAAGGGAAGAAGGAAGTATTGGGGCTGTATGAGCAATAGTATAGCCAGCTGGTTGAGAGAAGTGATCATTCCCCTCTGTTCAACATGTGTGAGATGGCAGTATTTTGCTTTTGGGCTCCCTAGAACAAGAAAAATACTGACCACTGGAGCAAGTCCAGTGGAAAGCTGCCAAGATGGTTGGGGGCTGGAGTACTTGATGCGCAAGGAGAGGCTGAGAGAGCTGGGTTTGTTCAGCCGTGAGGTGAGAAGGTGAAAGGGAGACCTTGTTGCTTCCTATGACTACCTAATGGTAAGGTGTAGGGGAGGTGGACCCAGACTTCTCAGAAGAGCATGGCTACAGGACAGGAGGCAATAGCCACAAGTTGCAACATGGGAAATTCTGACTAGATATTAGAAAAAAAGAATTCACCGTGAGGGTGATTGAACACTGGCACAGATTATTCAGAGAGGCTGAGAAATCTTCATCATTGGAGATGCTCAAAACTCAATGGGGCAAGGCCCCGGGCTCTCTGAGTTAGTTGACCCTGCTCTGAGTGGGCTTTGTACCAGATGACCTCCACGGTCCTTTCCAACTTCAGGTGTTCTGTGATTCTGTGGGGTGACTTATCCAAGGCTAAGCTAAACCTATAAGCTTTTCTTCACTGGCTTATCTGCCCTATCTTTTTTGGTTTTGGTTTTGGTTTTACAGTCTAGTCAAAATAACATACCTAAGATTTATACACAACTCTTGTGCTTTTTTCCAGCCTGAAATTCAAGCTTGTCTTCATTGTTAAACGCCTCCAAGGTATTATCCTGTTTATATCATTGTCTCTGTCAAGAATTAATGCGGTCCAGTTCTCTCTGACCTAATCCACTAGATTTATCCCACATAAAGTACAACTAAAAAAATTAAGATCTTTCTGTTCAAAGGAACCAAGAGCTGTTTCTTTTATTTCAGAGAAAGCCTTTGATCTAATGAACTGAACTCTTTGAAAAAGTTTGCATAGGGCAAAGACCTCCAAGTGTGATTGGAATAGTTTTGTTTTATTGCAAATGAATGAGTCATCATGAAGAAATGGCAATAGAGAGACCCACAGAGCTTGGTTTTGCCACTGGTGTTAACAATACAAGGAACCAGCTGTAGTAGTAATAGAACAGGAGTATTTTCTATATGAATATCACAATGAATGAATATTCAGTGAATATTCATATGAATGTCACTGAGCCATAGACAACCTTTTCTAAAAATCAAGAAAATCCAAAATTAGTAAAATGTAAAATGTAGATTCATTGTGATAAATTCACAATGTTGTGTGTAATAACAAAATACCATAGAACATATTATGCAGACTGGAATTACAGCTGAGTGGCAGAAGGCAATAAAAGACTTGGGGATTAGAGTGAATAAGGAAGAAAACAAAATTGCCTGTGCAGCAAAATGGGTTCTTCAGATTCTGTCTGGCTTCCTGGAAACTACTCCAGTAAAGAATATAGACTAAGGGAGAGCAGCTTGAGTGTGTGTGTTTCAGACAGACATATCTTAGCAACCATGATTTTTAGGGGAAAAACATTAGACTGAATCAAAGGAGCAGTGAGTTTTGAGTACTTAAAAGACTTTTTTTATGACAGAAGATTTAAATCACTTGTTTCAAAAAGGCAGACCATAGTGGGAAAGTTTGTGAAGGACTGAATCAGTAAAAAAAAAAGTGTTTTGTTAAAATGTCATCTTCCAAAACGTGCTGCTGAAGGTAGGATAGGCAAACCTATTAACAACTGAGGGAATGCATCCAAAGTCATATTTCAAGGGACAGCAAATTTCCTCCCTTGCCTGTTCATCTTGCTAGGACCGGGGAAGACACTTAGTCCCTCTGAGTATATTCTATGGGCAATATTGCTTATCTAACACACACTAGAGTTGTCTATACAAGTGAAAGTGAAAATTTGTGAGGTAGCTAGCTTTAAGAGTAAGAATAACAACACCCAGAATGATTGTTATAAAATTGCTGTTTATAGTGCAATAAAGCTTGCATATAAATGTAATCATTTTATATAAGGAACCTGGTTTTGTTTTGTCTTGTTTTCTTGAAGATCATTGCATTAAAAGTATCTTATGTGAAAAAAAAGAGCAGGGGAATGATCAATCATACAGTTAGTGGGGGGAAAGTAGCCCTAATGTTCCAATGATAGCTGGGATTTCAGCAGACTTCTCTATCACAGCTTGGCATATTGGAAAATCCTGCTAGGTTCCCTGTAGTACTGCAAACCATAATCAGAAAGCTTACATACATATATGGTTCATCCTAGCATGCCAAACTAAGTTACTGAATTTCATCGGAGAGTACAGCACTCTTCCCATGTCAAGCCTTGAAAATACTTTCACCAACGCATTTTTTCCCCCATTTTAATTATTTTCCATTTTTTTAGTCCTGTATGGAATCACCGACAGTGGCTTTATTGAAGTGATTTAATGTCCAGCTTTCCTACTGCTGTTAAACATGATAGTGGAATTTCAAATAGCAATTAATTACCCAGCATCTAAAGTATGTGCAAGTAGAGTGTGTTTTAGTAAACTATTTTTAGTGGTCAGTTCAATATCTACCCTATATACAGATATCCAGGCTCAAAACTTTTCAACTACATTTTATTTCTTTGCAAGACATTGTGGGGAGAAGAAGAGAGGGCAGCTGAATAAGACATTATCTACCATTTCATATCTGTCCAGGGCTTGCTTTCCTGAACCTCGTAAAGATAGTGCTTCCAGTCTTTTGAAAATCACCACCTCCCAGATTCCAGGATTGTCAGGGGGTTTATTGAAACCATTCTGGCATGCCATTGTTCACAAACCTTCAATGCCTTTCGTAATGAAATTTATTTTTTTACGCTATAGTGTGGCTCTTCCAACTCTGTGATTTTGCAATGGGAAGATACTTCAGGGCAAATAATCTGGCAGATCTCAGGAAGGAGGTCAGTGTCTGGATAGCATTCTATTTTAGATGCTTTTCTGTCGCAATAGTTTTGCACTTTTTCACATCTGATCACAGGTCCCCAGTACATAACAGCCCTTTGAAAAAGCTTACATTTGGAAGAATATGTCCAGGACACAGTCAGGCAGTTTCTTCATTAAGTGGTTCTCTGGGAAGGATAAATTACTGAAGGCAGCAACTGCCTCACTGAGAAGCATTTTAGTGATGATCAGTTTTAACCAAGTTTTGGAAGACAAATACAGTGTTTGTCAGTCTGTTTAAAGAGCTTCCCAGGGAGAGGTTTAGAGTGGGTGTTTGTGAGAATTTAGTTTCTGTTTTCACAAGTAAACGCTGTAAATCCTGGACACAAAGCCACAGAGAATGAGAAATAAATAGGTACATTATACTTCAAATTATTAGGTTGAAGGTTCCACATCACTTAGAAAATAACAGTTTTATTTAATGGGCATATTACTGAAGATACATAAAGATTGATTTATCCTACAGTTACTGCTTTGATCATTGGTATATATGAACATTGAAAGTGTCTTTCAAACGTTAATCTTTCTGCCTTTCTCCAGACAGATCTTACTGGCCATCTCAAGGTGTACTCAGGATAAAATCTTGAGAAGGGATTTCCAAATTTCTTAGACAGCCTTTTAAGAATATATACTCTCTGTAGTTTATATCTTCAGCTACCTCCTCAAGAAAGACCCCTCAGGAGCATTGGGGCTGAGCCTACTTAAAACAACTTGCACAGAAATGATAAAGTATTGTGTAGCTGCTTGGGAAGAAATGATTTCCCTCTGCCATAGGTCTGGCGGCTGACCTGGGGAGGCTGTATGCATTTGGACTGGTGCGTTAGTCCTCCAGAAAAGGATTTCTGTGTCTTCCTCTGTATTTTGCTGGCATTTAAATGCTGCCTTTTCCCTCCTCAGTTTCCTCAGAAATCCTCCTGACTTGCAGGAGGTTTTGCTTTTTCCTGCATCTGTGCTAAGAAACACGAGCAAACGGAAGAGAGGAAGATTTGTTCTTCTGCACTTTCAGACTTCTGGGGAGGCTGTAGATTACTATTTATCTTTCTAGCCAGGAAGGCCAGAAAAGGTCCCAAACTCTTTCAGGCTTCTGTGTGCAGCCAGCTGGGTGACACAGGCTCCCTGGGAAGGAAAGGGTGGTAGGTGTAAGAGGTGGGAGAAGGGCAACCGTTGTGTTGAGTAGGTTGGGCTGTTTCACAGCTAGAGCCACAGCTGTTTTCAACAGGAGAGAGCTCTAACTGCATTAGTGAGCCATTTGGTTCAGAGAGAATAAAAGATGTGAAGAAATTGAAAGAGAAAAACCACACCCCCTTCTTTCACGTTTGAACAGACTGGTTTTTCAATATAATCCATTAACCTACACATAGCCTTTCATTAGAGCCCTGGGGAGAGTGGAATATTTTTGGCAACGTACTGTTATGAAAAATACAAGTAAAAAAAACCACATAGCTGCTCCCTCCCCAGCAATTGAAGGGGTCATAGGGAAATTCAAATCTTTTCTCTGAGCATACCAAGAAGTGTGTGAAATTACATGCACATCAGGTGCATTCACTCCACATTTACATGACTTTTGTGAAGAAATAAAAAATCACCCATAATTTACCATAATTTGTCTACTTAGCACTCAGTACATAAGGCATATACAAAGTCTTTTAATTCAGAAAAAAATATTTATAGGTTGGGAGAAATAATGCCATTTTAGTTTGGAAGGTTATTGGAAAAATAGACAGGATTAAACGCTGTTTGAACCGGTAAATTCTTCTGATTTGTCACAGAACTATTCCATTAGTTTCATTGAAGGCATCTGGGGTGTAATACCAGAACTTGCTGGTCATTCTAGTTGACATGGTAGCACATTATATTCCAGTTTCAGCCCAAGTCACTGCTATCATGCTCTACATCATTTACCTCAGTGTCTTTTAAAGGACCTTCAAGATGCCCATTTTATTACCTTAGCTACTATCTTCTTAACTCGTCTGGGATGACATCAAGGGTGCTTGTGATTAACCGTGTGACAAACAATACCATCAATATTGTACCAAGTAATACTTTAAGCAGTTTTTGAAATACAAAGTTCTAATGTCTCTGATCAAAACCTCTTTGAAAAGCGGAGAATGATCTTTCCTGCATTTTTGCTAGACTTTTTTTAATGTCAGCATTATCCCATAGATGCTTTAAAATTAAGAAACTATATTAAATATCTCTATTCCTATTTCTGTGCATTAATCTAAGCAAAGAAGAAAGCATAATAATCCTGCTGGATTTTTTTTTTTTACAAAATACTCTCTTCCAGATACCTGTTTGAAGGCCATACAGTTCACTTGGAGAAGGTGCCGCAAATTTGTGGAGAAAGTAAAACTGGAAACATTTTCAATTTTACATGTAATAAGTGAGATTTTGCCTCTGCTGAAATCATTCTGATTTCTCTTGTGGAACCTGGATTTTCATACAGTCAATACTTTTTAAATTTAATACTGAGATCTTGCATTGTTTAACATGTAAGCTTTGTATGTTCAGTGTCTTACCAGCAGATTATGTTTGAGGACTAACCAGACATTGCAGAGGAGCTATACAAATATAATAAAAGATATCTGAGTGACATGAGAACACTGGTACCGTAATTATGGTTTTAAAATACTATATTCAAAGCTTTATTTTTGCTTGAAAGCCACCTCTTATTAACTAGATAAACACATTTTCCTCTATGGCCATTGGTTAAGAATGACACCTTTTAACTGTTTCAGCTCTGGAATGTGTTTTGGCCACATTTAAAGAAATCCATGGTGAAAATATGCTGGGAGGAAGCCTCAGACAGAAGTATGTGCTATTTTTTCCATTCGGTTATTTATTGTAGCTAACAGATGCTATACAAATGTATTATCAGCAGCCATATCTTGTTGCAGCAATACTTTATCCTTCTTTCTAATAGCTATTTTCATAACTTCCAACAGTTCTTTGTGAGTTCAGAATTTCTAGTATCAGCTGCTGGATAAGAAAATTTCATTGATTTTCCACAAGGTGGCATTTAAGAATCAGTCTGGCTGTATTTTAATTAATATAATTCAGTTAATATACGCTTTGTATATGTCAAACGCATGTGCATACTCAATGAAGAAGGAATACGTTCATAGGACAGAGTATACTGTGGCTATTTAAATACAGCATAGCAAGTGATGCTCTATCACTAGCTAAATTAGAGAGTTGACTACTATTGTATAATTTACAGAATAACTTATCAAAATAAAGTCTAACCTAAGCACCTCACAGTTACTTGTAACACGTAATGAGATTAAAACCTGATTCACAGAAAGAGATTCTGCGGAATTGCCCAGTTACTTTAGGAGAAATTATTTATTCATTATTCATTATTATTTATTCATGCTTACATTTTATGAAAGACAAAGATCAGTATCAATATATGTTTCTTTAATGTAGATAAATCATTTTTAAAGCAGGCCTTTAGTTATTAAAAACTCTTTATACAGTCATTCAATTTGTGAGTTACTGAGAAGTTTCTGTTCAAGAGAACTTCCTACTCAAAATAAGAAATAGTCTGACCTAAATTGCCATCCAAGCACAAACTAGTCATGATTTTGCAGATCTAATAGTGTTCAGCTAATGATTGGTTTCTTCCAGTGCTGCAGATCTCCACATTCTCTAAATTTCCTAGTACTGGAGTAAATCAAAGAAATAAAATCTGCTAAACTACCACCAAAAAGTTGCTACTATAGTATTTTTTCCATCTTATTTAGAAGCTGAGTGGACAAGAAGTCTGAGAAACTCTGTGCTTATAACAGATTTTCAGCAAAAGAGCCTTTTGGCATCTGAAAAACTGGGCACTGATCAGAACTGGACGATCTCCTGCAACTTGAATGGGGTTCATCCTGTGCTCTGTTATGATGACAGAGTTAGATGTTTGAATCTGTAAAGCTGTTTGCATTATTCCAGGGACACAAAAGCAGGTATAAATTTGATATTGTTGGTTGGTAAGGAGCATCTCATGTTCAGCCATCTCCAGGAAAGCAGGGCTCCATCACGTGTAACAGTTACTTCGGATGACAAATGCCATCACTGCAAACGTCCCCCACTTCCTTCCTCTTCCCCTCGGCTTTTATTGCTGAGCACGACATCATATAGTATGGGATAGCCCCTCGGTCAGCCAAGGCCAGCCACCCCAGCTGTGCTCCCCCCTAAGCTCCCATGCCCCTCAGCACCCCCGCCGGCAGGGCAGTGCAAGAATCAGAAAATGCTCCGATGCTGTGCAGGCACTGCTCAGCAACAGCTGAAACATCCCCCTGCCATCAACACCGCCCTCATCACAAATCCAAAGCATAGCCCCATACAAGGCACCACAAAGAAATTAACTCCATCCCAGCCAAAACCAGAACATAATCCCAGTTCTCAAAACGTGCTTTTGAGAACTGCAGACAACCCAAGGTAATTGAACACGGTGCCTTCTTTCACCAGTCTCTGCTTACTGTTAGGTAACCCCAATGTCAGAAGGAAATCAAGTGATTTAAAGCCATCTCCTGGTTTTCATATGGTTCAGCTTTGGTCCCTGAGGCTCAAAGACCTCCTTATTCATCCTAGAAGGTTGGTGACAAGAAAAACCTTCAGATTTAGGCTGTTTCCTGAGATCCTTAACAATGTGCCTGAAGTTTATTTTTTAAGATTGAAAAAACTTCGGAATATTGCAGTAGACTTGCAGATCAAGAAAATTGGAGGAAAAGTCATTGTCAAAGATTGTATCTCAGCTGAAAAATGTATGCATTTTTTTAACAGTTGATTGCAATGCAATTATTGAACAGTTTATTAATGTAGTTTATTGAACAATTAATTGCAATCTATGCAGATTATGCAATAAACATAGGTGAGTTTTTCAGTTGCCTTTAGTCCTGTTTGCATATGGTTGGAAACTTCATTATTATAGATTTCACATATGTGAACATATCCAAGAATAAAGAACAAGATACAAATACTAAAGGCAAAAACATCTCACCAATTTGACTTCAGCTTCAAAGCCCAGTCAGTCATCTTGTGTTAGTAGATTCACTGGCAAGTAGTAAACAAACTCAGTCTTTCTTCTCTTTTGTGTTATGTCCACTATTCCAGCTTCCCATTAAAAAAAGAAAAAAAGGCTTGTTCTCACCCCGCGTTGCTGTTTGGTGTGCAGTCGAAGCCAGAGAAGATGGCTGAGAACTTCTTAAGCCACGTTTGCTACCAAGGAAAACATATCAGGGAACTGTTCTTTAAAGTAGCCTCACGTCTGGTACAGCCCATTACTTTTGCCCCGTATTGTATCTTTTTGCATCTTTTGTATAAGGCAAAAGTCATGCTTTTCAGCCTGCTGAGACATTTGCCCATCTGGATCTGCAGAGGGAAAACAACTGCCTTTAGTACTTGCCCCTCACAGTCTCTCTCTGGACCCAGGGTGACTGATAACTTATTTTATTCATGGCAGTTGGAGAAAAAAATATGTTCACTTTGTGGAGAACGATCTCATTCTTCCTACAAATATGCAAATTTTGTGGCCAGATATACAAATTTTTCATCAATACAATATTAACCAACTTTAGAGACATTTCTCATTTTTAAATTTGAGGAACAAAGCAATCCATACGGTGATCAATACAGTGAATAATAAACTGTGGGCCCAGCCAAATCATACCAGGAAAGAAAATGGTATTTTAACCAGACTGCAAACACCAGATATAAGACATGTAATTTTGCAATCACTCTGCAGTGGATCTCTGCCTCTTTCTACAAATGTGAAATACAATCTAGCAGTACATAGCAATGTTCTCAAGTCCATATCAAAGACATATAATTGTTTGCCAACTGCTAGGAAAAGTTCCCTGAAAAATATCTTGCCTTTTTAATTTTATTACTCAGGAAGATTATTTTCCCATGGGTGGTGGAAAAGCAACATCATTTTAAGTGAGCACGGGACATCTATAGTAATATCTATGCCAAACGTGGCTTAGCAAAATATGTACAAGGGATGAGAAGGAAGAAAATAAGCAACATGCCTTTGGCAACCAAATTCTAAATTCAGAGTCATTATAATAAGGAACAGAGATAATTAGCATTGTGTCTGAAACACTTAGAAAGTATTCTTAACCCAGGAGAATGTTAATACTGACATGTTGAACTTGATGCTTGATCTGAGATTGATCATTTCTGGAATTGATCATCACTGAAATTAATCCTTCATCAACTAAAATTCTTAGAAAGCCGCAGAGGTGTCTCTGTACTTGAGGCCCTAAAGGAAAGGACTTTCCAAGTTTGCTGTTGGCATTTTCCCTACGTTTTGGTACAGCAAAAAATAACATTGGAAGTTCCCACATGCTGCCATTTTTGGAAACGAACTTTTCAGGCAATGTAGAAAAGAAGATGGAAGATGACAGAGGAGTAAACAAGCAATTAAGAAGTATAATGAGTTCAGGCATTGTGCACAGAGTCCTACGTTCACATGCAGCAATGGTGAAGAGTATCCTGAATAGTGCAGTTACTGATCTGCTAGTGTTAGTGATCTGGAGACACTTGACTTCTTACCCAAGCAAATCATATTGACAGCTGAAGGACAGTTAGCATAATTGGTGGCAGAAGGATTTATGATTTTATGCCTGAGATGACTGATGCTTGCCACTTTTCACGGAAATTGCTCCCTTAAGCTGTGATACAGAATTTGAGCATCAGTTCATTTTTTCTCCTGAAACAACTGCTGCTCTAACCCCTCCAGTGTGCCCACTTGCACTTCTGGAGGTGAAGAGTTACTGGATTTCGCCAGCTCACAGAAGACTCCTTTTTTTTTTTTTTTTTTGAGCAACCAGCTCGTTCACTATCTGTCTCAAGATGTTTGAAACTTTAAAAGGCGATCTAAGAACTGTCAGGGGTTGTGGTTTTAACCCCTTATTTCTTCCCTTTCTCTGTGCACGACAGACTGAAGCTGAGGCAGCAGAGCTGTGTGATACTGCAAAGCATGAACAGGCTGTTTTTAAAACTCTTTCTCCACAGTATGCCAGAGACTGCATGTGCCTCCTTGGAATGTTTTTACTACAATAACCATGCATCCTCCTTCAAGCAAGGGAAGAGTTACTTTCCTGTTATTATTGCTAAAACAATTGCAAACAATTGCAGCCCCAAAAGGGTTGGCTAGTGTGCAAAACAGATCACTATCTTTCTGAAAAATTGTAATTATCAGTAATTATGTAACTAAGCCAACCATCTGAAGTTCTTAGACCTCTTGAGTTGCTGTTCATCGTACATTTTATAACTGTATCAACATGGCTCTTCAATCTATATGAAGGATTTCCATTCATGTAGTGATTATTCCAATGACATTCCAGCAAGAATTATACTACTAAATATGAAAATGTAGATGTCTACTTAATGTAATTCCCTCAAAATCTTGTAACATTCTTATGGTACCATCAAAATATTTGAAGTAATATTATCCGTTTATACGCTGAAAAAGAAATCCAGGATTGCAGTTTAATTGACTATTTGTAATTAAATAGATGTACAGTGTGCTGAATAAAATTTAGGTGACAAAAATTTAAGTGACTAAAATGTTTTTCAATTTTCTGTCTCCATGGAAAAAGGAAAATTCTTTATTCTTAATAAAGTTGTCATTCAGTGGATTTATAATAAGAATGTAAACAAGCTGACTATTTTGTACTTCATTATTGCTACTGGCATGGCCCCAAAACAGGTCAAATATTGTTGACATACTCCCGTGAGTTTATTCATCAAACAAGCTGACTTGATTCTTCTGCTTTGAAGAGACAGATACAGGCAGACTGAAATGTAACGCCCATTTTAAGCCTCAAGCATACTAAGTATAAATAATGTTTGTGATGTCAAAGAATTATGTTACTGCTAACCCACCAAGACATTAGTAGAAAAGTGAGATTTCAGAAAAATAAATTTTGTTTCTCTCTGCCTTTTCAGTATTGTTAGTTTTATTAGTTAGATTAACTGATTTTAAAGGCTCCTAAGCCCATACCTGAGGAAATATCCCCCAAAATCAGATTTTCCTTTCCTGATGTGAAAAAGACAAAGTTAGAATGTTTATTTTTAATAAGATAGCCTTCCGTTGACATACAGCATATTTTTAAACAAGCCGTAATTTTCTGTCTTCACGTTGCTAGTGGCTTGCCTCTGTGGTTCATCTCAAAATATCTTCACCTTTCTTTCACATTTCATCAGGCTTCAGCAAGAAGCTGCAATAGGAATTCTGACACCAATCCTTTTGGTGCATTTGCTACATCTGGTATTTGAATTTTATTTGCCTCTCTAACACCAAGATACTGGAACGGAGGTCACTTTGTGAGGTCCGTCCATATCTTCTTTCATTCTCACTGTGTCACCCTGAAAACACTTGCTTGGATTTAACTAAATCTAAAACTAAATGAAGGATTTTAGTACAATTGTACTGGGTTAAACCACATTCTTGTATTTATAAATTCATGGCCCTGGTCATTCTGACCAGGAAATGATATCAAAATGCTGTCCTTGATATCAGGGATCTAAAGCTGGTTGTTCTCTCCTGCTATAACTTAATCTACACAATGTCAAAGCTTTAAACTGGGCTGATTTTAAGATACTCTGTCTTTGATATTGATTAAATAGTTTCTAGTAGTTCCCAGTCATGCATTTACTGAGTACGCTTATTGAGTTTTTAATAACGTTCGGTGTGTTCCTAATGGCAAAGGCTGTAAAACTCACATATTGATCCAAACCTTATTTTGGTGGACTGGCTATAGGGATTACTAGAGGTACAGCTATCTTTTTTCCAACCAGTACTACAAAATAAACAAAACAGAAATTCTCCACTTCAGTAATTGCGCATTTCTGCCTTGTGTTGGTAAACTCAATTTTATTTTTCTTAGCTTTGTACACATTCACATGACGGCCAGTGGAAGTAACTTGTCATGTCATTCTTTACATTTTGTCTAGAGGAAAATGCGTATATTAGAAAAAGGAGATTCTCAGAATAAAGGGTTCAGACTGCAGGGTTTTTTTTTCAAACTGTCTCTTTATTGTATCTTTATCTGGGTCCCTATAAATCCTCAAATACTGAGCTCTCTCCTCTGCTGCTTGTTAAAACCTTTGACTTCAGTGAGTTTTTTCACTCAAACTTGGTATGGCATCCATCTCATCCAATCATGTCTGCAGACTAGAGGCCAGCATCTGAGCTACCACCTCAAACTCCAATTATTGTCAAAGGAGAATAACAACAGTTTTCTAAGCAAAAACTGGCCTGTTTCATAAGGTCATATTAGAAAGAAATAAGCTATGCCATTAAAAAGCTTATTTCTCTCCCTTGTCTATAAGAGGGATTCTTGATGATACCTCAGATGTGGAGGTCTACAGGATGGTCTCATCCTTTGTGTTAATAGCCTACAGCTATGCCTTTAGTGTTTGAAGGAAGAGAATTCGACAAAGTCTTTTGGAACTGTAGACCATTGACTTACCTGGCAGTTATACTTGATGAGTTCATAATTTATTTCTGGGCCAAAGTGAAATCTCACAACACTGCACTGCAAAAGCCCAATAGCAGATGCTTCATCAGAGGTGCTGCAGCTTGCTGGCCTAGACTGTCTCCTGGACAGAGCTCTCATGCGTGTCAGTGCTCTGAGGCTGAACAGCTTCAGTGGGTTTTGTCTTGCCTAAATGTAGATGCTATGTCTGAACCAGGTGTCCTTATTGTCAGAGGAGAAAAAATAGGCATTTTCAGGACATGATTCATCAGATCTAATTAAGTGTCTACCTTAGGATGAGACAAATTCCCTAGAGATGCCTATATCTCTCCACATATAAAAGGTATCTCACTAAGTAGTTCAGCTGTGAAGTAAGTCCTACGTTCCAGATGTCTATAGGCAGGTGAGATGAATCCTTCTGCAATCTACGCAATACAGTGAGACAGATATCATCTTGACCTTAGTTTCATTGAAATTCTATTTTCGTGAGCCTTTGCCTCATTCTTTTACTACATACTTGCTTTGCCTTGTGTATACCCTATGAGTCTTGACTCCCTGACATTGCTTCCCCCAGGATACCCAGCTCCTGTGTCATGGGTCATATAAGAACTATAACCCTTCTATAGAGACTTTTGCAGTGTTCTCTCAGTGTTCTCTTAACCTATGATAGTTAAAGGTTAACTCAGTTGAAACCTCACCTCAAAGATGCAGTCATTTGAAAGAAGCAGTAATATGTGGTAATGTCTTTTCTTTATGAATCCTCCACTTATTGGGCATGGGGAGGCTACTGACTGCACAGGCATCCTTGGACATTGTCTGCAAGCCTTAATCTTAAATTCAGACAAGCCATAAAAATGTACTTACTCCGTTAATGAGATGCTGTCTATGACAGTGTAAGCTTTTGAGATGACTCTACAATCCCCTCGCTGGACAGCCCGAGGCAGATTCATTGCCTTGGTTGCTGGTAAGAAAGGAACATGAAAGGTGACTCTTCGTTGAAAATGTTCAACAAGTATAAAAAAAACTCTGAACTGTTACAGGTGTTTTACTTTAGTGCATAATCTTTTAAAATACATCATGGACAATCAGTTATAAGATCCATATTGTTGAAGGAATGAAACTTACTACAGTTCTAAACAGAGATCTGACAAATTTGGAACTGGCAATATATTTGGATTTAATAGTACCCAAATCTCAGTGTGGTACATGTGGGGGGACACATCTCTCACAAGTAAGTTGAATCTTTCGCGTTGTATGATCTCAATTTTTTTTTTAAAGGAGAAGTAGCCACCTGATAACATGTATTCGCACTGACTCTCTAAGTAGCGCATCAAAGAATTTCTAGGCCAGATACTCTTGATCATTTCCAAGCTCACATATTGTTCCTCACCATTCCTGTTCTTCAGCTGAAAGCTTTGAAAATAAATCAATCATAAAAGCGTAGGTATGGTTTATTTCTCAGTGACGATTACTCTAGATATGCAAGTGAGATATTTATTTTTGAACTTACCAATAACTTCAATGGCAAATATTCATTAGTGCTGAACATACCGATGTTGTAGTATTTTTCTTTGATTTAATGAATTAAAACTAAGCTATTAGTTTTCTGTGCAATCCATTTCAAATTACACTGACTGTCTTTCTAGAAAGACAAATAGCCTTGAAGAGCATGTTTTAGAAATTCTATCATGACAAGAAAGATGTGATCAGTACTGGGGTAATTACATTTCTTAAAAGGTTTTCCATTCCAGTATCAATTAGGAATATTGTGGCTTTCTTCCACTATCTCATAACACTTACCCAGAAGGTGGTTTGTCTTTTTAATGCTTTCTGTAGAGTTGTGTATTTATGATTACATTCCTGTTGTGGTTTAACCCTAGCTGGCAACTAAGCACCACACAGCCGCTGTCTCACTCCCCACGCCGCATGCCCACCCCCCTCCCCATGTAAGCACTGCTCAACAATAACAAAAACATCTCTATATTATCAACACTGTTTTCAACACAAATCCAAAACATAGCCCCATACTAGCTACTATGAAGAAAATTAACTCTATCCCAGCCCAAACCAGCATATTCTCCACCTCTTATTCCATACCACTTATATCATACTCAGGTACCACACTGTCCAATACAACCTCATTAACCACCAGCACCCTTCCCATCCTTTGATATAATACACAGATATAATTCCCTTAGTCTATGGACCACCCCTGTGAAATGTCTTTAAAATGTCCACAAATGTCCACTGAGTTCATTTAGTCCATGACTTTGGGCTCCATCTCTTATGGTGGTCACTCAGGACAGGAGAGGTGGTGTGTTGCATGGAGTTACTGGGCACCAAAGCCAGCTCAGGTCGGGTCMCTGCTGCACTTGCACTGCTTCTTGTAAGGCTTGTCCTCCACTGGTTCAGGTGGTTCCTGCTATAGTAATTCCTATAACATGCAACTCAAATCATGGGTTRCAACAATTTAAAGGTATTTCCATTACAATCTCCACCCCTGGTCCCTTTGGACCAGACCATVGSGTTTAACATTGCAATGAACTCCTCCCCTTGCCCCTGCTCTGGCTTGGACTTATCCACAGACTGCAGTCCCTTAGGGTTGTACCTGCTCCAAGTGGAGCCTTATCTATGAGCCACAGTCTCTCTGGGGGTATACTTGCTGCGTCATAGACTTACCCACAGCCACTGTCTCTTTGAGGTGCACCTGTTCCTGCGTCGCCTTCTCCATGGGCCACAATGCCTTCAGAGATATACCCGCTCCAGCGTGGCCTTACCCACAGCCACAGTCCCTTCAGAAGTAAACCTKCTCCAACATGGCCTTACCCATGGCTGCAGTCCCTCCAGGGGTGTGCCTGCTCTGTCGTGGGCTTATCCATGGCCACATGCTTTGAGGTGCTCCAGCATGACCTCATGCACAGCCACTGATGCTTCCAGGTGTACCTGCCGGAGCATGGACTTATCCACAGCCACAGATGCTTTGAGGTGTACCTTCTCCAGCGTGGCCTTATCCTTGGGCCACAATCCCTTCAGAGGTATACCTTCTGTGGCACAGACATAACCATGGCCACAGACACTTTGAGATGTACCTGCTCTGGTGTGAACTTATTCATGGCCACAGACACTTCAGGATGTCCTGCTCCCACGTGGACTCATCCACAGGTCACAGTCCCTTTGACTCAGGTTCACATGGGAGTTCCAGCCTGTCCAGCACAGCAGCACAGAGACAGCAGCGATGCCCTGGCCATCTGCCAGCCCAGGCGCATCCCCATTGCTGTTATCAAAATGTTCCCAGGCACAGCACAGTAAGATGATCAGCAGTACAGCAGTAGAGCAAGCAGCGAAAGCAAAAAGCAGCCACTAACGAGCACTAGACTCTAATATACAGTAAGGCAAGCAAGCCCCATGGCAAGCACAGGAGCCTGCCAATTAATAGCTAAACAGCAATAACAGCTATAAATTCGATCTAGCACATTCCAATCAAACCTGTCGTTATCTCGAACCCTTCGAGCCCCACGTTGGGCACCAAAAAGGACTGTCGTGGTTTAACACCAGCTGGCAACTAAGCACCACACAGCCGCTCGCTCACTCCCCCCCGGGGGGATGGGGGAGAGAATCGGAAGAGTAAAAGTGAGAACACTCGTGGGTTGAGATAAAGATAGTTTAATAGGTAAAGTAAAAGCCACGCACGCAAGCAAAGCAAAACAAGGCATTCATTCACTACTTCCCATGGGCAGGCAGGTGTTCAGCCATCTCCAGGAAAGCAGGGCTCCATCACGCATAACGGTTACTTGGGAAGACAAACACCATCACTCCAAACGTCCCCCCTTTCCTTCTTCTTCCCCCAGCTTTATATGCTGAGCATGATGTCATATGGTGTGGAATATCCCTTTGGTCAGTTGGGGTCAGCTGTCCCAGCTGTGTCCCCTCCCAACTTCTTGTGCACCCCCAGCCTGCTCGCTGGTGGGGTGGGGTGAGAAGCAGAAAAAGCCTTGACTCTGTGTAAGCACTGCTCAGCAGTAACTAAAACATCCCTGTATTATCAACATTGTTTCCAGCACAAATCCAAAACATAGCCCCATACTAGCTACTGTGAAGAAAATTAACTCTATCCCAGCCAAAACCAGCACAATTCCTGAGTGATTAATTTCTAAGAATTATCTGGACTCCCTTGAATACTTGAAAACACGTATAGTAATATACTTGTTGAAGTGTGGAGACTGTGATCCGTTGTACCTCTCATCTCCCTGGCATTTGTAATTTTCAAAGGTTAAATTTCTAATTTGTGAACTTTGTAAAATCCAGTTTTGTAAATAAACAAAGGACTACTATGCGAATATATGCATTTCCAGAGTCAGCTACTATTGTTGTCAACACAGAAAGCTGAATTGCCTGCCATAGAAATTGGACCATTGAAACAGTAATATGTATGAAACACTAATATGTATGCAAGCACCTGTATGGGTCATAAACCCTGAATCCTTGTGAAGGTGAAGCTCTGTGGAAAACTTTATCCTTAGATGATACAGCTTTGGAACAATGTCTGATTACCACCAAAAGTCATCAGATCTGCATTCATGGTGGAGAATCCCAAAGCAGGCCCAGATATACTGGTACATTGCGCAGAATATGTACACCTTTTGTAAAGCACATGAAATGGCAGTAACAGGATTTCGACTTTCGAAGGTACTATTTACTCAGTCTTGTCCTTTTGTGAGGACACACGTTGCCTCTGTGACACATATACTCCCAGATCTCTCTGTTCTTAGCTAGTTTATAGTGGTAACCTCTAGTAGTTCAAAATAATAACCTGTGATGTTTGGACCAAGCACTACCAGCATCAGGAGCAGAGCCTTGGGTGTACAACCTTGCTATAGCAGTAACACCTCTAATTTTCAAAAGCAGAGAGCTCCATGCACTTTAGTAACAGTGTTGGTTTGTAGATCAATTATGCATTTTTACAGGGCTGTTATACTGTTGCTGGAGATAAAGGCATCTAGAACAGTTGCCCGTACCCAGCAGGTCAACTGTCATTGAGGCAGGGGTAAACACTTACAATGTGATCACTCAGTTAAGCAACAACCAAGGATTTGTAGAGGTATGAACTGTGGCAACAGGACACCATTCCTGATTTTTAGCAGCAATCCTTCCAGAGTGTGAGAGGGACGTAAGGAGGACAAACTATAAGAATATATTGAGAATTAAGACATTAATAGAAAACCTATGGAGGCCTCTTGCAACAGGATCAAAAGGTCAGACTGATGGAGAAATGATGGAGATGTGAGGCAGCCAACCCTCCTTATCCATAATACCTCCAGGTAAGCTTATCAGGAAAGGCTGTTAGTACATTATACTTTAAATTTGCAGTGATTTATCAGAGCAGGAGCATGATTTCGCATGTACTTTGTCTTTTTGGAGCTGAATATTATTTCTTTATTAGTTTTCACCCATATATTTAAGTAGGTCACTAGTTATGATCTATTTATGTTATGCCAGTTCAGAATAAATAACTACTACATTTCACTGATGGAACTGTATGCTTCAAATACTCTAGAGTTAGATACATGAAAGTACTTAATTATTTGGGGAAGTAAATTATCCATGTCTAATAGAAATGTCAAACTGTCCTGGATAAAATGGATCACACTTCTGATTGATCTAACTTCTTTAAATACACTGCTGTGCTTAATGGTGTAAATCCTATCTTTTTTACTGTCTGTGTGTGTATATACACTCAGCCTTTGCTGAGAGGTCTAGTGTTCAGTGAGTCGGTGTTGATCAGAAGCCTAGGCTGAAGCCTAGCACACTTGCTATTGACACTGTTCAAAACCTGAGCCCAAGTTCAAATACCCCCTCAGTCAGAGTTTAAAACTTGTAATCCCTACCGTGAGCTGAGCTTGGCAGTTGAGTCTACCTGGGTTTGACATGTAAAGCAAACTCCCGTGCAGTAGCCGAAGGCTACTTTACATCATACACCCATACACCCTTAAGGCTGTTTTGACTGTGAATTTTCTCAGCTCTCCTGCTAACACATTTAAAGGTAATTCCTGTTTGTCAGCCTCCTCTTCACTCACCTACCATCTCACAAGCTGTGAAATGCTTACTCAAGCGCTAAAATATGAATACAAATTTGACATAATTAAGTTAAACTTAGTGCAATAGTTTTTCACATACGCTTTGCTTGGAATTTGTTTCTTGTGCATGAAGCCTGAAGAGAGGCCTTGCTTGCCTGAAAGCTAGTCTGTTTATCTGTCGATATAACTCAGTGTAATAAAAGACACTATTTTTCCCTACAACACATACGCCACTTACTTAAGAGCAACTTAAGAGAGTTTTATTTGAAGTGTTAGCAGGTAGCTGAATATTAGCAATCACATGGTTCCCTGTGGCTGTGAAACAGGTGATGAAAATCAGTTATTTAACAGACTACTCTCAAAGACTAGCTAGAAGGTTTGCTAGTTGCCCTTACCCTACTCTTACTGCTTGTGGTGGGGCTGTCTGCGTGGTGGCGGTCCTCTGAACTCAGAGAGCTGTCTACTGGCATGGCAGGGTGCTGAAGGGCACAGACTGGCAACACAAATGAACAGCACCTTAAGAGCTCTCTTCTCTTTCTGTTGATTAGAAATCGAGCCTCCTGTTAGTAGCAGAGATGTAAACATATTGTTAGCAATATCTAAAATTAAGTGAGGTGAATCACACCCAGCTAAACTGTGGTTGTGTCACCTCTTCACTTTCTCTCGTGACAACCTAAAAAGGGACAAAGTGTCCTTAAAAGCAAAGGCCAGTTCAGGTGATGTGTGCTAGACAGTTATGGCAATCAACAGGAGAGTCAAAGAAGTTCACCTACTTGCAACAAAAACACAAGATGCATGTAGTAACCTTCATTTCTCATTCCTTTACAAGTCTAGTCATGCAGTTCTTCAATAATTTCTGAAGTCATATCTGACCTGAACAGATTTGTTTTGTGTCAGTAGTCTTGGACAGTCTGCTGCCAGTTTTGTTGTTCGTAATATTACATCTACAGAGCAGCATTTTGTGTTCTTCAGCTTTTAAAAATAGGCAATTGCAAGATGCATTACCTTAGAGTAAGTGGCAGATCTGGATTTCTTCACATTTAAACACGATGAGCTCTTTTTATATTAATGTGAAAAATATGTAATTTCATGGATATTTCGACAGTGCCCATCAGTTTATTTCAGAAAACTGAGGAAGCTTTTGATCTTGTCTGAAAATTAATGAACTATTGAACAGAAAAAGAAGCAAGCAAGAAAAAAATATCACCCTCATTTTTATTCTGCAAACAGAAGAATTTCCCATAAAGAAAAATAGGTATATGTTGTGAAAAGATACAGCAGATTTATTTCTCTACCAGAAAATTCAAAGCCAATGAACATGATGGGAAACACAGAACTATACAACAAATGGAGAGCAGATCAACTGAGAGGGAGGGGGCTGGGACCGGCTTTGCTGCATCGAAGATTATAATGCTGAGTTACACATTTGTTTAGCAATACCATAGTCATCTTCTACATAATCACCCTGTTTGGTTTTTTCCATATGGTCTTAATAACTCATCTGATCTTCTGGTAGCCACCAGGCGTAGCCTCAGAATAACACAAAACATAGTCTCTGTTTTACCTTGAAGGAGCAACATGTCAAAGGTATAATTTCTTGCTCTTTTGCTAGACACATTATAGAGGATTCCTTTTCTTCCATAAGATTTTGGGTGAAGACTACTGGATATATATAGTGTGTTCCATGTTTTCAAAACCAAAACTGACTTCTTAAAAAACCTCAGAAAAACTTGGGTCAACCCTTGCTTTCATGTTCTAATGAAATGTCAACAGTTAGCTCATGCAATTGGCTCAGCCAGGGCTGACTATTTTCTGCACCAAAGGCATACAAAGCAGGGCAGGACTAATTTCAGACCTGGCAGCCTTTCTTTCCTCCATTAAAATGAATCAGGTCAACTGGAGAAGTATTTATTTGGGCCTTAATGGACTTTCAGTTTTAAATATGAAGCAGCCTGTTGAGCTGGAACCATTTTGTGCCTCACTGAAGTCTTTCAATTTAGCACTTAGATTATATCGGCATTGTACACTTAACTCTAATTTTTACTCAGGCTTTGCCCAATACCATTCTTCCTCTGTCTTTCACCCAGGAAAAAAAGGCTGACACAGATTTTGGAGATCTTTAAGCCTAGTTGCTAAGGCAAACACCCTTCAAATCAGGCCTCCTCCTGGGAGAAGACACTGGGAAGCATCACTCAGTTCCTGTAGTCTTTTAGGGTCTTTCTCACCCTGCCCTCTGAAGGGATGAATAAGGTTTCATGTGCTTGCTATAGCTGTCTGGAAGAAAACCTTGGCTATCTCAGGTCTTGCCTATTCCTGTGCTACCTAGAGTATGCAGGTAAGCCGTAGGTCACAGTAATATATCCAGATACCAGAGGGATGTTACCCAGGGACAGTGTACTTCCAGGTACCACTACAGCTTGAGTTGTTCAACACCAATCTCCAATCCAAATCTTGGATTTTAACTTAAATGCCAACATCGTAAGATTTCTAACTCTGGTAGCATTGTCCCAGTAGTCAAAGAATATAAGGTAGATGTAACTTTTTGGGTGATGATACTATCGGACTAGATAATAGTTAGGAAAAGCTCCAAACAAAATATTTGTGTGCCCAAACCCTATCTGTTTTTACCAGCCATCCTCGTTATTACCTCAATATTAAAAATATTCTGTCTCTCTGCAACTTTTAGGAAATATGCATGTTTGATACCTTGTCAGTGACATCAGTGGGACAGCAAAAAGGACATTGACAGATGTGACATTCCCCTCTTGTAAGATCTCAGGATAAATAAAATGAGTGACAATTGTAAGATATATATTGAGTTGATAACATGCAGAATTTCCCAAGCTCAAATGGAAGAAAAGCAGAAGAAAAGAAGACCAAACAATGACTATATTCAAGGAGAAGTGCTCATAACTTTGAGACAGGTAATTCAACCTTAATTTTGCAAGAGATTTTTTTTCCCCTGAGTTGTATACAGAACACTTTCTAGAACTCATCCTTTCTCCTGTGCATCATTAGTTATCTTTATTTATGTACAGCAAGACTCTTGAGACCTGCAAGAGACACTCAGGTCAAAAAAAGGGCAGGCTTAAGCATTTTCTTCCTGCCAAAACCACTTATATTTATGACAAAATCTAAGAATTTTGAAAAGAAGGTTCCGTATGTAGTACAGCCCTGGGGTACAAAGTGCTTATGCATTGCCTTCATATGCTAGTCTTGTGTGTATTGGCTTTATTTAATTGCACCCTAAGGGTTCCACAGAAAAAAAATGCCTTTTAAAATACATTAAACATGACACACATACCATCTATAAGATACCAGGCATGTTAGGAACATGTGGATCTATTATAAGAAAGGAAATAAATCTGCTTTGATAGTTTTCAGCATTGTTCAACACTGGATCTTTCAGGGCAACAACAGTCACTTGCCTAACAACGATTGTACTAAGCAGGTCAGCTAAGCGGACCCTGTGTCTCACAGCAGCATCAGTTTCTGCCCTGAAGTACTTAAGAAGATCTTTGGAAACAAGACATGATGTGGAAGAAACAAGAAGATGGAAAGAGAGAAGAAAGTTGTAACAGGCAACCCAGAGGCAGCGTGATTAAGCCATGCCACTTGAAAGGATTGAAAGGCTTGTTAAATTGCAAAACCAAAAACTGTGAAAGATGAGGTGGGGCTATCCTTAATTCAGGGAAGGTGCTTGTTTAGTCAGACTTCCTTTCTGTGTTGAGGGCATCACCTCCGGGGATTTGTAGTTTGCCCTGGTCTGCGTGAGGGTGGAATCGTAGTCCAGCAGTAACACTGGATCCCCACTACCAATCATTTTTCATTTTGGGAATCAGTGGCAGCCGCCTTCTGACAAAGTGTTGTTTCATTAGCAATTAGAAGACTGCAATAATGGGGAAAGAAAGGTTTAACTATAAACAATCTTTTCCAGTGTTTTGACATGCCGCCTTGGAAAATAAATACTGAGCAGCTATATGTGGGAAATAGGTCAACAGAATGGGAGAAAGGCAATTGCCCTGTTCTGAACATGTGTGACGTGTGGGCCTTGCACTGGGAAGAAGAGGGACAGATGAGACAGCTATATATGTAAGTCTCATGCCAATGTTCAAATAACGATACGCATGGCATGACAGCTCATGAAGGTGTGTTATGGTAGGCCTGTTCTTCATATTCCAGGGTGAATTTAATTTTCCTCAGGCAAAACGAATTTCATGCTTTCTGGTGCTAATCCTTTGAACATCTTTGCTGCATAGGATGCTGTGGCTGTAAGCCAACTCTGATACCTACACAGTCCTTCAAAAAGATGGTGGTGCACAGAACAAGCAGCTTCTGCTTTGTTTCTGAGTAAAACTACTGAAGTCTTCTTCCTCCCATGCCAATAAATGCACCAGTTTACCTTTCTTTATAAAATCACAAACCAGCTTTGGCAAGCATTATCTTAGTAAGGAAAATTATTCTTAAATCTTTTTGTATTTTTACATTTCATATCACTAAGGTAATTTTTAATATTAAATTTTAAAAAATGTATTTGCAGAGAAGACTTTATGTAAAATATTTATGTTAAGAATTTAGTTATTTCTAAGATCTGTCTAATGACTAGAAATTGCCATGCCAAACTTATATGAATCTGCCATTATGAAATTATGCCAAATATATATTCAATCTAATTATTTTTTAAAAACTTGATTCATTCAAATCACTTTAAGTTTCAGGATGTACTTTATTATTGACATACAGATACATATAACTATTTTCTAGATCATATTTGGTTTTGTCTGACTATAAAGCAAAATAATTTCCTGTTAAAAAGTGCATAACATTGAGAAAAAACAAACAAATTCTGTATGTTACTACACCTTTCTACTCAATGTATTTCCAGTTATACTGACCCATTTGATTTAATGACAATATCTCAAAGCAGCATTTGGGATAAAGAGGTCATCAAGGCCTGCAATGAACAAACAAATTGAGAATGCGTCCCTGCTAATCCACCTCATTACTCAGAGGACCGTGCCACCTCTGAAGAATTAGGCCCCCACGTCACTTTGAGTTCAGATGGAGACTCCCTGGAAGACCAAGGATCCTCACACAGTGAGGAACTGGTACCCAAAAAGAGGGTCAGGAACAGTATTCAAGCTTCAAAAGAAGTATTTCTTTTCATATGTAATTTTTCATGGCACCATTTTTCCTGGACCTTTCACTTTTAGAAATTATGGGATATTCTTTAGCTAGAAACGCGTGTCTTGTGGGAGATTCCCTATAACTTTTATATTGTGAGGACCTTTATCTCCTCGATTCTTCAGCCCACCACACATTGTTTCCAATGCATAAACCTTGTATTTCAGGCAGAAGTATGACTTACAAATATGCAACAATTATAATGGCACGGGCCATTACTTTAGAGGATCGTTTTTTACAACCCTTCAGCTTTTTTGAGATCTTTTCTCAGTAAAGAAAGGCAGGTTAGATTAAACTGCCACTGAGGTGACTTAAAACATAATTAAACATTAAGGCATACTCATCATATTCCAAAATTCAGTGGAGGAGTAAAGTGCCACCAGCAGTTACCAGTCCAGCTGTGTAGATGATGCACAAAACTGTAGCTCTTTAGTGCATGACACTTTTTATAGAGTTGCTTTTCAAAGGAGACAAATGAATTACACTCAGTTTACTTCAAATCACAAAATACCATTAGCTATCACAATCACACATTACTACAGCCCTTCAAGAAAAATCCAGGTTGGCAGCCATTTAGTCTTCTCACATACTGCCAATGATTCTGAAAGGATCCTGTCTGGATTATTTTAGACTGTTCTCTACGTAAACCTGGACTGTTTCAGTCATGGCTGGGAACAGAACTGGTCATTTGGAAATTATATTGTACAGCTTACAGTTACAACACAGATAAACTTTTAAGTTCTAACAAACAGACGAAAATGTTGCAATTTACGGACCCCAAGGATTTTGTTTTCTTTTATAAAATATGCATATCATTTTCCAGTAGTGTGTTGCATAAAGGATGGACTTCATAAAATACATTTTGAGAGGCAGTTATCTCTTTTTCCAGTAACATTGTGGGGAGCCTCTGTCCCTGGAATTTCCCTGTGCAAGATTTGGAAATAAATAGAGAGATAGAGATAAATAAAGATAAATAGACATAAATAGACATAAATAGATACAAATAGAGAGAACGTCTGGGTGGTCTGGTCTCAAACTGAACACAAGTTTCTATGCATAAAGGAAAGAAAAAACACTGAAGTCTAAATTAAATACTAAGCCTTATGGAAGTATTTGTTAAAGATGTTCATCTTTTAACTCAAAATATAAAAGGCTGTATTAATCACTTTTTAAAGCAGTATTTCCTCAAGCAATTTTCCCTGAAGGAATTAATGCAGAAAGGGAGAAAATGGAGAAAATGTTGATGGAAAGTATATTAAAAGCTTCTGCAACCTTCCATATTCTGAAAGAGGTGCCTGTGCTTAGATGTTAAATCGTTTAGATTTCAGTAGTACCAAATTTTCCATAGGTGAGTGTCAGTGGCAGTTCATAGGTTAAACAAAAGCCTCAGAGACCTCATGCCCAATGGTGGCCACCTAGATTCCAGATCAAATTTAGAAGTTGAACAAAAGCCCTTGTCTGCAACAACAGATTTTTAGCATTAGGGAAACAAACTTTCCCTTCTAAAAGATGATGATGATGATGATGGTGATGATGATGATGATGATGATGATGATTACTAGAGAAACACTTGTAGAGTGATGTGAAAAAAAGCAGAAAACCCTCTGTATTTTGGTGCAGTCCTGCTGAAAGAAACTTGGATCTGTGAGTGAAGGAACTATCTACTGTTGCTTTATTCTCACCAAAATGTCTGGAAAACACAGCTTCGTGCAATATTTATGAGCAAACAGAACTACATCAAAGACATACCTAACCTATCACCAGATATTCCCTACAAACACAAACAAACTGCAAGACTCAACACTTTGACTATCTGCTAGGTGACAAGGGTGTAATAACATAAAGAAAAATAAGGAAGAGTTTTGATGTATAATCAACCCACCTAATTTCTAATTTAAATTATTAGAGTAGGAGTAGATTAACACTTGGCTCCAATGTTAGTCAAAAGTGTGAGATACCTCCAGAGCAAGACTCATATCAGCAATTAGATGTGGCTATATAGGGAATCTAGAGCAAATATGGGGGAATCTAGAGAAAATTCAAGTGATTCTGGAATACAGAAATAAATGGGAAGAATCCAAACCGTAACATTTTTAAGAAAAACACATAAATCCCATTCACTTATCAAGGGAAATAATAGAAGGCATTCTTATTTCATAAACAGATAAGATTCTTTGGCTGGAATGATCATTTCAAATTGCACAGAACTTAATATTTCAGAGGTATCTTTTCTAAAATTTTCAAACACAGTTGTCTATTGCTCTGATAATTCAAGATTTTCTGAGAGAAAAACTGGTCTTGGTCACTTGCCCCAGTACATTACGAGTTCAATTTTAAGTCTTGACCATTTTGCTGAATGCAATTTAAAAAAAATATATTTTCTAACAGTTCTAATAACTTTGTTAGGGAAAGTAAGAGCAAGTGGAAGTCACAATCAGTACTTTTGCTTAGGAGTAATTCTTAGACTTCATATGAGTCCATTCATCCATGAAATAAAAGAAAATAACATAAAATTACTTTATAATTTGACATCAACAAGCAATCTCCATGTATATTGAAATTTGCAGAGTTCTTCTGGCTAATGTATTTAGCAAATGTTGGGAAAAAATCCTTTTCAAATTAAAGCTTTAAATCACGTAATTGCCTATTATTCCCATAATATCTTTTTCCCTTTTTTGTTTTCTTGTGCAAGAATATTCAAGTGGTATTTCCAGTTCTATTGCTGGCATCATTAAGAACAGACTTCAAAGACTTTTCTTTCTCTGTTTTTGAAGTATATTGTCCTCTGCATAAGAAACCAATTGGAGGCAGATAGTCCTGTTAGATACTACTCAATGACAAAATTAATTTTCAAAAAACTCATCCAAAACCACAATATCTGGTTTTGGGATTGCATTTTATCTAATACTGTGGCATTGCTGGAAGTTCTGTGACAGGATATCGAAGTCCCTTGACCATTTAATGTCCTCTGGATCCTGGCTTCCTTGTGTCCTGACTGTCTCGCAGGATACCTTGATTGCAAAGGGGGAGCTTTATGCCAGACAGAGCTGGAGCAGCTGGGCTCATTCAGAAGGCAGCCCACCCAGGGAAACTATTCAGAAGGGCTTTTAGGAAGAGTGGAAGTTCACATGCAAGAAGACAGCTTAAAATCTTTCTTGCTTAAGGAATTTCTTAACTAGAGCACCAAGTCCCAGTCCTGGCTGAAATTTATCAAAACCTGTTCCCTGCACAAGATTTCTCGATATAAGGTTACCAATGGACAGAATTTTCTGTGGCTGAATCTGTATCCTCCTATGAAAGTTTCACTTTCATCTGTTATTATTGTAGATCCTCTGCTCCTAAAATGCATCTCAGTCCATTTTTTTCCAGTGGTACTTGCCATCATGTAGTAGTTTTTCTCCTCCCAATGAATTTCAGAAAGCACCTTTGGTGTCATAGAAACCTGTTGCTGTAAGATTTGCCAGAGATAACTTGAACTTGTCTTGAAATAGCATCAGACTGAAGTTTCAAAACTGAAAAATGAAGCTTAGCAATTGCTTAGCAAATTGTACTTGTCATCTCCTCAAGGTGGAAGATGCCTTGGAAAGCAGTGCTTTTTTTCTCCCTAAAGCTTTCTTTTTCCAGGTCAGCTATAAATATTCTTCAGCATCAATATTGAAAGGTTGTTCTTGTGCTGTCTTTTAAAGGCTTAGTTGTGCTTTGAAACGTATACCTGCAAAAGTGACGAAGGAGCAGAAAATATCCTTTTTCATCCCTGCCCAAATATATACAGGTGAATGGGGACAAGCAGTTATTTCCTTATCATTTTTACTTTATTCAAAGGGGAAATGCTCCTAGGAACATGATCTGTGACAGTTTTTTATCTTGTCGCACCACAGTCTCTCCCCTGTTCATTGCTGTAGTCTTTATTTCTACACTGTTTCCTATAATATCTCCTATTTCCATTTGTGTGTCCCTTACTTCCCCTTTCCTTTTATATGGTATTTCCACAATACCATATAAAGATTAAATTTGATGAAAACTGTTTGAAGCAGAGCAACATGGTGTTGGATTAATTAGGCAGTTAAATTTAGCGAGAAGAGTCCCTCTCTTACAAGTCCACAGAGACACCATCCACTGATTATATACAAACATAGGAATATAAATTAGAAAGATTGGTTCACCTGATGCCTGAAACTCAGATGCAAGTGTGAAGTTTGAATTATGAAAAGAATTTTGCAGTCTAGGATAACTAATAGGATTTATATTTGCATAGGATAAGAGTTTCAAAACTTAAATGGAGTCTCATAGGAATAAAAGGTACTGCTAAGTTAGGTGTACATAAATGCTTTTGAACAACTTATTAGCAAAGACTTTGAACATGCTTGAAATGAAGCTCATTTCTTTCACTTAATACTTAGTATAGAATTTGATAGGTAGAGTTAATAAAACTGCCATGGATCTGTTTGATTTTTTTTTAATTATTATTACTGAAAAATAATTTCCGGGAGCTTAGCCTTGCCCTTTAACAGAATCCTCATGTTCGCATCCTGCAAAACTTAGGAGTTCTGCATGCAAGTGTGAGGGAAGATTGGTTTCTGTGTACTTGTTACAAACCTCAGTAACGATAATAAGAAGGGTAACTTCAGTGTCTTTGGTCTGGCGTTCCCTGAAGATGCAGTGCAGAGCTCAGTGAGTGTTGGCCTGTTGGGAAGTTCCAGTTACCTCCTTGGAGTCTCAGCCCCACTGTCCATCCCAGTGGCTCCCTGGTTTGCTAACGTTTTATCTTCCACTGTCTCTCCTACCCTACACCTCTTCCGCTGCATGTCCCCTATTTTTCCACTTTTGCTGTACCGTCTTCCCTTTTCTTGCCTAGTCTGTTGGAGTGCCCATGTGCATTGATCAGTTGGCTGGGTAGTCAGGAAAACAGTGTGTGCTGCTCCCCTCTGCCCAGATCACCAAATAAAACTGTTCCATCACTCGGACATAGTGATTTAAAGATACCTGCTAGATTTAAATTTTTTTTTTTTTTTTTTTTTTACACTTAGAAATATGAGGTTTCAGGCCATCGGCAGTAGGTTTGAGTTGCTGTTAATGGCAAGAAGTAGCACTTTTCATTAGTGAGTTACATTCACTGGTTGATTGTACGTGAATCTCTCCCCATGTTACACACCACTCTGTTGCCCAGGAAAGAAGTTCCTACTTCTGTAACTGTGCTAACAATGGTTTCCTAAACATCCCATCAGCCTCAGGCTTTGCTTTTCTTTTTATTTCTCTTGGTTGTCTATTTTCACTCCTTTATGCATATTTTTATCTAGAGGAACTTTAGAGGGAAATAAAGGGAACATTTTCTTAAATATTCTTAGAATCTCCTTGCCTGCTCTCATTTTCACTGCAGATGCGAAAGCTAACAACGAATATACCGAGATTATGACAATTACATGTTATAAAACAAACCTTTAAAAAAAAAAGCTTTAATTTTGTTCTATAAACCAGTAGACGGACCCAGAAACTTTCCTGCTCCTGTACCTGCATGATTGCAGCCTGCTGCGTGTCTGTTATACAATGTACCGGGTGCAGTCAGGGGAGCGACAATGACAGATGCCTTGAAAATTTAATGAAATTCCAGTCAATATTTTAAACAGCTATTTACTGATTCAGTGGAATTTAATGTACCTCAAGAAGTGATAAGGTAACAAACTTATTTTCTATTTAGAAGAAGCCAGGTCTGGTTTAGAGAAAGAGGATGAGTAATTCCTATCAAAAAGATTTAATATGTACTTGGTATTACAGAAAGAGAGGTCTAGACTAAACTCTAAAAATAGTAAGATCTAGCAAAAGACATTTATGTGACAAAGCTAAAGAAATGGAAACATCTGGTGTTGCTTTCTGAAGCTAAACAATGCAGTATGAAGTCATTAGTAGCTTTCTGTCCTCTTTTGAGAGAACTAAATCTCTCTAACCAACTTCCTAGTTCCTCCCAACTTATCTTTTGCACATCTTACATGTGGCAGACTTTTATTTCTATTTGATTTTCAGCTGTGAATTGAATACTCAAATAATATAGGAACATACAAATTTCTGTATGAGATCACACTCTACGTTCATGTGCACCCTCAGTAAGTTTGCAGACAACACCAAGTTGGGTGGGAGTGTTGATCTGCTCGAGGGTAGGAAGGCTCTGCAGAGGGATCTGGACAGGCTGGATCGATGGGCTGAGGCCAACTGCATGAGGTTCAACAAGGCCAAGTGCCAGGTCCTGCACTTGGGTCACAACAACCCCATGCAACGCTACAGGCTTGGGGAAGAGTGGCTGGAAAGCTGCCTGTCGGAAAAGGACCTGGGGGTGTTGGTCGACAGCCGGCTGAATATGAGCCGGCAGTGTGCCCAGGTGGCCAAGAAGGCCAACAGCATCCTGGCCTGTATCAGAAATAGTGTGGCCAGCAGGAGTAGGGAAGCGATCGTGCCCCTGTACTCGGCACTGGTGAGGCCCCACCTCGAATACTGTATTCTGTTTTGGGCCCCTCACTACAAGAAAGACATTGAGGTGCTGGAGCGTGTCCAGAGGAGGGCAATGAAGCTGGTGAAGGGTCTGGAGAGCAAGTCTTACAAGGAGCGGCTGAGGGAACTGGGGTTGTTTAGCCTGGAGAAGAGGAGGCYGAGGGGAGACCTTATCACTCTCTACAACTACCTGAAAGGAGGTTGTAGCGAGGTGGGGGTCGGTCTCTTCTCCCAAGTAACAAGGGATAGGACGAGAGGAAACGGCCTCAAGTTGACAGTTGGACTCAATGATCTTAGAGGTCTTTTCCAACCTTAATGATTCTATGATTCTATGATTCTAAGTTGTGCTGGGGAGGTTTAGATTGGATATTAGGAAAAATTTCTTCACTGAAAGGGTTATCAAGCACTGGAACAGGCTCCCCAGGGAAGTGGTTGAGTCACCATCCCTGGAGGTATTTAAAAGACGTGTAGATGAGGTGCTTAGGGACATGGTTTAGTGGTGGACCTGGCAGTGCTAGGTTAACCGTTGGACTTTAAAGGTCTTTTCCAACCTAAATGATTCTATGATTCTATTGGCTGTATTGGATTGTGATCTGTGAAAAATGCTTAATAGAAATGTGTAAAATATTTTAAAACAAACAACTAAACCAAAAGAAAAAAGAGAAGAGAAGAGAAGAGAAGAGAAGAGAAGAGAAGAGAAGAGAAGAGAAGAGAAGAGAAGAGAAGAGAAGAGGAAAGGAAAACGGAAGGGAAAGGGAAAGGGAAAGGGAAAGGGAAAGAGAAAGGGAAAAGGAAAGAGAAAGAGAAAGGGAAAGGGAAAGAGAAAGAGAAAGGGAAAGGGAAAGGGAAAGGGAAGGAAGCTAATTTAACAATTACAGTTTGTTTTTTTCAGAATTTTCTGCTGAAGCACCAGGACACTTGGTAGTTACAGCCTCCATTCTTGTTCTGCTTTGTAATTGCAAAATACATTTCTAAAAATCTCTTACACGTTAAGAAGGCAACAAACCCACAAATTTTCCTCTCCTCACAACATGAAATGATCATTAACAGGGCCTTGGATGACCAAATCATGATTAATTCAAGATGAAAAAGTAAGAGAAATCCTATCATAGGGGTGACTGCCTGTTAATATTCCTTTTTTATATATATTTTTATTATTAATTAAGAGAAAAATCATATATATTTGTAACAATTTAGGAAGTCTTGTAATATGTTTCTCGCTCTCATTGTTTCTTTTGCTAGGAATGAGGGGGAGCAAACCTTTAGGTACTATACAGGGGAAAGACTCATTTTAACCATCAAAAAGGTTTGTTTAGCATATCCTAATTATCTGTTCACCATTTTTATTCAATTTTTATTCAGTGATCAGAGACATTCATAAAGTGTAAGTTGTTAAATGTAAAAGCAAGTATCTAAAATAGATAGGTTGAAGTGTCCTGTGGAGATGCTCGTGTCTATCTACGGAGACCAGAGAATAAGACTAGAAAACTAGCAATGATAATACACCATTTTGGGGGTAGTTTTTCCATAATGCTCGAACTAATCTCAGAACTTCAGTGTCAAAGCTTACTACACATATTTTCTCTGGTTTTATACTTTTCTTTGGCTGCTCTTGGATAAAGAATAGTGAGAAAAATGGACCTTTGTGTGACCCAGTTTAGTCATTCTTATGTTCTTATATACTCTAAAAATGATGCAGAAGTTCCACATGTAGATCTTTGGCAGAATCCCATGGATATTATATGAAAAAATAGAACTAGATGGGAAAAGGCAGATTATACAAAACTACAACTACAAATAACCATAGTATAGACGTTTAGTCCAGGTTTATCTAGTATGTGCTTTCCAAAAACCACACAAATACCATACCACAGCATGATTGCTAGCTTCCATAATAATTATAAACTCTTATGTAACCAAAAGCTATTATATGTTGCAGGAACAGTGAACAATCATCACCAATATCCCACAATATTGCTATAGGTCAAATTAGTTGAATGTGCAGAAGTAGATAAAAAAATTTGAATATGTTTTTGACAATTTGAATTTCAATTAAACATATTTTCTTAGAGCTCAGTAAGCAACCCTGGAGTTAATTTCTTTACAATTAAGTCTTTAATGTTACAAATGGTGAATCTGTCACAGCAAATAATGTAATGGTAGTAAGGTTGACCTGTTCTGTTTAATCCTTGCTAATTACTGTTCTTTAGATATCTGCTATGGCAACTGTGTCTGATGAGAAATTTTTTCTTCTGTTTACTTAAATAATGTGACAACAAATTTCCAGTCCTCATTGCCCTGTTTCTCTACTGCATTGCAGCAGTGTCAGCTTGATAGTACATTCAAAGATTGCAGTGATACCTTTGATTTCTGCCCTTATTCATGGACCATCTTCCCTGTATTGGCTGATCACTGCTTTGTGTCGTATCCTTCATTTTTTAATAAAGTCTATTCCTGCCCATAAGCATCACAGATAAATAGCTGATAAGAATAGATAGCTGCTACTTGAAATATTTTTTACAAGAGCTCTAAATGGATATCGTCCCTAAAAATACTTGGTTCCTCTCTTTCTAAGTTAGCTAAGGTAGATTTCTACATTAATAAGGGTGTTGTCATCTCCGTGTGCGAAGTATTGAAGAAACCAGGAAACCACATTACACAAAGCTGGAATCACTTGCTACTTTAGGATATTTTAGACAAAATGTGTTTTACCTAAATGCATTTGGACATTAGAAAGGTGGACTATAGCTCATACTGTTGGAAGAGATGTTGTGTACTAAACCGTGAGGACTCTGAGAGAGACCCAAGGCTTATAGCTGTGTCTAGCAAGTAGAATGGACCAATAGAACTGGATCTATAAAATGATAGAGCTGATGCTGAGGATCTGACATCCACACTATATATATTTAGTTTTTTCTGTTTTGGTTTGTTTTTTTTTCTGCCTTCAAACTAGCTCTAACCTTGTCCCAAGGACTCTGTCCATTTGTACCTGAGATGCATTAGGTGCGCTCCCAGAATTGCTTCCAGTTGCTTCCAAACGCTTCCATCTTCCAGTCTGGTTTCATCCAAAAGGAATCCCAGTCAGGCACTCCATGACCACACTATGATGCAAATCAAAGTGTAGTTAAATGGGGGGAAAATGGGAGATTCACTTCAAAGGTATGCTCCTGATCTGAATTAACAAACTAATGTGGAAAAAAGAAAGATTAGTATGTACTTAGAAAGGATTAATGAGTAGGAGAGAGGAAGTGTACACTGTATTTCTAAGTGCAATACTGGAATACTGTATTTAGTTCTGGTGTACATGTTTACAAGGCTATTCATAAAACAGAGGATACCCAAGAAAATGAATCAATGAAAGCAAATAAGCTTTTAACAGAGCTTAATCTGGTAAAGTCATTAAAGAAAACAACTAAAATTAACCTAATTACAGGTATAAGTAACTTCACAAAGAAAAATACTGGCCATTAACTAATACATTACTCTAGTGAAGAGACGATAATCCTACAGCTAAGGCCTAGATAGAAGTTGAATGTAAATGAATTTGAATTATAAATAGAGCAATACATCCATAACAATGATTAAGCATTAAAACAAATTATATATGGAAGTGGTGAATTCTACATCTTTTAATACCTTCCAAATAAGATGCTATGCTTTCCTGGCAGACATAATTTTGTTAGATGTGAGTTACTGGGCTCATTATGGGACCAAATGAATTAAATTACATAATGTGATGTACACGAGATCAAATTAGATGATATGGTAGTCCACTCTCTGAATACTCCATGTATTTTATACCTCTTTATTGAATAGGATTCATTTATTGTTTTTCCTTGAGTAATGTTACCATCATAGACTTATGGGTGATTTGAATATGAAATTGTTAACGTTTTACACTGTTCTGGTCTGTGAGTTTAAAGCTGTCAAACTCTTGGATACTTCTCATCATTGTGCTTATTATTACATGCCTTGTCTGCTAAGCAAGTTGCAGCTGTGTGTAACAAGATGAAAGTATTTGTACTAGTCTTATCCACAACTTTTGAAAGAATATGGAGACAAAAACTGCCAAAAAAGAGCAAAATTTCTCCCATATCCTGTTTAGAGAAGTACAGTTCTGATAGCAACTGCGTGCAATATTAATATGTATCTTATTGTCATAAGTGGAGCTGATCAGTTCTCAATCTTTACTTCAGCTATCCTTATGTTACCGCTTTTAAGTGAGATTTCTGTTTTAAATCACTATTGCCTAAATACATGCTGGGGCATTGGCCTTTTGATAGTCCAGGTTGGGGTTGTGATGAATTGTGCCAAGTCTTCCATTTTACACCTCAGAGGTTGCTCTCACTGGCAATCATGGCACACAGCAGCCGAGGAAGCAGGAGCTGGTGAGCCCTTGAGTCTTCCTTTATGACAAAGCTGAGATCCACTCTGAGCATATATTTTCCTGGGATCTCAAAGAGTATTTCAAGTATGAAATATGGGTGTAATCAGAAAAATGGAGGCCACTATCCTCTGACCATTAATTCTGCAACTGTACAAAATTAATCCAGATCAGACGTGAGCACAAACCTTCATTCTTACCAAATTGGCTAGAGTTCAGACCACTGTTATGCTTTTATGCCTGCTTTGTATTAGCTGCAAAAAAGCAGAGGATACCTGGTTCTGGCATCCAAGTAAAGTTTCTCGGTCACTGTTTTTTGAACAAATCTGAGTGAGTAGACACAGATTTTATGAATCAGAACTTTGTGTCATGTGACTTCAATGTTTCTTTTTCCATCTTGTGTTAGGAACTTTAAAATGGAATCTCTTGTACAGTCAAACTGGAGACTGCAATTGAGATTCAGTGAAGGATTTCTATAATGAGAATGGATTTAGGTGGAAGTTGGTTACTTGCATCCATAATGTTAGTTCTGACAATCTCAGCTCAGTTTGGAATTGCCGAGATGTCTCAAAGGCCTTATATATTTTTAATTGGTTGATGTTTACTTTTTCATTTGCCAGTTGCTTACAGGTGTTTCTTCCACCTTTCCAGAATTTCCCTAATCTTAAAGTAGCTCGATGCTTGGTTGCGTCCCCTAGATGAAACATACTAACAACAGTCCAAATAGTCAGAGAAAACTATTAATTTCTGTCTTGGTTCTGAATCACATTATAGAATTTTAGTAAAATAATATTTTAATTCAATATATATTTTTAAACTCTATTTGGTATTTCGTTCCCTATTGGATTCTGCAGATTTCCAGCATTATTTTCAAGTTTCTTATTATGATTTTGTGGAATCCTATTGTTTACAGTTTCCATTCCATTTTTTTCTCCGTGCATAATATTAGGTTGAGACTGGTGAAACTTAAATATTCTTTCTCTACTATTTATCTAGAGGTACTAGAATAAATCAAACATTTTAAAATGAGACCAGCCCTTATTAAGTATATGGAGAAATGGGTAGTTAAGAAATGCACTTTGAAGTAAAGAACAACCAGGTTTTGAATTTGTTAGCATTTTAATAGAGTTTTGAAACCATGGGTCAGGAAAACATCTTTGTTGATCAAGTGAATAGATAAAAAGCTTGCATTCCCACAGGATACTAAAAGGACAAACCTTGTTATTTCCTGAATTTTTTTACACTAATTCAGCGTATTTTTCCTTAAAACAAAAAAGGCATTCATGTTTCAAATGAAACCCAGGAATAGCTTAACAGACCAGATAACGTGCATTTGCTATTAAACAGAGCTTTGCTTTAAATATGCTGTACTAAGCGAAGTACATTATCTGATACAGTTCTATGCAACACAGGAAAACTATGCTTTTAATGAAAGAGAAACTCCTCACAGGCATTTGTAAGAAATATCTTTCAAGTTTTAGACAAGAGGACTAAAAACCAAAGTGAAACAAAACAGTGCAAACAGTTTATTTGCATTTAAACATTTCCACAAAGACAATGAGAGAACTTAGTTTAGGATTAAAAACAAAAAACAAAAAACAAAAAACAAACAAACAAACAAACAAAAAAACAAAAAAAAAAAGCAAAGCAAAAAACCAGATTTACTTGAAAACCATTTATTGTGTATACAGTGTAGAAAAGTGACTCCTAAACTCTCTTGATTATGATTCTCATTACAGAGAGCTGAATTTCTGTCAGGGTCCTGATGCCACATCATTGCCATGAACTTCCTTGATGTCATAAGCCCTAGTTCAGTAGCAGGTCATCTTAAAGCACAAGACAGGTTTGAGATGGTCAAAAGGTAAGAGTTTTGTAGAAATATTCACAGTTATGTTCTAAGGGGATTCAAATATGGATGCAGATAATCTAAAGAGGATACTTTAAGAGAATTTGAATGAAAGGTGAGGAGTTTTTCTTCTCTCACGTTAGTATCATTAGCAACATAAAACCTGCTATTTGGTGTTTGTCAGTAAAGATTCTGTAAGAGCTTCAACAGGCAATTGGGTCCTAATTTCTTTATTGGGGTATTAAATTCTATAGCTAGATCCTTGTCAAGAGTTGCATTATTCTACCTTTATCAATAGCTTTCTGTCGATTTTGATTCCCTTATCACTGAAAACAATTACCATTTGTTGGGTCTGAATTGATTAATCTGTTCTCACCTATAGATCTCTAGGTAATTTTCTAGGGAGAAGTTAACGGAAGAAAAGAAAAGAGATAAATGAGTTTCTACATTACATTTCCCATTCATTTGTTTTAATATGATAAGTATAGCATAACTTTTAAATATTGACCATCATTACTCACCAGATAGAACAGTTCCTCTACTCAGATAGGAGAAACAACAGTCTGCTAACATTTTTCAGAGTTTAACTTTCACTTACTGCTTTGAGGGTATTTCTCTGAAGTTGAGCTAAATGATTTTATTACTCTTCAACTTTTATGTTACATTTTCTCTTTATTCATCTGAGACAACATATGTGCAGTGAACCTTCAGGAATTCCTCCACCCATTGTACAGCTGTCTCTGAGAAATGCCGAATTTTAAGAAGCACCTCTGAGATTCATTCAAGCATGTAAATTAAATTAAAAAAAGACCTTTTTGTCCCTAATCAAATATTGCAGCCATGAATATTGTTACAGAAGGTACATGTATTAGATAGATAGGGTTAGACAGTCTTTGGGTCCTAGTTTAACAGGAAGTATTCGATTCCTGGTTCAATGTTCAGAAATGTGTCATTTGAACATAGAAAGTTAAGCGCTTCAATGCAGTGCAAACCAGCCAACTGCAAATGCTGAAGAAAAAAGTCTGTGTGAAATCTTGCTACTCTCTCAGATAAAGCGGCCAAAATATCTTTGTAAGATCTGGTCTTATGTAAGACTAATTTTTGAAAAATATTTAGAAATTTTAAAAAACATATCTGAGAATATACCTGTTTAATGGAGAAAGGGAAATTTTCTAAGGGCTTGCAAACATTTCTGTTTGAACCAATGGTTTTTGATATTTTTATCAGAAATCTAGGGGGAAAACTCACCAGGTATTTTATAGAAAATTAGAGAAATTAATTTGGCTTTCAGGGCTCCTAATAATGAGGTAGTATAATGTAAAGTCTAAACACTTCTCATGGTCTGTTTAGCTTTTTGGGAATTGGGTTAAACATTGATTTGATTGTGGTTGAGAAGCTCTACACAGTCAGGCAATCTTTATACAACCTTATATAAAGTCTTTGATATCCAATGGCTGGAAACATACTAGAAAATCTAAAAGGAAAACGTGTTAGAAAGGCACAGCTGGCCGTTGGAATAACAGGGCTGGGGCTGAGCATTTATCTCATGGAGATGAAATTACCATTTCTATGTACTACCCAGAAGAGTAAACGAGAAACAAAAAAGGTCACCCATGTCCAGCCCATTGAGAAACCTTCCAAGACCATCCTTCCTTCTGAGAAGTGGCACTAAGAACATACTGGGCAGGGGAGTGTGGGGAGAGAGAAGATATCAGACATCTAAGGAGAGCCAACGGCAGCTTAGGAACCAGCCTAATTTAGACTTAAGTCTTATTTAAGCTATGCATGAATTCCTTAGCCCACTTGTTCAGTTCAAACAGTTCAAAACAAAGTGTTATGTTTCATGCCCTCCTTGGCTGAGTCAAAAGGGTACAGTATGTGCTTTATGTAAACCCTCAAATCATGTCTATATGTGGTCTAGACTAAGAGGTCCTTGCTTGCCCATGGGTACTGCATTGTGCAAGCAATGCGCTATGGGCAGCATCACTCATTGCTTCATGTCAGCAGCCAGCAGACACATCTCATGTTTGTTGGAGGGCTTTGTAGGCAGCATGGTAACCCTTGAGCCATGCACTGAAGATTGGTGTCATAGACAGATTCTGTAAATTTCTATGCAAGAATGGCTGAATGGTTTGTCCTTCACTGTAAGTCAGACTGGGTAATCAAAGTGGTCCTTTCTGCCCTGGAGTGTATTCAGCCTGTTAGCTGTCTTTAAAAAGAAAAATGTCAGGCATTTATTTCCGATCAGATTTCCAACATGAAAAATAAAGCAGTTTGCTGACATTTTGGAACACTTGCAAATAGGTAATGTGTTACAAAAATTGATGAGGCAATGAAGGACTTATTCCACATATTAACCAATTCAGGAAAATGGTCAAGGATTAAAAATTGGAGAAGAGAAGCAGAGTTAAGAAACTTCCTTTAAAAGAATTGGCAAATACAAGACAGTAAAGAATGATAAAGTATTTTGTTTTAATCCTTTAAGAGCATATTGAATTATCTATTAAAACAGCAACAACAACAAAAGCAAAAGCAAAAGCAAACCAAAACCAATTCAGACTCTCCAGAAAATATCTCTGGAAGTTGTTCTGTGTTTATACATAATATATCATCCTACCTTGTCAGATTCAGCAGGGGAAGTGGGGGAAGGACAGTGGGAAGGAAGTTAGGTGCCAGCCTGGCCCAAAGGAACTGCCCCTTCTAGTTTCATGCTTTAGTTCATGACATGGGGAGCATTTATAGCACTTTACATGTTCCTCCCTTTGCCATTTATTCAACCACATTGCAACTGAGTCCAGAGTGAAGCTGTTGTCCAGGACTGAGAAACTAGATACAGACAGATAGAACAGAGAAGAACAGAACAGAACAGAACAGAATAGAATAGAATAGAATAGTTCAGCTGGAAGGGACCTACAACAATCATCTAGTCCTGACCACTAGCCTGACCACTTCAGGGCTGACCAAAAATTAAAGATGATGAGTAGTAAGCCTTAGTGGAAGCTAAATTCCTGCCTTTTTGGGTTTTTGGGTATTATGGGTATCTTTGATGCTTCCTAGAACCAAAGATGTGTGCCAGTCAGCTTGAAAATGACCAAGGAAGGGGCAATTTAGAAACTTTTGAGAACTGTTAGAATTTGTCTTCACTGGTAAGGATAACTCTTTCTCCCCTACCCATCCTTTTTCCTGGTTTAGAATCAGACTATTCCTGTGCCAATATATCACCAGATGTCAGTTAAACAAAAACATTGGTTATCTAGAAAATGAACATCATAACTGCTAGCAAAATTCTCTATTAGTCTGCTGCTGACAGGCTCGGGCAGAGCCTTGTTCTGTCAAGGCAGAAATAACCTGTGGCAGGAAAGATAACCTGCGATTATTAGATAACTCTAGCTTTCAAAATAAATAGAAACCTGGCCTTATGGAAGTCAGTGCAAATAGTAGTGATTTCAGTGGATCAGGTTTTAATTTCTTCTCCTTCTGCTTCTCACTATGTTAGAGAACTAATACAAAATGGTAAATCCATAACCATATGTCAGACAAATAAGTACTGCCAGAGGAAAAAAGCGAGTCTTTGAAAAGTTAGCTAACCTTGAAGAGTTAGATAACCACTATTCATTGACCACAGTGATCTGTCATCTATGTGGTTTTTAAACATACATTTTACACAGTATTAAAATTGTGCTAGAAGGGCATAGACGCTTAAATGTGTGCAAGTTTTTCTGCAACTCTTCAGCCATTGTTTTCCTTCCAGTATCTTTCTTTTGCCAGCAATGAGTTTTCTCACAGTATATTTATTTTCAAGAATCTCTATCTCTCTCTATAGTAATATATGTATCCATTGCTGGCAATTAATATGGTAAATTGCTATTGCAATTCTGGAGTGTGTCTACTATAAGATACAATGATTCAGTAATATAGTAACAGAATGTCAATTTAAAATCCTTTCTTGTTTCCCAGTTTATTTTCAGCAACATAAAAAAATAACCTGCCCTCAAGATAAAGCAATATGAAAAGAACCTTAATAGATTTTCTTCAATATAAACAATTACGAAAATTAGTTCTAAAAAGGACTGTTTTAATGGCAATGAATTACTTTGAAAGACAACACCTAGGAGAAGTCAAAACTCTTCTGATATGTGTAAAGCTGAGACTTCCAAGGTTGTAAACATCTTCAGTAATTAAAACCAGATTATTGCTGGAAAATTCTGTTCCTGTTTTGACATTGACAGGATCAGACAGGTGAATTTAGTTCGGATTTGCTTTGTCAGAAATCACAAGGCTCCCTTAGGGCTGTTAAATCCTCAGGTACTTTTCAAATGAAAACCAATGGGAAGAAATGCTCGAAGTAATTGATTAAAGGCGGTGGTTAATTCAGACAGTAAGTAAGTAGAAAAATGACCCAGCACTGCTTTTAAAAGAGAGTAAATTATCGCTAGTATAGATTAAAAATAAAAAGGTAAATTAAAAAGAAGCCTCATTTAAAAGGGAGTAGAGAGGAATGCTTGTAAAGATAGAATGGATATGGTCAGTTTATTCAATTTTGTATATGAAACGTTTAGATAAAAGGCACTTTGGAATGTCCTTGGCTTACGGTGCTCTTTTAGTCATGCCACAGTAGAGGTGAAGTATCTTTCTTTCTCCAGCACAGCTTTCTTGCTTGTCTTTAACTTGTCAAGCTTGGAGGCAAAATCAAAATACAGCTCCTGCAAATTTATGAAACTTAATTTATAAAACAGCAAATAAATGAACTGTTCATTCATTGCCTGACATGACTCAGTGACACAACAGAGCTTGTGAGATGCTGGGGTCAGTGGTTACCATCTCCCAGGTGCATGCCATGTCCCAGCTCCTTGGGGTAGATTTATCATCACATGTTTGGGCTCAGGTGTAACATTTCCTTCTCTTTGGATGTGTGTAAGTATGAGGTTGAGAGTGTTGTTCCACAGATGTTTTCTCAAATCAACAAAGTGATTCAGGTTTAGAAACCCTTCCATTAAAAAGAGAACATATTCAGCACAGTCCCACAAACAGGTGCACTCTCATGACTGAGAGCAGTAAGCAGCCCCACTGGCACAGGAGCTGGGGTCCCATCTAGAGCAAATGTACTTCTTCCATCTTAGCACATGTTATTCCAGTCTAAATCTTGGTCAAATGTCAGCTAAGTGCCATGGCCTCATCTGGACCATCTGTCAATAATGTTTCATTATTTAAAATACCTAAACAGTGTTGGGTCCCTCTCCAGAATGATGACTCTCCTGACCTGGGAGCATAGGGATGCCAGCTGAGGAGGTTCAGATATTATGGGTGTGTGGTTATTTTTGGATCAAGATGGACTTTGCAAATTTACTTTTGCTAAGTCATTATCAGAGTTTTGCTTCCCAAGGGACAGACTTGGTGAGATTTTTCTTTTTCAAAATAAAATAAAAAATTATATTACGACCAGTTAGTGCACTTAGGTCCATACAAATATATCTGCATTTGTGCTATGAAAGCTGATTTGAAAAAGCAGTGCTGTCAAGATAAAGAAAACCTATCCTGAGAAGTATTTTAGCTCTTCATGAACTTGCCATTCACTCTCACACGTGTCTGTCTTTCCATTGTTAAGGCTGCATTTACCTGTATTTTGTTTCTGACCCTTCTCCAATTTTCTTGGATAATTAATCATGAATAGTGAAGAAACGTTTGGAAGACACCAAAGCAACTGCCTAGAGAACGACCAAGCCATTTTAGAGGGGCTCGCTTGCTGCAGTGTGGGCAAGAGCCACGCTGCACCACCTGAACTGCTCTCCAGGATTGCTTCCTGGTGTGGATGACAGTAGCAGTATAGGCATGCTACTCAGTACCATAGGACATTGGTACCAAGAGTACAGCTTGCAGCCTGCATCATTTTTCTTAATCTGAGTGCCTGCATCCCTCCCTCAACCATAAATCCACTTGGACCACACCAGACAGATAAGCATTCCTGTGCCTTAATCCCCTTAATCCCCTACACCTTAATCCCTCCCTTAGCACAACAGCTAGGCACCTGATGGCCGCTTTCACTCTACAAGCTCTGCTGGATATATGCTCTGCAATGCATTAGCCATTGGCAAAAGTCAAGGGGTAATACAAATGCTGCTCCTGCTTTTGCATCACTGAGGCAGTGGGGATGGGAGTGAGAGATTTCTGGTATCAGAGGGAGAGCAGGCTTGAGCACAGCTCTGCGGGTCAGGCAGGGTGGTACCTGCCTGGGACATGAGAGGCCCTGGGATGTTTAATGTGGGAGCCATGAAATGTCCGAAGAGCAGGACTCCCCTTCTATGGGCTCCAGTCATGCTTATTTACGTAGACTTTTACACATGTCCCTTGGCTTCACTGTGCCACAACTCTCAGCAGAGGGAACATCTTCATCTTGCATCGTGTAAGGTCACTTGTAGTGTAGGGTAATGGGTCTTCAGTGACTCACAGTTTGTGCATAGCATGGCCTCATTTTCTCCTGTTTTACAGGAAATTGTTCTCTGCCAGAAGACAGTTTTATTGAGGGAGAAAGGGAAAAATGGGGCAAACAAGACCGCTTAAAATCTTCCTTATCTGCCATAACACCTGACCCATGCAACACATGCTCCTGTGTCATCTCACGTTGCCACATGGCCCATCACCCTCTCTTGGCTACTACGTAAGTCACAGGCACAAGCATCACTAGTGGACAAGTTTTCTATGCTTAAAGGATGACTTAGATATTAAATTCAGGTAACTGCCTGTGGCTGTGAAACCCAGTCTCACTGGGGCTGCAGAAATCCCCTTTGGTCACAAGAAAGCTTGGATTTCATCTGTACTCCTTCTCTTTGGTGTTTACTGATTGCAAGTTTAAGTGCTTAGTGTGTCACCTGGTTACATAAGCAGAAGTTTCCAGGCAAGATACTGCCATTGTGTGAAGTGAGAGTAGGGTCACTACCTGCACGGCTTCTTCCCCTGAGAAATTCATGCTGTTTGGGATCAGCTCTGTTCCAGGTCTGGCGTACAAGTATATATAAATCACATTACTGCCAGAACAGACACATGGTCTGCACTACTGTTCTTGCCTCTGCTGAGTTAGCAACATCACAGGCTGACCACAGTAATAATTAAAGGTATTTCAAAATTAATTTCCTCTCACGCAGCAAAGGCCACATTCCTCATTAAGCGCAAAATGCATGTCTCTATGAAGTTTTAACACAAGGAACCTGTATATGCAAATGAGATAAATGCATGAAGAGTTTCAGCAATATTCTTGAAAGTGCTCAGGCACACAGCTTTAATGTACTTGCTTCACTCAGTGGAATACATTTTCCTTGCAGTGCATTCTTTCCTCATTCCTTAACCTCAAAGTAATTTATGGCAGCACTAAAGCCCAGTAACAGATACTTCAACCACAAAATGTTATTCTATACAAATGTATAATAACTGAAAGTGGAGAATTTAGATCTGGGGACCTCCTGACCCATAACTGCAGTGTGTCAGTGTGGTACTCACCAAAGCCTGGAGCAGCAGGACAGAAGTCCCCAAGGGGCTGTGGAGTGCCAAGCCTGACATTCTTCCATTAAGCAGGTTTAGAAACATTATCTCACTCCGGCCTCTTGGGTTTAGAGAGGATCATCTGCTGCGAGTCTTTGTTGTCTGTATGTCAGTGCAGTTTGAGATGGCTTAGAAATATGGTATGTGTAAAGAAGGGTGGGTAGTCCATCACGAGTCATATGTCTGTGGTTACATACGTATATATGAGACTGACTCACTGGAAGGCGTGTGTGTGTGCATGTGTTCATGGCAGACAGACAGAGACATCTCCAGGGTACCTTAGGTGAGTGTGGTTTTGGATGGAAGATTCTGCCCCTACCCTGCTCCTAACCAAGGGCTCTTGCTGGGGAAATACTCTTCCTTTACATCACCCAGGCTGAAAGAAGTGAGCAGAGAGCAGCAGGGCAGAGGAAGGGCTCCAGGGAGCCTGTCTGAACTGGGAAAGCAGACACCTGTATGGGAGTGGGCGCAGGAGTGACTCCCCTTGGTCCCCACGGGTGTCAGCAATGCTGAGCTGTCCAGGCTTCACCACAGCCACTTCAGATGGGTGCTTGGGTTGGGGCCAGAGCAGGGTGGGAAGATCAGGTTATACAGTGGTGGGTCACCTCCTGGGGTGCCTCTGGGGACAACTCCATACACTAAAGTTAAGTGAGGGTGGGCTGTTCCCTCTGGTAGGTGGGCACTACTCTTCGGTCACCTCTGAATGCAGCTGCAGCTGCAAAGGGCACACGTCACAGCACAGGCTCTCCATGGCCCTAGGGCATGAAGAATGCTTCATCTGGCTTCCAAGAAAATCCACCCTTAATTAAATCTCCTGGACTCTATTAGTGATAAGACCAGGTGCTGGATTTGTTTATGTTATAAATGAGTATGGCTTAGAGGAATTTGGCTAAATTACTCTGTAAGTGGGTTTGACTCACAATGAGCAGAGGCTGTTTAAAAATGTGGGATGAGATTATGTCCGGGTGTCATGAGAGGACAGGAAAAAGACATTATTCTGTCCCAGAGTGTGCCAGCACTGCAGATAGCCATGACTAGACATACCTGAGGAATATGCTACCAGATGCTGGCCCGAAGTACCTCCTGCCTTTTGAGATCTGAAGAAGAAATCTTTATAGTAATTACTTACATTTTCTTTTTCATTCTTGAGGCATACAATTGTTCAAGTAGATTCGATTCAGAGCCATTTTCATGATGTACAAAAAGACTAATTGCCATGCAAAATAATATCTCAGTTACTTTTTAAATTTCCTGGGTTTGCTCTGATAATATGCTTTAGTAATTATGCGGCGGATGCCAAATGGTGGGAAGAAAACTCATTCCTAAGCTAATTGACATATGTCTCATTTTGTCTAATCTAGTTTTCTGTGTGTTGATGAGAAATAACAGTTTTTTCTTTTACTCTTTTTCTTTCAGTAATGGTATTGCTCTCGGTTGCTTATGCATGCTTTGCATGCTTCTCTACAGTTAACTTCTTTATCAGGCCAAATAAGATAATAAGACTAATTTGAGACAATAGCCAGTGACTTTATGGATCCTGGCGTCAAATTTGTATTAGGAAAATGTTATGTTTTAAGGTGCACCAAAATGAAATAGTGTTAGATTTATAATTAGTTTTGAAGTAGTTTGGGAAAAGTTATTTTGACAGAGTGTTTCATTAAAGCCAGTACATTAATTCTCAAAGGGTAAATTAGAAAAAATTACCTGGACTGTAACTTGGAGAATAGGTCCTAAGGAAGCTGTGAGGAAGCAGACCGATAACCAGAAGTGATTTTTCAGTTGATTGTCTAAAATGTGGGGATCAAAATAAATGTTTCATTTTGGGAGGGAGTTTGACAACCACATGGATGCAGAAACAGTCTGCAGTTATGAGAGGAAATTTTGTTTGCTTTTACAGGCTTAATCCTTCAAAACTGATGGATAATTCTACTTACTAATTTAAGTTTTTGAAGTAAAGATGTTAAAGATACCACATCAAAAATCGAATTATTAAAAAAAAAAAGCAAAAAGCGTTGTAAGTTCTATGATGATTTGTTCTGATTTGTATGTTTATTAGCACATAGGGTAAAAATTTTCCAGAATACATGATCACAAGTTTTAGCATATTGATATTTCTTTTTTTCATCCCTTCTTCTCTATAATGGGAAGCATTCAGTTTATAATAGTTCTCTTTCTGACATGTTTTACCTTTCTAAAAGTACTGTAGTGTGATAAAGTTTAAGAAATGTAGTTCAGACCATTCACTCAAAGTTAGTTATGAAACTCCAGCTATGAGAAAATGTTCTTGTCTGTTCTTTGCCACTTTCAGCATCCTGATAAATTTATCTGAAGATATTTGAAAATAATCTTAAACATGAAGCATGGTGAGATTAAAATGGATTGTGGTAGCAATTATTCTTGATAAATTTCCTTGGTATGGCTGATGAACACGGAAGTACAGATAGATAGGATTTATCAGTAATCACACAACAGCCCAGAAAGTGTTTCCATTTTACATATCTTAAAAGCCACAAATAGTTCTTTAAACACTTACTTTATTCTAAGACTTGTCTTGTTGCCTGTGAAGGATAAAAAGTCATCAAAAGGCAAGCTGTACAAGAGAGAGGCCGTAGCAGTCTTAAGCTCCAAGGAATCTGCTCGCACTGAACTTGCTGAGGTTTATGGAAATTTATAGGTCATATTTCATTGTACTTAGTAGTGGTATTATTAGCATCCTAGTATTATCCATACTAACATTATATAATTCTAATTTGATCATAGATCCAGCATTCATAAACTGATATCTCAAACAACATACACACCAGCAAATGCTCAGCAAGAGGAGACCGTAGCTCCTCAATGCAGATAAGGATAAGGAAAGGTGACATTTTATGCATCTTTGTAAACAGTTTGTACTGTGTTCACTTCTGAAGTTCAATTTAGCAATGTTACCTGTCACCAAGAGCAGAATGAATTTGGTGAGAATGGTGGAAGCAAGGACAGGTAGCCTGGGAGGAATACAGAGAAATTGTCCAAGCAGCCAGGGATCAGGTTAGGAAAGCTAAAGCCCTCATAGAATTAAATCTGGCCAGGGACATCAAGGACAACAAGAAAAGCTTCTTCAGGTACGCCGGGGATAAAAGGAAGACGAGGGAAAATGTGGGCCCTCTCCGGAACGAAATGGGAGACCTGGTTACCCAGGATACGGAGAAGGTGGAGGTACTCAATGACTTTTTTGCCTCAGTCTTCACCGGCAAGTGCTYGAGYCTCACCRCCCAAGCCRCAGAAGGCAAAGGCAGGGACTGGGAGAATGAAGAGCYRCCCACTGTAGGAGAAGATCAGGTTCGAGACCATCTAAGGAACCTGAAGGTGCACAAGTCCATGGGACCCAATGAGATCCATCCGTGGGTCCTGAGGGAACGGGGGGATGAAGTTGCTAAGCCACTATCCATCATATTTGAGAAGTTGGGGCAGTCCGGTGAAGTTCCCACTGACTGGAAAAGGGGAAACATAACCCCCATTCTTAAAAAAGGGAAAAAAGGAAGACCTGGGGAACTACAGGCCAGTCAGTCTCACCTCTGTGCCTGGGAAGATCATGGAA
>JAYKAV010002984.1:118540-217184 GCA_035582835.1 Phoebastria nigripes
CTACATCAGTGGACATGGGAAGGGCTACAGATGTCATCTGTCGTGACCTCTGTAAGGCCTTTGAGATGGTCCCCCACAACATCCTTCTCTCTAAACTGGAGAGATACGGATTTGATGGGTTGACTGTCCGGTGGGTGAGGAATTGGTTGGATGGTCGCATCCAGAGGGTAGTGGTCAATGGCTCAATGTCCAGATGGAGGTCAGCGACGAGTGGCGTTCCACAGGGGTCCGTATTGGGACTGGTACTGTTTAATATCTTCATCACTGACACAGACAGTGGGATCGAGTGCACCCTCAGCAAGTTTGCAGATGACGCCAAGCTGAGTGGTGTGGTYGACACGCCTGAGGGACAGGATGCCATCCRGAGGGACCTGGACAAGCTGGAGAAGTGGGCCCGTGTGAACCTCAGGAGGTTCCACAAGGGCAAGTGCAAGGTCCTGCACCTGGGTCGGGGCAACCCCTGCTATGAATACAGGCTGGGCGATGGAGGGATTGACAGCAGCCCTGCTGAGAAGGACTTGGGGGTAATGCTGGATGAAAAGCTGGACATGAGCTGGCAATGTGCGCTCGCAGCCCAGAAGGCCAACCGTATCCTGGGCTGCATCAAAAGAAGCGTGGCCAGCAGGTCGAGGGAGGGGATTCTGTCCCTCTACTCTGCTCTGGTGAGACCCCACCTGGAGTACTGCATCCAGCTCTAGAGCCCTCAGCAGAAGAAAGACATGGACCTGTTGGATCGGGTCCAGAGGAGGGCCACAAAAATGATCAGGGGGATGGAACACCTCTCCTATGAAGAAAGGCTGAGACAGTTGGGGTTGTTCAGCCTGGAGGAGAGAAGGCTTCCGGGAGACCTTGTTGCAGCCTATCAGTATTTAAAGGGGGCTTATAAGAAAGATGGTGGCAAACTTTTTAGCAGGGCCTGTAGTGACAGGACAAGGGGGAATGGCTTTAAACTAAAAGAGGGTAGACTTAGACTAGATATAAGGAAGAAATTTTTTACGCTGAGGGTGGTGAAACACTGGAACAGGTTGCCCAGAGGGGTGGTGTATGCCCCATCCCTGGAAACCTTCAAGGTCAGGTTGGACGAGGCTCTGAGCAACCTGATCTAGTTGAAGATGTCCCTGCCCATGGCAGGGGGGTTGGACTAGATGACCTTTAAAGGTCCCTTCCAACCCAAACTATTCTATGATTCTATGATTCTGTGTAAAGTTGTAGCTGCTTACAAATATGCAGACCAACTTAACTCTTTCTAGATGCAAGGTCAGGAATAGAAGCAACTAAAATCTTACTTGTAACTGCTAAGCAATACCACTGCCTCTTTATGGGAGTCAAAGCAAGTGCTTTAGTCCACTATTAAACTGTGCAGAAGATGATAGGTATGTGGGAAAAGGTGTAGGTGATAAAAACCTCATCTTCATGAGATGGCATCCCTCTCTTTCTTCTTCTTCCCATTGTCTAAAATGGATAGAGTAGATAGATAGTTTTCTTCCTTGTTTTATAGTTCCTTGTTTTGTAGTTCCAACTAAAAGTCTATTGATGATCGGACACGTATTAACAGATCTCCAGTGAAGCATTTGATACAGTGCTGTGTGGGCAATTACAAAGGTAATTGCAGAAGAGTGAATTTTATACAGGAATTTTTTAGAGGAATAAGAAGCTGACTAAAGGGGATGTGACAAAAGGTTGTTTGAAAGAAATTTCAGGCCTGAGGAAGTTTAATAGTAGAGTTCCTTAATGTGTGATCTTACAACAGATTGTAATTAGTGATTTCATTAATGACAAAGGATAAATATATGTTAATGAGGTGGAGGCACAAGGCAGAAATCATGGTTAAACCCAATTATTTTAGGTTGCACCATTCTTTTAAAAGACATTGTACTTAAGAGTTTGATAAAAGTTCAGGGGAGACACTAGCTATGGCATATGTACAAAACCACATGAATGCACAGATGCCTAAGCATATCTATAAACATGATGTTACATCAGAACAAAAGATAAGGGGAGGAAAACCCCAAACCAGTACTACTCCTAATCTCCACTATGGAGTAGGAAACATGCTTGTATTTCAGTAGTAAATGATGAATGATTGGAACAGTTACCAGTTCTGAGTCATGACTAAATTATCTCAAATTTCTTTCTGATGTGAAGATTTCTACATTATATAATGATTTCAATGGCAATGTGTGTAAATCAGTTGGGTTCGGAAGAATGGTTGTGAAGGTCTTGTTTGCCCAAAGACCCTCTATTTCAAGACAGAGATTTCAGTAAGCATTGCCCTCTCCAAGTGATAGGTGTAAATTACATAAATACTCAGGGTAATGGTGTGGACCAGTTTACCAAGTGGGAATGTTCACATATAAAGAGAAGATAATATCCTATGTTTTAATACATTTGGTCCATCTATTTTTGAGACAAACCCCGAAATTGTGCAGATTCTGAGCATCCTCAACTGAATGCCAAAAGTGCATCCCCTCATTTCTACCCCATAAAAAGTTCTTAATTCCTTTGCAAAGTATATGTGTGTAGAACCCTTCATTTACTAAATTGAGTGGAGGGCATGCTTTTGAGGGTATATCCATTGCAGCTTTGTAGGACAGAAGACTGGAAAAATTATGCTGGAAAATTCTCAGAGGCTAGTGAATAGTTATGATCATTGCACTCCCCTTGCCTCCTCCTCAAGTACATGAAGCTGCAGCCTTTATTTTCATTGTCTTGTGTCACCTATATATATAGTAAGCTCACAAGAAGGTCAATTCTTCCTGTGTCTACTTTGTGATTCAGCTCTGTGGGGAGACAGCAATGACACCTGTGAGTACCCCAGCTCAGGAATTACGAGCCAGCTGCTCTAAGTGCAACAGACTTCCATGACAGCCTGAGTGGTGTCCATGTGGCTGTAATCACTAACTACATCTCAACTGCACCTATGGTCTCATGTTCTTGCCTTCTTGCCTAAACTGGCCATGCAGTAAGTCACCCCAGAGAACTGATCCAGACCAAAAATAAACCCTGTAGAAAACAATAAACAAATGAAAAAAGTAACTTGTTTTCAGCCTGCTGGAGCTGGAGCAGTTTATTGCAGAGAGGCACACTAGTGCCTGATGAAGGGGAGGGTCAGGAACGTGCAGGAGGAAGATTTGGGAAGGCTGGCAGGACAGGTTTAGATTTGCATTAGCTGTCATGGGATTGCATGCTGAGCCCTGCATGGAAGACAGACAAATTAGCTCAAGCTCAGCATCAGGTTGATGTGGCTTCTGTTCTGAGACCTGACATACAACCTGTGATTAACGCTGCATGGGACCACACAGACTTACTTGAATGTTTGGGGGTCTCTCAGGTGTTTCTGTATTGAGCTGTGTTGTTGCGTGTAGACATGCCATTTCACACAGAGTGATGCTGTTAGGATGCAGCTCAGTAACCTCCAGCACGCACACTTAAAATGACATCCAGCCAGAGTTTGACTGGTATGTGATGGGCTGGCACAGGGAGAGACTATGCAAAGGCAGTACCTCAACAGTTTCCAGCTCATACAAAGGTTCAAAGTCACTTCTGATTAAAGCCTGCTAAGCTCTGAACTTGAAACCAAGAGCTGCAGCTTCTCGCACAGTCCAGATCAGCTGAATTGCAACGCCATGTCTCTTTGAGAGGCAAGTTTTCCCACCCTCCATTGTATTTCCATTGTCATGCTTGGTCTCAATACATTGTGGGAAAACTCTCCTGAAAAAGGTAGGATTTAACAAGAATCGTTTCGAAGCAAAAAAGTCAGTTAGAAAATGATCAGTCTCCTAATGGTGTAACACCAAATCTTTCATTAATAAAAACTGCTGGGATCAAAATGCACAAAATTCATATAACTACAGGGTGCCTAATTATAGTTATTAGGAATAGGGTTTGTCTACTAGTTTCTTGTTTATTTCTTTCCTGGTAATTTGCCTACAAATATGTTTTACTGTCCATAGATTTGGCTGAACATTATCAAGCCCAAATTAATGGAATGACTCAATTTATAAGCTGATGATTCAGATACATCAATGATGGGAGTTCAGGAGAGGCTTTCAATAAATAAGTAACAAAACAGAAAAAAAACCTATCTGAAAATACAAAGTGCAAACTCTAGGTTTAAATGTTCATTTTGCTATCTGGGCCTTGGTTTGCTCTTTTCTGAAAGGCATAAATGTGATGAATTAACTATTTTTTTGTATTGTGCACTTGATCTTCACTGCAATTATATCCAGCAATTCTGTACAGAATCTAAAGCATCAAAAATGTTGCTGTTGCACAGTCATACATTAGACTATTATTATGCCACATTTTAACTAGCTTAATCCAAAAGAATTAAACAGTGTATTTCGACTACTGCACAAAGGTATTCCATAGTCTAAGTGAACTCAAATATACTGGGGAAAAAAGTGAGACTGAGTCTGAATTTTCCCTGGAGATAATGAAAATTCCAGACATACATTGTAGTAACCACATGACTTTAATACTCTGCTTGATATAAGATGCTCTCCTTCATGAAAGTTGGTTTACAGCAATGTGAATTATTAGAAATCACAATAACAATAATTCATCTGGATTAATACCACAATTTGGGCAGTTTGCAGGATTTCACTAGGTTTTGGTTTTTTGTTTTTGTTTTTGTAGTAATAGTAGTCTCTTTAGTTATTATAAAAAGGACTTTTTATTCCCTTTAAAATGCAAAACTGTTTGGTAGTTGCAGCAAAAGGACCACATGTAATCCCCAAACTATACCGATTACCACTTACACTCCATTATGCTACCACATAGCTGTGTTATTGTCACATTCACCTTTCTCTCCTCCTTTCCCCCTAGATATTTGTCATTTCACACGTATTCAGAAAAGCTGATTTGTTTTTACCATTCTCTGAAGAAAATTATTTTTTCAGAAATGTATTTGTATTGCAGTACCTCTTGGGAGCCCTAGGCATAGGTAAAAGCCAGGCTGTACTACATACACTGAATAAATACATAATAAAACACATCCCTTTCCAGAGAGCTTCCAGTGTAAGAGGAGAAAGGCAGCAAATAGATGCAAAGGAATGGAGTTGTGTCTCTTCATTTAATAATGCAGAAGGCAGGACCAAATCCGTAGTCTCAGCTGGGTCCTTCTCATAGTCAAAAAGAGTTATGGAAACCTCCAGAACTGCTCAAAGATAGAAATCCAAGTGGGGTGAACCACACTTAGAAGTCACTATTTTTTATCAAGGACTTTTAAGGGAGGCTGGGCTGACTGGCTCAGATTAGACATGCAGTTTCTAGTGACTAGAATTAAGCATCTTGGTGCTGTTATAATCATCACTAGTTTCACTGCTGCCTTTATTTGTTCATAAACAGCCTTAATTCCAGCACATTCCCTCACTATGAGCTTTTGTCCTAATACACTTGTAAAAAAAAAGGTCTTTCTCTTTCTTATTACTTCATTGGCTAGCATTAACTGATTCTTGTTTACCTCGCTGATGTATTGTGAGGAATAATTAATGTTTCTGTACTGCTTTGAAAATGAGCATCATTGCATCAAATGCTAGTTTGAGGAGAAAGATGCTTTTTGATGTTCTTATCTTTTTTGTGCAGGCTTTAATTGGCTCTGTATTCATCTTCCTCCCGCTCTTTCAGTTGCAAGTTCAATTCTTTTTTAACCTTAGTTCTTTGAGCAGTTTCTCTAAAAAGGCACAATAGTCACTCTTGATCTGACCCATTCATCTCTTTCAGATGTCTGAGTGCCCAAGGAGAAGAAGGAGGCAAAGACAATTTTTCAGGTCACAAGGATGATATGATGGACATGTATGCTAGTTAAGTGGAGGGAGGAGAAATTTTTGAGGGGCTGTAGGGAAGGGAAAACAGGATTACCATTAAAGAAAGGAGGAGAGGAATCTCAGTTGTGCTTGTCCCTGTGCTTTTGTTTCCTGCTTTGAGAAGTCCTTCACTGGGCTGGGATTCCTGTCTCATATGGAGAATAGGAAGTTCTTTTCATTTTTGTAGGAGTTTTTTTTTTCTGAGTTTCCTATTTGCTTCAGAGGGATGAGGGGGAATAATTGCAGAACAACTGATCAGATGATGGATTTAAAATCTGAAGGAAAAGAAAAAGGTAATGGCCAGCTCTCCTTGGACTTGGATTTGCCTTATTTCTCTATAGAGGAGGCAGAATTTTTGATACTTGCAAGTTGTGAAACTAAACTGGACAAACCCACAGAATACATGCGGTACTGTAGCAGTATTACAAAAAATTGTGATATACAAGGTGTCCCAAAAGTATTTGTATTTCTAATTCCAGAACCTTGAGATTTTGTGCCTGTTCAAACAGCTAAATTTTCTTTTACATCTTTCACAAAAATGCATGGTAATTTAAATACACAAATGCTAACAATCTACAACAAACAAGCAAAAAAACCCAGTAGACAAAGCTTGTTGTTCTGGCCTGATAGTGATCTGATTACATGAATTTGATGCTCTGGCTAGCTATTTTCTGAATGCCTGACCCTGTAAAGCTGGAACACATATAAATGTTATTGTGTCTCAGTTGACTCACACTAAAACATATTAACATTTTGGAAATGCATGTCAAAGCAGGTGGTATGGTGCACTGTGAGAGCTGCCCTGAGGGATCTGCTCCCCCATCTGTCCTGGGAGGACCAGGGTGCAGTTTAGCATGTGGTTTTCTCTGTTTTCTGAAAAGCATCAACCTTCACTTGATAGAAACAGTATTGTTCAACTGAGGCTTTAAATATTACAGCAGAACCAGTGAGTGGCATTAAATCATTTCCTGGGCTAGAAATGATAGCCAAAAACCTAATCTGGAGGGAGTGCAGCCAAATATCTTCAAGCTGTAATTAGCAGAGGACTACATGTTACATTTTGAAACCCACTCTCTAAGAGGTTTTAAAAATTACTCACCAAATGGAATACTTTCAAAGTACACTTGAACGTGTCCCTTCTTTATGTTTTCAGTATGCTCTGTGACCTACACTCTTACCTAGAGCTGTCTAGAGGCGTTTAGTCTGCTTTTTTCTCCAAAATCACCCAGACATTCTTGCTGCAGAGAAAGGACTTGGGATTTTTATAATATTTAAAGTCCTTAAAAAAAATCACCAAACCCAACAGCCTGAGGACACCATTCGTAAGATATTCAGCTGCTGTTCAAGGGCTCATGTGGATAGTGGATTTATCATTTTAAATGACTATTTCCTTGTAGTTCATAACTGATTTTACTTTAAAATACAGGCCCTGTTCCTCAGTGGTTGTAGATCAGCTATATCTACCTTAGCAAATAATTTAGCACCACGGGAGTGGGTTGGTAGATCAAAGAAGATGCCTACATCTACATTGCAGGTGGCTCAAGGTGTTTACTTCTGACCAGATGTAGTTTGATTCCCTGAACCAAACATCCCCTGGCTGCATGCTGTTTGAAGATATCTAAAGGAGCAGTCACAGGTTCAGATCCATATGTCCCTTCTGGGGCTGGAGGGCATGTGATGGAGAGTTCCTGCTTAGTTTCTTATGAAATTAATGTCATTCACTTGTGCACAAACTACTTCTTACACCAGACCCGTGCATGGGGACCGGGGATAGTTCAGGACTTTGCTGCAGAATGACTTGATTATTCTAGATCCAAACAGAGACAAGGGCACCCACTTCAACATTGGTTCATTGCAAATATATTTTTGGCCAGTTGTGTTTACCTCCAAAAGTTTCAGAAGTCTTGTAGAACAAACCTTACCAGAAATGTATCACATGGAGGTATAATACCTAAAGCAGCTAAAACTTTTATAGGAAGAAATAGATGAGTCTGAGAACCTCTTCATAATACCTATTAACACAAAAAGTTGCCAGTTCAAGTCAGAACACTACTAATAATTTGCCTTGCAGAAGGACTGGATTTCAAGAGAGAGAAAAGTCTAATTATATTCTAAAATGAGTTACGAGGAAGTAAAATTATCATTGGTTTGGCTACTTTGGAGTCAAAACATATTCTGGAAGGTTGTATTTTACCTATGGTGACCCAAAGGACAGATATTGTAGAGAACACGAGAAAAAGGAATATCTTTTCATAGTCACAATTCTTTCAATTACTCAAGTAAATTGTGTGATAAGCCTTGGTTCAGTTAAAGCTTAGTAAAAGTCACTGTTATTAGACTGAAAATTATTATAAGAGACTGCAAAGACTAACACAATAGAAATTCTAAATCAAGTAATTAATCCTATTACAGGAGGCAGACAAGCCATTATATTTTAGCATATTACCATATTTGAGTTTCTGATGCATATTCTTCTCTTCTGTATATTTTTGTATTATAAAATCTCTGTTATTTCTAACAATTTCATATAGGTATTTCAGGTTAGATTCACAGAGAAGTGACATTCCTAGCTTTGTAAAACATATTTTAGATTTATTTCTAATGCTGCTTTTCTATATGCCTGCTTTTTAGGAGTAATATAATGTGATAAGTAAGATCATTGCCTAAGGCTACAAAATTAAGTGCTCTGTATCGTAAAATGCTTACATATACTTCTATTTTTTTTGTAGAGGTCAGTGAATGAGGTAATGCATTTCTTGTAAAATATAAGTCAATTTCAGGTTGAAACACTTCTTTACACATGATATTTTTTCTGTTTATGCCTGCCTCTGACTGTTCACCCAGCTTACTAAAGTCACGATTCATCACAATACCAAAGCACATAGGTAAGTCACAGATATTGCATAGTAACTCCTATATACCTCTTCAGTAATAGGAGCTCCTATTATTCATATAAATAATAGAAATGCAGGTGAAAAAGTTAAAAGTTTTTTGGTTTTATTTTTTGGTGGGTTTTTTTGGCTTTTGGTTTTGTTTTTTCTTTCCTTAGAAAATAACTTTCTAAATATATAACCTTTTGGCAGGGCTTTTAAGAAATGACAGTAGCTGGGTAAATGAGACTCTCTTACAAGGTAATGGCAAGAATTTAATGGGGTTTTGCTAAAGAATGTGTTTCGGCAAAATAGGTCTTTGGACAGGGACTAAGGTCTCCTCCCCAGTTTAGAGTTGACAAAGCTGGATTACGTTTTCTTTGTTCTCCTGTCTCAGCTTCTGTTCCAAGCAGACCTCAGCAGATATTCTGTCCGAGAGAGATTGCCAAACTCATTGGTATAAAAGTTTTACTCAAAATGTCCAGACATTTTTCTCCATGTATTAAGATATGTGTCTCAGCATGTGCCACAAGAAGGGATACTTAAAACAAGGTTGTGGAACTGTTTGACATAAAGCATTTAACATTTTTCTTTGCATTACAGTATACAGAACAGTGCAGAATGGCCCAAAGCCCCGTCCACATCTAGTGCAAACTGATTTTGAGGACCTATACCGGGTTGCACCGGCGGGGATCATGACCCACAGAGGATAACAAAGAAGCTCATGACTGTTTTGTCCAGTTCATCCAATGTGAATTGTTTTTTGATCAGTTTAATTTCTGGTACAATAACAAGTTTGGTTAATACTCATGTGCTTATTTATCCATTTTTGAAGTTATGTTTATCTGCAGACAAACAAGCAAACAAACAATTCCCTCTTCCCCCAAACATGGGTCTAAATGCAGGATTATTCCTGATAAAGACAAATATGCCATCAGTTTTGTAATTATCACTGTGAATCCTATCTTTCTGTTTGAGAAGAAATTTCATTTGATTCTTTTGATGTGCATTGTATTAAGCCTGAAATGTTAAGAGAACTTTTAGGTGAAGCCATTTAATAAAAATTTGTAAGTTCCCTATAAAAGACCCTCACACTGCGTATAGAACTGCATTAGATTTATCGTAAATTATACTGGATGTGTATGATGAGTTCTGTGAGCCCCCAAACCAGGAGACACAATCAATGCTCGTAGACTCCACTGTTCCTTTAGCACAGACGTTAGGAAGGGCAGACTTGCTTACCCAGAAACTAACAACAAAGCGAACAAGGCTTTGCTTCTTCCTTGTTGCAAGAAGGCAGCGTGCGGCCTGGAGAAGCTTTCTTGCTACCTCGCAGCAAGACTGGTTGGGCGGGAGGAAACTGAAGAGAGGAGAAGCGGAAGGATTATGCTCAAAACTTGGTAGAAAAATCCCATTTTGGGTTTCTGGTTTCTGTCTTTTGGAAGATTGTTCTGGAAAGTATGGAAATAAAGTGAAAAAACACCTATGCACAAATGGGAAGGTGAAATGTTTACCTGGGTGTGCAGCAGGTGCAGGAGGATACAGGTGGAGTCAAATCCAGTTCCACTGGCACATCCCTGATCCAAGGCTGTCTTTAAACTAGCACAGACCCATATGGTTAGAGAGTGCTACAGCTCAGTGAAATTCAGGAAAATACTTTTTCACCAGGAAAGATAAATGCCAGAGCCAAAGTGGGAGCAGTTAGCTCACCACAGATTCTCCAAAAGGAATAAATCCTGTGCTTGCCAGGCTATTTTGGAAAATCAGAGTACATCAAATTTCAGCCTCAAATTAGGAAAAAAAAAAAAGGGCCTAATATTAAGGCTGGAATAAAAAAAAAAATTAGTTTTCCTAATGGCTCACAAGGGATAAATCTGTGCTATATTTAGAGAATATGACCAAAGGAAAGTCCATGTAGTCATTTGGAGAAGTATTTGGACTTTCAGAGCTCTGTCTTCATTATATCCTTGCTCTTGTTCTGCTTGGTGGTCTGCTTATCATTTTCTTTTTAACAGCATAAACCCAGTAATTTCTTCCAGGGAGAAAAGTCTATCTTTACCTTGACATCTTCAGGACTTCTTGGGCACAAATGAGAAAATACGTGATTTTTGAAAGTAGAATTCCTTTCATCCATTGTGGGTTTGTTAGCACTTCCGACAAATTGTTCTGGTTTGTTGGGAATTTGCATCTCTACCAAGACTGATAGAAAATTATGCCCGGAGTGCCACTGCATTCAGCAGCAAACAATGGCAACCATTTTGACTGTGAAAAGTGTTATTATATTGGTTTTCTTATAAGTATTAGAAAGCATTAGAGGGTTGAATGAGCAGGAGATCAACTATTCCATGAGAAAATTATAAGATACAGGGAGGGGAAAGCGTCATACATAATTGTGACAGAATAAGCAATTGATATAATTACACTACAAAACAATTTTAGTGTCTGAAAGACAAGAAAAGAACTTGTACTCTTGGGTGAACTCGGCTCCCAAGGATTATTGAGATAGACCTGGGCTTTTCATTTTAAAATAATCTTAATTTGATCAGATTTTTCTTCTAACTTTGACATTTCATTTATTTGGTTGTCATGGTGCGCCCATTCATTCAATAAGCTTCAACACTTTTATAATTGCATAGAATTTTTTTCCCCTTGGTTTTAAATTCCCTCAATGTTTGGAGGGAGTTCGGGTCTAGGATTTGAGTTCAAACTCATCACAGCTTATAGGGTGTCTGTCGTGCTGATGTCCCATATCCCATAGAGGCTTACATCAGGGTTTCCACCGAGGCAGAGGGAAAGAAGTAGGAGACCTTGGTTCTGGGTCCTGCTCAGACTGAGAGGGTTTGATTTCCTCTACTCCTTAGTCCAGAGACAAATCCAACCATGAAGTACATGCCTCACTAATTAGGGGCAACTCGCCATCCCCACTGCTGAAGTTGTGCATCTGCGCTCTGTAGAAAAGGAGTATAAGTTATAAAGCTGGACAGAAAGGCTAAGCAGAAGCAGCCTGGCTGAAGACATTTATCTTGTGGTTCCCTAGGGCCACACATAGAAACAATGCCTGCAACAGGACAGGAACCAAGGTTTTTATTTCACGTGGTATTGGTTTCTTAATAGCCCTAGCAGGTTTATTGAGAGATGGCTTGTTCAAGCCCATTGATTTAAAAAAAAAAAATCATAAAAGAAAAAAGACATTTTTAATCTCAACCGAGTGCTCCATAAATAAAGCATTCCGATGCACAGGTCAAACGCAGCGCTCGCATATTGCTACAGAAGACATTTCCTTTGGCAGCTAGAGCATCTGAATCTGGTCTGCAGTGTCTCATCAGAGAATCATGGAGCCCTATTAATCTCATTTGCGATAGCTGAACTTCATTTCTTTTGCCATTGTCGTGGTTTAACCCTGGCCAGCACCTAAACACCACGCAGCCGCTCGCTCACTCCCCTGCTCTGGTAGGATGGGGGAGAGAATCAGGAGGGCACGAGTAGGAAAACTCACGGGTTGAGACAAAAACAGTTTAATAATTGAAATAAAACAAAGTAGAACAGTAATAGTAACAGTGATAACAACAACAACAATAGAATATGCAAAGCAGGCGATGCACAATGCAACTGCTCACCACCCACCAACCGACGCGTTGCCTGATATGCGAGAGCCCGTCCCGGGACCCCAGAGCCCCACCCTCCCCTCCTTAGTTTTTATACTGAGCATGACATTGCATGGTATGGAATACCCCATTGGCCAGCTCGGTCAACTGCCCCAGCTATGCTCCCCCCACCAGCTTCCCATGCACCTGGCAGGGCATGGGAGGCCGAAAAGTGCCCGGTGCAAGCACCACCCAGCAACACCCAAAACATCACTGGGCCATCAACGCTCCTATTATACCAAACCCAAAACACAGCACACCCTCCCCAGCTACTGGGAAGAAAGTTAACTCTGTCCCAGTCGGAACAAGGACAGCCGTGTTACGACTTTTATAACTGCGTGCCAATTGTTTTAGTATATCAGTTTGTTAAAAATCAAACCTCAATGTAGTTCCTAACCTGGATTAAAGCCTTATTAAGCCCATCCTTTTTATTCACCCTGAAAAAATTAAAATAAAAATTGAATAATTTAAATTAGATGTAACGAAATTTAAAATTTAAAATGATCATTAAATTAAACATAAATTGAAACTTAATCTGGTAAAACTAATTGCCAATTATGATTCACAATAGAAATATAAAAAAAAGGCTACAGTAAATTCTAGTTCTTCTTTTAAGACAAATTCAAAGACAGCAACACTGGCGACACTTCTTCAAATATGATTCAGAGTATTGTTGAGAAGGCCTGAGCTCTGTCCTGACAGGTGCCAGAAGCAGCACCAGATGAGTGGGCAGTGTTTTCATGTTATGGCTGTTATTCTTGCCATGCGCAGCCTCTTCATTTTTCAGTTTTGTCAAGAAAAACAAAGTAAAGAAATAAATACATAAAATATATTCATGCACAGTAGACAGTATGTTAAACAAAGTCAGCTTGTGTGAGCACCCTCTATACATACTCATCTACCTTTGGTTTTTAGGGGAAAAGAAGCCATATTCACTTTTTTTATACGACTTCAAAGAAAGGAATTAATTACCACAGTTTGCTGAAGATATTGTTGTCTACTTCTTCAGCTTTTTTGTGGCTGGTATCATCATTGCAATTAGTATTTTTGTTCTCACTATGAGTTAAAAAAGATTTTCTCCTTCTCTCCTCCAAGGATAGGTTCTTTATTTTCTTCAGTTTTCTGTCCATGAAATAATAAAAGGAAATAGTGACTGATTTTTGGTGATGGAGGGGATAGTTGTATGGATCCCAATAACTTCACTCAAAAACCTTATTCCCAAAGTAGTGTTACTGGCACAGCTGGGTTTGCTTATTTGTTCACTTTATGCTTTACTTTGCATATAAAGAATATGAAGGTCTTTTGGCCATCCCTGTCAGCTGAAATAGGGAGATAGCTCAACTATGCCAATTGAATCAAGTCAAATAATTGAGCAACAATATATATAGACTTATTAATTTCTCACATTACTCTTCTTAGACTCATATAAGTCATAAGCAGGAATCATCGTCTCACAGGTAAATGAGAGATACTTCTCTGGTAGAGGAAAGGGACAGAGTATGATATTCTGCATAGAAATATATTGCACTATTAGCCAATGGACTTTTATGTTAAATAAATATGAAATTAAAATACAATCCACAAAATATCTATGAAAAGTGATAAGTGGACTTTCTGCCAACTGACCTAAGTATTCAGATTTAAATAGTATAAAATTTGGGGGCAATTCACTTTGGTTCTCCCAGCTCTCAGCTACAGGAAATAACACTCAGCTTTATTACAGTTAAAACACTTGTTCCTTAGATGAAACCAAAGATTGTCTTCCATATTTTGGTTTTCTTTTAGATGCTTTTTAGTCTACTGAAATAAATCATTTAAAAGTCAACCTGTAATGTTCTAAAATCTCACTATTGAGTGTGTAAATTAGGGTAATAAGGGAAAATATGTTTGGGGTCAGTTTTTACTTTGTTAATTAGCCTAAATCAGGACACAAAGCAACTCTTAACATAGCATTCAAATTTTGTAAGCAATTGCCATAAATTTTATAGTAATAACTGTACCCCAAAAACTCAGTGCAGCATCTGCTTAGGGCTTGAACTGCCCGAGATTTAATTGTAATTAACTAGAAATTATATTCCTGGGGAAATAAACTGGACTTGTATGAAATGAGCTACATATTCAGTACAGTAAGATAGACTCTGCTGAACATCTGATATATTATGTAAATTTTTGAAAACCATAGCAAAGCAAGGTAATTACGATACTGAATTTTAGACTAGATGCCAAAAAGAGCTCCATGAAAAAGTCTTATACCTAACAAATAGCTAATCTAAATGTTTAAAGTAATTTGCAAGTACAGCCAATCTGGAGGAACATTTCAGTTACTTTCCTCACACCTGGCTAGTGTGTAAGTATGTGTGTTTGTGTGCATACATTTATTACATGTCGTCACTCTCTGTATATTACAGTATATGTCTTCACTAGTATTTGGTTTAGTATCTGAAAATGTTTCGTTTCCACAGTTAAACATATAAACTGAGAGCACTAGTCTGTGATCCATATAATAACTGTATTAAGTAATTTGCTGGTGAGCTAATATTTATTTCATGATTAGGCGTATGAATGTTATTAAGCCACATAATTTCTGGGAACATTCACCCTTGTATGGCAGGGTCTGAAAGGAAGCGATTAATTGAACCTTCAAAAATGGGCAATTATGGGACATAATTTGTGCTGCCTCATTAAGGAAGTTACTCAGATAGCACAAATGACAGCTTTTACAAAACCTCAGACAAACTGCCAAAAATATTGTGTCCACTAGGGATACATGCACTGCATGTGTCTCCTTGACATCATAATTTCATCTCTGTTGCCTTTGTTGCCTGATGATTGAGGCAAAAAATGTCCATTTAACTGGCTCTAATAGTTGAAAAAATATTCAAAATCTTTTTTAACTAGAAATACCTTTTGTATTTTCTTCAATTACAGTTGCAAAACACAGATTTGCAACAAAATAGGGAAGGAAATGGGTTCTCGAAATTTCTAGGAAGTTTTGTAGAGTGGCTTTCTTCCTAAAATTTGTCATCATGGCTGACCTACAGAACTGATGTTCCTTGTGTTACAGCAGACAATTTTTGGATTATTTTAAGTAAACTTTATAAAGAATATTGCATATGTGGTCAACTTCGGTGTCTGAAGTAAGGCAGTTAATCATAAGAACAGCATAATGTTGACAATTTTATTGTAAAAATCAGACTTCTGAGGAAGTAAAAGTAAATTATAGAGATTTACCTACTGTCAGAAATATCTCATGCTGAAATTTCAAAGTTTTTCTATTCTTCTATTATCTCCTCATTATGGCATCAATGTAGCAGAAGCAGTTTATGTTTACGGAGGTTTCTAGGGTGCCGTTAAGAGCAGGAAACTACATAGAGATTTATGTTTGTATAAATAGATGCTAAATTTCATAGAATCATAGAATTGTTTAGGTTGGAAAAGACCTTTAAGATCATCAAGTGCAACTGCTAACCTAACACTGCCAAGTCCACCACTAAACCATGTCCCTAAGCACCACATCTACACGTCTTTTAAATACCTCCAGGCATGGTGACTCAACCACTTCCCTGGGCAGCCTGTTCCAATGCTTCACAACCCTCTTGGTGAAGAAATTTTTCCTAATATCCAATCTAAACCTCCCCGGCACAAGTTTCCTCTCGTCCTATCCCTTGTTACTTGGGAGAAGAGACCGACACCCACCTTGCTGCAACCTCCTTTCAGGTAGTTCTAGAGAGCGATAAGGTCTCCCCTGAGCCTCCTCTTCTCCAGGCTAAAAAGTCGCAGTTCCCTCAGCCGCTCCTCATAAGACTTGTGCTCTAGACCTTTCATCAGCTTTGTTGCCCTTCTCTGGACACGCTCCAGCACCTCAATGTCCTTCTTGTAGTGAGGGGCCCAAATCTGAACACAGTATTCGAGGTGCAGCCTCACCAGTGCTGAGTACAGGGGGACGATCGCTTCCCTAGTCCTGCTGGCCACACTGTTTCTGATACAGGCCAGGATGTTAGTGGCCTTCTTGGCCACCTGGGCACACTGCTAGCTCATATTCAGCTGGCTGTCGACCAACACCCCCAGATCCTTTTCCTCTGGGCAGCTTTCATATACTTACATGTGTATATAAAGACACATGTTTTTATATATATGCAAATATTTACAGAAAAAAAGCAGAAGCAGGTTAAATCATCCAAGCGTTATTTTTCATAGAATCAATAGTGAAGAGAGACAAAAGAGAAACAGTAATTGTCTCCGAACTTAATTTCTTTGGGATCATAATTTCACTGCTGTTCATACAGTGTTTTGATATCCTTAGAGCTCTAACAGAGATCTGATTTTGTGCAGCCATCAAGAATACTGACTTGACCCTGAGCATGCAAAAATTCTTATGGTCATTTGGAAGGTATCCGATGTTTCTAGGCATTTTCAAATTATTCTCTTTGTCCAAATGCAGCTCTTCAGTTAGTCTACTAGATTCATCTTTCCTATAGTTTTCTGGACTAAGAACTGATAAATTGTTTGATACCCTTTTTGGTGTCATCAAGGTAAAAGGCTTAAATAAAAGCAATTAATGTGAAAGGCTAAATTATTTTTCCTTATTCAGTTGGTTTCTTTGAGACTGGTACTTTTGATATCTCTTTCCATTAAGAACACTGTTAATTCTAACATATTTTCTAACTTCTGTCAAGGCCATGATTGTTCTGTCTTTACATGCCTACTTTTCTACACAAAATGAAAATAAATTTCTTCATGCTAATTGAAATCCTGTCTGCTGGTACAGCATTTCTTAACGTTCAAAAAGGCAGGCAGAAGCAAGCCAGAAAGACCTAAAAGTTTCAGAAGTCATCAGGACAGTAGGAGTGCACCCATGCTGGGAAACTGAATTGGACCAGAGTTCAGGCTCAAACACCATCCTGCAGTCATTCACAGGGTTTAGTTACTAGCATACTCCTTTCTGCAGTTATATAGTGAATGAGCCCTTTCCCAGGCAAATCCCAGACCTCAGTTCCATGTATCCCCCCCAGTTCTGGAGACAGCATGGATCAGAAACTCTTCTTGATAGTCAGTGGCCATCATATTTTGAGGGCATAAGAGAGTTTAGCCATATGGACACGAGCCATGCCAGGCCACTTTTCTTGAGGATAGAGAATGGGCACTAATTCAAGAGAGACATTTATTTAGTATGTGTGAACAGCCCAGCCTTCCAGAAGACCAAGTAAGAAAGAAGGTGGATCTCGAGCTTAGCAGAAATAACTTTGGATAAAAGCAGCCTTTCAAAATAAACTGCCATATGCTTGCAAGAAAGCTGGGGCAAATTCATTGCCAAGCAAACTTTGTGGGTCATGGTTATATATAGTTCATATACACAATCCATAGGAAGCATGCAGCAAGTCTCTTGCAGGGCTAAATCGTGCTTCCTGCACTGAATCATGCAGATGTATAGTAATGTTTTCAGAGGCCATATCGGTTTAACTTGTTGGGTAAGACATTAGGACCCATGTCAAGGTTATCTGCTTTCTATTCATGGCTTCTTTTCTGAACTGTCAGTAGTTTTCTAGATACTGTCTTTATCTAATATTTTGTTTGTTTTTTCTTTCCTAACTGCATTTAGATTAACTTGTAGGGATATTTTGTCTCTAAATAATTTCAGCTTCCTGTAAAGAATTCCTCAAAGGTGATGAAGGTGACATGTTGATTCTGAGACAAACTATTATATGTGAGTGTATATGCAGTATATACAATAACAATATCAATAACAATAATGTATATATATTACATATGTAATGTGTGAATTGAGGATCAATTATATGAGCCATCAATAATTATAAATGTTGTGGTCTTCCCCAGTAAATTGCTTTACGCAAAAATAACTTCTACCTGCACTCTTTGTTTCTTGGCTGACTATTCTTTCTCATGATGCTGTGAAATAACAGACATACTGTGCGTAATTGCTGGAAAAGAGTTCATTTGAAACACTGTTGGGTATCGTTATTTGAATTTGGGACTTTACTTTCTTCTCACTTCTACCAGTTTAAAAATTAATTTCTTTTCAGTTGGGTTTTTTCTGTTTTGCATCAGTGATACTGCAAGGCAAACCAGTCCCGTAGTCTTTCAGTGGCTGACACACATGACTTTGTTCGTACCAGCAAACTACATGTGCCACCCAGGCACCGCAGCAAGGAGCTCCTTCGGTAGGTTTTCCTAGTCTCCAAATCAGAGTGATCACATGCAAACGGCCCTCTGGGAAAGGCCCCTGCAGCACCCTCTAATTCAGTATCATGTCTGGGAATTGTTCGGGCGAGTGCTAGTTGGCACGTGCCAAAAGCACACCAGGGAACATTTCAGCCGCTTGGCAGTGTAGCTGAACATGTACCGGTGACTGGGAACATTCCTGGGCACCCTTTAATATATTAATATAGCCAAAGCCATTATGGCCTGTGGTTCTAATGGAAAATAGGAAATGTGACCGGATGCTTCTGCTGAAAACTGTCCAATGGTATTAAAAATTTTGGCTGTATTGTCTCATCTTCCACTTCATAAAAGTTAACTATTCAGGACATTTGGCTGTACTAGGCTCACTAACATCTGTCTGTATTTCCTACCTCCTGATGAGAAAAGAAAAGTTTGTCTTATAGACATTCTTATAGAAGGTTTGCAAATCCCTTAATAGAAAATCCATATATCAGTGGCTGTCACTTTCCTGACTTGAAGAGCAGTAAGAATATTTTCTTGTACACACCAGCTGCATTCAAAATAATTTCTGAGACATTTCCTAATATGTTTGCATTCAGATGTCATCAGCCTTTTAAGGACTTAGCTCTGTCTTTTTCTTAGGTCAGCAATTGAATTTACTGTTGTTGCTGTGAATCTTGGTTACATTATGTTCTCGTCCCTTGATGCTGATCTCTGAAAATGCATACTAGCTTTATAAAAGACTTCCCAGGTTTCTTCTTGTATTGTGGCTGTTTTTATTCTCTTTCCTGTGCTTTTCCAATTCTATTTAATATTGAAAATCCTCTAGATGACATGAAATATAAAATATGGAAGTTTTGTTATTGTATCTTTTTCAAAAGCCCTTGAGAACCTTGGCCAGGATTTCACAGCTCTAACAAACCTTGCCATGTGTGACCATTAAAAAATTCCACCTTGTGCTTTCTCACCTTGAATGGCAGCAGTCACAAGCAGGTATCATGATGTGTGAATCCTACCAAATAAACTTTGCTGTGTGATGGCATAAAAGCACCTCAAAGACCCATGGCAGAGCAGCCACAAGTTCCTTACTCATCTCATTTACTGCAGCTATTTTTTTGACTCCCTGGGTACAGCTTGTAGTCTGCTTATCTAGTAAAACCATAGCAGCTACAGAACTGAGTCATAGGGTGGCCAGAAACATGAACAGGGTCACTAATGCCTGATAACGTGGGACCCCTGAGAAATCACTGTAGAGTATCATGTTGCCAAAGACCAGAAGAAAACACAGAAATTCCCTGAGTTTTTATGAAGGGCATGTACGTAATGCACATCATCATCCATTACATGTCTTATACTGAGAGCTGTCTCCCACCATGTTATGGGGGTCTAGGTTCTTCTTCATGTAACAGTGAAGCACTGATGAACAAGTCTAAAATCTGGATGGTAGAAGACTCTGGAAACTAAGTGCACATAGAACGTATTAACTTCTTATTACTTCATTCCAGTGAAGCCATCTTTAACTAGAAGAGCTATGGGATAAGAGAGAAAAGCAGTGCATAGAGATGTCTTATGAATTACTCACACAATAATAACCGAATTCACTTGATTTCTATTTAACTCTGGAAATGACTGATTACAATTTGGTTTGTTTTTTCAAATATCACCCAGTGAGCTGATATATAAATACTACTTAAGATGAAACAATTTCTTAGGAAAAAAAAAAAAGGATTTATTTTTCCTTTTTTCAAGGGATTTGAATTTTTCCTTTTTAAAGGAATAGTTTTAAAGGAATGATTTTAAACTTAAGTAAATAATATATATTAAGTATAAATTAATTTATAAGTTATAACATTTAAATTATTAAATTATAAATTAATTTTAAAAGGAATAGTTCCTTTAAAGGAATGTGATTTTTAGGGAAACCACAACAGACACTGACCTCCACAAATAAGGATAAAGATTTCCTCTGTATATGTTATAAATAAGCTAAAGGATGGCCAATTCCCAGTACTTACTAAGTGGCATATAGAAAAAATAGTCTACCTCTGTAATAAGCTTACTTGAATGTATGCAGAAATGGTGGGCAACTCACAATTAGAGGATGAAATTACCCAGGTTTAGGACTAAGTTTGACATGTTACCGGGTTCAGGTTATGCATTTTGGAGCTAGTTGCCAACTTATTGAAGTCAACATAAATACTTGGTTTAATTAATGTGGGCAAACTCTTTTTTATAAATTTACTGTAGTAATCCTACTGACCCAGTACTATACATCACACAGACTGAAATTGTTGACTGCCACCAGTCTCTCAAGACCTGAAAACATCCCATTTTTTAAAAAGTGTTAATTTTCAGGATCAATACTTCTGTTCCTCTGTGCCTCATTTAGATTAAATAGATATGAATCCATCTTTACCATTGTGTAACCCTCTTCAGCTCAGAATTTAAGACTGCAGTGAGACTCGTTGTTGGTGACGGCTGTGCAGGTCTGAGTCCCTCGTCTCCTGACTGTCCAAACTGTCACTTCTTCAAAGTGACTTCTGGTTCCCTCTTGAGGCTCATATCTGGTCTTCCTTCACAAGGAAACCAGAGAAGGGGAGTAGTAGTGCAGAGCTGAGTCGTACACCTAGAGGGATGTTAACACAGACAGGGAGAGCATTATCACAGACCAGAGAAGCTGGAGTACCTCTCAACAAGGTACTTAGAGATACTCACTTCAGTGATATGCTGAAATGAGGATTATGCATTCAATATTTTTTAACTGATGGTGCCTTCAGCGTTGTCAAATACCTTTTACTAACCTCTCCTTCTTCAAATAAGAAGTGTATCCATGGATTGCTGTTTTAAATCTAATGTGCAAATTCTCCTTTGAAATGAAAAAGCAGATAAACTTTCTATGAATAGAAGTCAGCGAGTAAAAACCTAGATCTTAAAGAGATGTAGATTTTTAAATTTTTTTTCTTTACTGAACTACATTATCTTTTTAGTCACTGGAGTGCCAGAAACCCCAAACATTTGGACACCTCTGTGGGATCAAAGAGGGACTAAAGCACGTACATACAAAATTTGGACTTTAAGGCTGGCAAAACACTTACATTTTATGAAATTCCTCAAAGCTAAATTCTACTCCTGTGCATGGCAAGGTCTGCAGACCAGATAGTTTTCGGCCTTTCCTTCTTGAAAAGACTGCGTGAGGTCTCCGAACACCCCCAGCTGCTGCACAAACACAGTACAGCCACTGTTTGCCTCTCAAACACAAAATCAAGAGTTTGGAGAAGAGATGTGTGCTGGTGGGTGTGGTGGCTGGTTTGCTTTACTGTCAGTTCAGCAGTGTGATGGATGGATCACTGACCTGGGGTGGCATTCACTTCACCCTGCCTGAGGGGATCCAGATCCATCCTTCCCAGGCAGACAGCTCAGCTGGCAGCCTTGCCCTTAGCAAGCTGAAAAGTCGCTCTCTTTTTTTGTGGTGTTCATAACTCAGCATTGTATCTTACGTGCACAGTAACTGGTTGTAGTAGATGAAACCTTCTAAACCTGTTAACTTTAAATAAAGGAAATCTCAGTGAGTCATTTTTGTTCTAACACTCATAACTCATGGAATAAGAAGAGATAATGTTAGACCGGCTGTTTTTAATGCCTATTAAACTGCTATGAACATCTAATCAGTCTGGCTCCCTTCTGCATTTTAAAGACAAAAAAAACCACTTAGTAATTTCTGCATTAATAAAGGCTTTCAGGACAGAAGCCTAACTTCAGAGGCTACACCTCAGCCACTTGTAAAGCTCTCTCTCCCCTTAATAGAGAAACCCTCAGCTCCATAATCTTTGCATAAGTGACTGAATATCTTAAAAGGGGGGAAAAAAAAAAAAAGACAGGCTAAAATATCATGGCAAGTCACGGTACATCAGTGTTACAACCTGCAAACTGATTATGGCACATTATTTCATGCTAGCAGGAACACCTGGAAATGCAAAAAGTTTTCTCAGTACAGAAATTCAACAGTAGATCTCAGACACCTGAGCTGCATGGAGGCACTTCTCTTTCCTCATTAGCAGATCTGCCTCCTCTTCTGTAATTAAGCCCTTTCTCCTGGGCAGGGACCGGGGTGAGTAGAAATGGAAATGCATAATGTATAGTAAAGTGTATAAACTATAATGTAGTGAAGTGATACAAAGCTACCAAGCTGTTGCCCTGGCAAGTTGTGTTGTTGCTCATGTTTGCACTAGTTTTTACTTTTGTCTTACAGTTGTTGGGAGCAATTTTTATTTTTGTCACTGCTTCACATAAAATCTAGCTCCCTAGTCAGAATGCTAAGTGAAGAATCTACCTTTTGAAAGACTTTTCTTTCTCTATATAATGAAATTATTCATTATTCCATAATTATGCCCTATTCCTCCCAAGTGTGCCAATGCGGCACCCACAGTCTTTATTTTATGCATTTTCTTTAGAGTAGTGAAAATTGAAGACTTCTGTGTCCCATGGAGTGCCTACCTACCAGCCAAAGGGAATGTATCTATTTGCAATCTTGAAATACAAGAGCTGTACTGACATTAAAAGATTTATCCTGCATATTCAGTATGTGGAATAAACTCTGAAACATGGAGATTTTCCAAAGTTAAGACAATTGACCAAAGCAAATATTAAATTGGTAAAGTACAATAGGCTTAATATGTTTTTCTCTATATATTCAAAATATTATAAGGAAAATATTTTGGAAAATTGATAGGCTTAATTTATGCATGGAGAGGACAACCTGACATTCATTTATAGCAATTATTCAGAACTCCATCAGACTGTCTTTTTGTTTCAGTGACAGGACTGAAGGTGATTAAAGAAGAGGAAATATCATTTGTTGGCATCTGCTCTGCTATGAGTCTGCCAAAACCAGATATAAGCCCTTGAATTTGTTTCCTTTTAAACAAAGAACACAGAAAAGATTAAGTTCATAGGAAAGAATAAGTCATTAATCACATATTTTGACTTATTCCCATGGCAAAACCCAATGTTTTAGCAGAAAAAAACCTGCAGTCACAGTATTGTAGAGTGGGTTTTGCACCATCTATGACTGGGCAAATTCCAAATATAACTTGGAGAGATTTGCTTTAAAACATTGGAAGTTTTTGCTCATTTTTACATGCAAGTTTCAACTAAGGATTTATATTCAATTTTTATTCCTTTTATTCCAACCATCACAGGATGGTTTTCACTAGAATTTGTGATATTTTGATTTCTTCCTTATACTGTCACTAAAATTGCTCTTGTCATGATGATTTTGAAGGCCTTTACCTTGTGTTCAGCAATGTGTGTGAGGTATTGCTGCTCCCAGATCCATGCTGCAATTCTGCAGATATTGCTGAACAGTACTCATTTGTGCAAACAGTCTTATTGACTGCAGTGCAGGAACTTGGGTTTATAACGTCTATAAGTAAATATTTGTTAGTCAGGATTGTATAAACAGCCCCTCCAGTAGCTGGCATCTACTGAAGAATTAGATGAACAAACTAAGATGGCTAAAGCCTTAACTCTGAGCCTGTTTCTACACAATGATAAGCAAAAGAGGAACAGGGATTGTTCCCTGCCACTGAAGCCAAACAGGATGGATTATCTTCCCTCAGTAAAGCTGACAGCTAGTCACCTCCAAAGCCTTTGAAGTTAGGTTTGGGAAGCTGTGTAAGATGGAGGGAGTGAAAACAAACGCAGCCTCAGGGAAACTGCTCATTCGAACTTCTAAACTTGGAAGCAAGTGAACCATCCTCTGAACCGTGTCAAAGCGAAACTAGCCACTGTGGTCCAAAATAAATCCAGAGGAGCAAGCTAAGAATTAAAGAGTGTGGATGATCAGGGACCTGGTGTTTGAGTCTTCCTCTGCCTCTTTTTGATTCGGAGAGGAGGTGTACCCTAAGAAGCAGCAAAGCCATCTGACTCAGATTACTGCGTATCGATCCTTCTCTAAGAAAGCAGAAAAATTACAAAGGATGCAGAAGCCCTCCAAAACAAAACCAAAATGTCTTGTCATGAGAATTTCCACCATGATATGGGAAACTGAGGCACATCATTTAGGAAAAGAAAGAAAGGCATTGCTGCACAGTGCTGTGCGAGCATGGCGTGTTCACTGAACCCTAAAGCTGGGTGAAATGACATTAGAATTAAGGCACTTCCTGAAAATAAAGATGTAAAAGCAAACAAACAAACAAACAAAACTTAATATATCAACAGTATTGATTGCAAAGTGGTTAAATCTGTAAGAGGTGAAGACACTTGGTTTTATTTCCTACAGCAGGGTTTCATAGCATTTCCAATGGCATGCTGCTGAAACTTGATCATTATCAAAAGATTTATGAAGAACTTTACTTTTTATTCAGTCCACCTCTCAAAATACATTAATCTACAAAAATACCAACTTATTTAACAAATATTTTTTTGTTGTTTATTTGTAAGTTTTAATGGTCAAAACAGGCTCTTCTGTTAATTTGGCAGCATTTTGCTGGTTCAAGAGCTTGTTGCATTACTGTGCATCATGTCTTCCTAAACAAAAAGATGTTGCAATGCCTAACATTTATTTTTTATGTTTATACAAAAAAGTTGTATAAATCAGTTAAAATGCTCTAAATAAATAATTATTTTAAACAGCCATTAAATATTAAAATTGCTACAGTAATTGTTTGTCTACATATGATAGACCCAAATATTATGCCATCATCTAAGAATATTGAAGTTTAATAGCCCTAGAAACCCTGCTTTTGACCTTTTCAGTGAGGTGAATAGCATATTGGTTTATAAACTTTCTGATGTGAATGCAGTCTAGCTTAATAAGGTGCAATGGGAAAAAGAAGCCTGGAAGCAATATAGATAAGCAACCACACAACAAACTTCAGGGAAGCAATTGCAGGGCAATGGCATATTTCCAAGCCACAGGACTCAGCTGTTCTGCTGGCTGGGAACAAGGAGATGAAAAAGATACTCCCCAGTTGAAAGGCTCTTCCTAGAAGAGGAGCCAGCCAGTGAATGGCCCCTACGCAAGGGAAGGGAAGCTGGCAAAGGTGAGCCTTCCCACTAAATAAAGCTACTCATGTGGACTTACTTGATTTTAAAATGTGCTTTTTTGCTGAAGCAATTTGTTACTCAGTAAGTAGTGCCTTCTCTAAATAGATAACTCATTTGTGATGGTGGACCATTATCACAGGAGAGAAGAGAGAGAAAGAGCCCTCGTTCAGCAATGTTTTGGGGAGCCCCACCTCCCCCACAGGAGGAAGTTGGGGTTATGGTCACTTATGGGGGTGGTGCATCTGTGAAAAAAAGTGTAGGTAGTTCCAGGTTATGTGTGGGGTGTGAAGGGGGTGGCCCAGAGCAGACAGTGTTAGGAAATTCCACTTTGACCAGAGGTACTTTCTCCCTTTTAATAAAAATAAAGTAATAAATGGGAATGTATGTTTCTAAGCAAAGAATAACCTAGCCCTGGTTCCCAACAACACCAAAAATCCACTATTTCAAATAGAACTTCTGAAATAAAATACTAAAAACTTCTCAAGGACCTCAAAAACTGTAAGGATGGAAAGCACAAAATCAATAGATAAAAAAATGCATTCTTCATGCTTTACTTGTTTTAAGTAGGGTGAGAACCAACCTAAATAAAAACATAAGAGGACGTGTTGCAGAAATCGAAGACAGTGACATCTGAAACGGGATGTGTTTGATTTTTTTCCTTAAAATATTCTTTAAAATAATTGGTAAAGCTATCTTTCAACAGAAACTGTGCCTTAAAAAACATTTTCTGAAGTATTTTTTGTCCCATGGAATTAGAAGAGTGAGTCCCAAACAGGATACAGCAGTTTTTCTTTTATCTAACGAGTGCTTTTTTTTTTTTTGGCTGATCACAAACACATGTTAATTCAGAATGAACACAGCAAAATAGAAATGGTGAGGAATTATGATACGATTCTCAAAAATTCAAGGGACAGTGCCCCTGCTGTCACTGCCTTTCACTGGTAGCACAGTAGATTATCCTCTTTGCTGAGACAGGAGACCTGTTTCCAACTTTTTGTGTGTGCTCTATGCGGGAAGTTTTAAAGTATTTTGTGACGTCAGCTCTCTGCGAGTGCAATTCTTTGTCTTTATTAAAAATGCCTAAAAAGATTAAAGCACAGACCATGCACAGCGGTTTATTTGATCTGAAGTGTTTTATTTATTTGTTTGCTTTGTTTCAGACTTGTTTGAGCCTGACTTGAATTTTTTTTCATTCTTCCAACCACTGAAATAAAGATATACAAATATATATATATATAAAAAAATAAAAATTCCTGCAGAGAACAATGCTCAGAAATTCTTTGTTTGGTGGAGACTTTCCATTGCTACCAACAGCTGTTAGTTTGACAGCAGCTTTCTCTTTTGCTTTAAAGGCTTGAAAAGGATATCTTTGTAGCTAACTGAAATGATTTGTTTGTTTTATTACTCTTAATCTTTCATTCTGAACTGCGGAAGTTGGTAAGAACAATTCCACGGGGGAATATTAGTGATACCTATTAATATGTTAAGTGGAAAATACACGGGTTTGATCATTTTATACAAACATATTAATCATATTGGAATGCGCATGTACCATCTGGCACAACATATAAAGTCTGAGAGAACAGGGTGTGATATTGTTACCGCTAAGACTCCATGCATGTAGAAGCAAAGACTACTTATACTTGCATAAATTAATGCATTTCAGAACACAAATGACTGAACTATATGGTTCAGTGATTATTCTGGGTGGAGGTGTCCTCAGTGAACATTGTATATTTTGGGGAGATATCACTGACTGATTGCTTGCTGATTCATTTGCAATGTTAATTACATGAACATGATAGCTCTCTCCGTGATGGATAGGAAGTTGTTGACAGGAAGCCCTTTTCTAGTGATGGAACACCCTTTCCCCACAGAACCGATTTTTCCTTCCGCAGTGCATTCACTAAACTGGCCCTGTCTAATGGCTTTTGGTAATTGCACTAAAAAGGTTTCAAAACAAAATGAAAAAAAGGCAGAAATCTAACAGGGCTTTGTGGGCTCTTTGTTGTTGTTTTTTAGATTTTATGGTTTGTGTTGGAATCAGAAAAATAACATAGACATAAACGCTCAACAAAAACCAAAAAATAAAATTAAACAAAATGCTCTCAGGCTGACAAAACAAACAATCTTTCTCACCAGGATCAAGTTTAAGTTAGTGACAATACAACAAAACAAAGACTTTATCACCGTGATCCAACCACCTTTGAGCAGATGTCCGAAATATTTTAATTGCACTTAACTCTGTGTTGTGATGAAGAGCTAGTCTAGGCAATACCTCCAAGATCCCATTCCTGCCTTATTTTCTATGATTTCTAGGAACTGAAAACAAGCAAATATTAAACAAAGTTCTGGATGTTCTGGGCCAAACACATTTTATTTTATTATGTTCTCTAGATGTTTCAGATATTGTGCAGTGATGTAAAAAAGCACTGTGACATCTGCACCATCCCACATTTTTCTCTTGAACAAAACAATCTCAGGAGTAGAGCCAGAAATCTTTTTCTCGCCCACCTGAGGCTTAACTCAGTTTCTCTCTTTCCTGTCTGCTTTTTAGTCAGATGTTTCTGGTACTGATGGGAGAGGGAAAGTATTTCCACTGTCAATATCCATCACTTGAGTGGAGACGTAGAGCGCGGCTCCCCTTGGCTAAGTACAGACTCTGTGCTTCAGATGTTTTAGCAGAGGTCACAGTCACTACAACCTACAACTATTTGATCCTGGGGGTAGATGGGTAGGGGCACTCTCTACAAAAAGTTAGATGGACTGCATGCTGTATTCTAGTCATGACCTTGTCATCATTGTTCACTCAAATTAAAAAAAGATCAATCCTTGGCCCTGAGGTTTCACATAAGCAATGATGAAAGGATATCATTTGTACAGTAAACAAAACCAATAAGCTGCAGTGTTAAAGCTGGGGTACCATAAATGATAAGCCGGAGTGGTCAGAGCACACTGATGAGCATTTTGTAGGCAACTTGGCAAAAGGGAGTTTTAACAAAACATTAGAAGAACAGCTTTGTTCCTTCCAAGTATCACCAGCTGGTAAGCCAACACTTTTCAAATTTTAAATTAAAAAGGACTGTTAAAAAGTCATGCTCTTTCAATGAGCTCTCTACCCATAGTCAGTTCTACAGCTGTGGTGCCAGAAGACCCTTGCGGTGTAAATCTGCAAGAGAAAGCCCTTCCTGTGGTCAAAAGGAGAGTTCAAACCTCAGTGAAACTAAAGGGAGCAAAAGTTTTCTTGTAGTGTCACAAAGAAGTTCTTAGCTTTCATGGGCTGGATGCCTGCTAGAGCATAATCCTTGTCTTTTCATGGCAGAATGCAGGGTACGCTTACATGATTTTCCAAAAATCAGTGTTCAGAAATGTGCGTTTTTCACATATTAACTTAGTATTACAAAAGCGCCTACCATATATGTACCTGCATGCAACATGTTTACAAGGTAAGTGAATGGAATAAGCAGCATGATATTTATTCAAGTGTCCTGTATGAACGGTTAATTCTATAAGAAAGGTGAGTTGGAGAATTGTCCTCTAATATTGGCAAAATATAATTGTAAGTAAACTCAGTTTGTAGAGCAAGTTAAAATAAATGCACAAGTCACTGCCTCTGGTACAAACGGTAGTTTCAGCATGTTGCAGTTAGTGTGCTTTAAATCAATTAAATCACCAAATAACATCTTTTTTTCCCCTCACTTCACCTAGTACCTTTGACAGCCTTTACAACACTGAAGTTGAGAGTGTCACCTATGCCTGTGTACACATTCTTGCACACAGTCACATATATACACATTATGCATGCGTAGTAGATTTGTGTTCAAGGGCTGGAGAAAGGCAGAAGTTCCAATCCCATACATTTTTTCACCTCTCCATGTTACTTTTTTTCATCACCTAAGAGTTCCTGTTGCCTCTTCTAGTGCATATTTTCCCAGATATTCAGTGACAGTTTGCTTCAAATACAGGAGCTTTATTTCTCCTGTGGGTACTTAACAGCTATTTGAGAACATTTCTGTCTAGTGGTATTATGACGTTACCAGCAAACTGATGAATACAGTTGGTTTATTAACTTTGTGTGCTCCCTTTCCTCTTAAAACTGCTTCAGTTTCAGATCTATTCACAGGCAAAAAAGGCTGTTTATCATAGTTTTCAAATGAACATCAGGGAAATGTTGCTTTCAGTCTTCAAAATGAGAACAAATTAGTAAACAAAAAAAAAGAAAAAGCTGGGTTCACTGTATAGTTCAATATAATAATATAGAACAGCTAGAAACTGAAAAAGAAGCCATTTCCTTACAGAAAATGTTAGAAGGGAAGAATTTTTTTCCCTACTGAGAGTCAGTAGGGAAAGACATTATTTGTTCTTTCAGATTATCTGGGATTGAAAAAGTTCAGCAGGAACTGATTTTGTGAGTGAATGGTCTGATACCACAGAGGTAACTGATTAGAGAAACGGAATTTACAGACAATCTTTTTAATGAAAATCAATGGATTGAGACTAGTTATACTTTAGACTATTATTTTTAGATGTCCCACATCTGAATGAACTTCTGATTTTCTTTTTTATCTCTGAATAAAAGTTACAAATGCCTTAGTAGGTGGATAATAGATTACTTAGCTTTATTTGTCTCAGTAGAAGTTCCTCCGTGTTTCCTGAAATAATACCTTGTGACTCCTTGGTGAGCTGCAGCAGATTTTTTTTTAGGCCTTTTAGTGAATTAGAGGGATCATGAGGTCTTTCTTTATACCCACTAAATAACAGTGGGTGTGGAACACTTAACTAATAGAACAATTGACCATGTCTACATAATAGTAATATTTGCCCAGCCTGGATCAAAATATAATTATTGTTCACCATCCAAAAAAGAGAGCATTTATTAACCATTCAATTATACTGCTTGGGATTTTTCAAAATCTCAACTTCCAAAGTAACATCAAGAGTTTGCCAAAATCAATGGTAGATTTCTTCTCATCCTCAAGAGGATCCTTTGTGTAGGTGTCTGATATAAAAACCAAAAAGTGAGGCATACTTATCTGTATAATTTTGTGCTATAGCATGGAATTGCTGTAATATGGAAAAGCGCAAAATGAACAGAGTTGATGGCTCTCATGATACACCTACTGATTGCTGTTCATATTAAAATCTTGATAAGTGTGCCTCACAGAGAACAGTTGGATTTGATAACAATCCTTTACAAGAACAATAAACTAATGAATTTTAAAAAGCATCCAGAGGATCACATGTTCCACTGACAATGAGACCTGTGCTCCTAAATCACTTAAAGAACTTAGAGAAATCCACATTTTTCTGTTGTATGCTTAAAATGCTGTCTGTAAACCTGGATTTCTCTGTATTCCTTATGGCTGTATTAAAAGTATCTTGTACAATTTGTCTTGAATGCTTTGAGTTGTGGTGTTTCATGTCAAGGACCGACCTCCTGCAGACTTAGCACAACTGATACTTCCAGTTGCTAAACTTTTATCAAAGAATCTGAACTACTTTCCAGCTAACCTGCCTTTAGGAGCCTCAGTTGGAGCACAGCTGCCTTTAGCTGCTCATCAGTTTAATGAAGTGAAGAAGATAACTACTGTCACTTTTGCCATCTCTGAAGCTCATTACTCAGTTACAGAGGTCTAAATCAAATGAACCCATATTTTACTTCATCCCTCAGTTAGAACTTTATAGTGGGAAGCCTGGATCTTAAAATTGTTCATATTAATAGTGTTAGGATTTCTGTTGTTCAACATCATATCTATTCTTCCTGGACTTTGTATACAAGTGTGTTTGCACTGTAAAGCTGCATAAACAACAGTCTTTTCATTATCCCTGCCTATCGTCTACCTTTCCCTTCTGTATGAGCAATTTGAATGTCAGTGTTAAACATCATACAAGTCTTACTAAACACCGATTTATTGCATGAATGCAAACATTGTTATTTTCTAATAATATGAATATAAATATGAAATCAATCAACGTGAAGTCAGCATTTATTCCTAAATGTAATTGAGATTAATCTTTGGTGAGTTCTAGAAATCTTAGCAAATTGCAGCACTGGTGAACATGCACTTAAATACAAAGTGTGTAAGTATGGTTGATTGGGTTCTGGACACTTGCAGGCAAATGCTTTGCCAGGATCAGGCCACTGGAGTTACACTGTGGAAGAGTAGTCTTGTCCTTGCAGAATACAAGGACAACCTTTCCCCAACTTCTTTTCCCTGTCTTGATTCTGTTTAAGTCTCTGTGTAGACAGACTCCTGTACCCTTGAAAAACTCACCATAGGCTACCCTGAATGTAAAATCTTCTGGGTTCCTCTGACAGGGAAGTGAGTGGAGAGATGTATCATATTCCACTCCCACCCCCTCCATGTCTTCCTAAAGTTCTAGTCCATGATAATAAAATAATGACTTCCCACACCTTGAGTATAAAAAAATTAAAACACTGTAAAAGAAATCAGTCATTAAAACTTGCTTGGGATTTTGATTATACCTCTTAAAATTCAGAGATAGTAGGTATGTCCTTAGGACCTCTGAAGTGGATATGTATTGCCATGCTTTTCTCAAGCCTGTAAGATCTTTTTAAAAGTTACTTTTAAATGCCTAAATTCTACACTCAGAAAAACAGTTGGCCAACACCTACTCAACTGGTAGCAATTCTGATTCATACATAGGTTCCTGCTTGTTTCCTTGCAGCCACTGAACTTACCTGGTTCCTTACAGAAATGCATGAAAAATGCTGATAAAACACTTAACAATGTTCTTACCCTTCCTTAAGTTGGATTTCGTTCCTGTTTTACCAATAATTTCACCAATCTCTCTGCTTTTCTGAAAGAATAAAATATCCTCTCCGAAAAATCTAAGAAAGACTAAGATATATGGTAATAAAAAGTGGTAGCTTTTTCAAATTGTTGAGGAACTAAGATGTTCCAAACCTTTTTTTTATTTTTCTTTTTAGCATCAGATTTGTTGGCCACTGTCTTTGTACAGCCCCCTTCATTCTCCACAGTCCAAGGATGTATTTCAGAAGGCTCGGAAAGGCATGGAGCCTACAATTTTGCTACTTAGAAAACTTGGGGCACAGAAGTGAAAGCGTTATCTGCCAAGGGAGCCCAAACAATCAGGCAGAGAGTGTCTGATTATTCCACAGTAGCAATTTATGTTTAGGGCAGTAATAATTCAGTTTAGACTATCTTTACGTTTGTTTCTTTTTTATATTGTCCTTTTTTAATTATTATTTTGTTTGCAGTAGAAAAAGTGAGTGTACATGTGCTCATGCTGTACAATAAGTGTAGCAATCTTGCTATAGAAGTCCTCTCAGTCCATGCTGGGCTGAGAAAAAGGGAGGTATGATGTGCACTTAATTAGGGTGAAAATAAGTTAACAGCTTGCTCAGAATCCAAGTGCTGAGAACTTTTCATTCTGAGCACAGAATACAGCATGTCACTTGCCGTAAAGACAAGTAATTTTGCATACTGATTTCATCCTTTATAATTTGAATATACATCAGAGCTTTTAGACACCTTTAAAGCATGTATTCATCTGAGTTACTTCTGACTGAACATTTATCCAAATCACCAGTGATGTGCACGGTGCAATACAGCCACAGGCAACATTTCCTGGGTGCTCAGTCTCCTTTTCTTTGCCACTCTATTTCTAGTTGAGAAGAAACAGGGTTTTGAATGAGAGTGGCTTGCCACTCTTTCTTTGAATTATTTTTAGTTATTTCTCTCGCTGCCCAGCTTTGTTGTAAATATTTCTGTACTGAATGCTTTTAATTCATAGATATTGCTCTGAATGTAACTGAAATTCACCCAGGGCTGGGGAACACAGCATCTTTCCACACAAACTATCTTGTACAATGTCGGTTTGATTAGAAATAGGTATTGTGGCATTTTAGGCATAGACCCATTTGCACTATATAGGCCAGCTCTAGTGTTGTGAGCAAAGAACTGGGAAATAGTGGATTGGTGTGTGGCAGAAAAAGTTGTTCTCAGACATAAATATTTGCAATCATACACCTTAATAATCCATCCATTTTTGGGACCCCAATACAAGAAAGACCCAAACTCAAGTGAGTTCAACAAGGGGCCACGAAGATGGTTGGGGGCTGGAGCATTTGTCCTACAAGGAGAGGATGAAGGAGCTGGGCTCATTCAGCCTCAAGAAAAGATGGTCTGCGGAGACTTAGCAGCCCTCCAGTGCCTTACTGAGATGATGAAGCCAGGCGCTTACAGTGGAGCAAGGGAGGACAAGAGGCAGTGGACGCAAGCTGAAGAACTGATGTTCAGAAGACACTAAGTTAAGTTGAGGAGAAGCTTTTTTCCTCATTAAGATGGTCAGGCAGTGGAACAAGTTGCCCAGAGAGGTTGTGCAGTCTTCAATTTCAGAGGTGTCCAAGACTCAGCTGGATAAAACCCTGAGCAACTTGGTCTGATCACAGCTGAAGGTTGGATTAGAACCTCTTGAGTTCCCTTCCAACCTGAGTTATCCCAAGATCCCGTGATCCTACAGTCAGTGTATAGGTACCCAATTGCTCTCACCAGTTCACCTTATTAAGGCAATAGATTTCATGTGCACTGAAAAACAAGACACATGCTCAGGTACATAAATAGTTTTCAAAAAGATGTGTAATGGTAGATGTTTCTGAAAACTTTCTATCTGCATCTTTAGGTGCCTAAATCTCCTAAAAAAGCCCCAGAACTTAGACCCCAAAGCCTGGAAGTCACATGTTGCTTGAGAAGTTAACTCCTATGTGATTTGGTTTTCGTATTTTCTACTGACATTGGAGTGCTGACCAATATAACAGAATGGTCTGAATATGATAAGTGACTGTTGTTATTACTATACTAGACTTCTGTGAGAAATGTTTTTAGACATGTTTGCTTTTTTCCATGGCATTAAAGCTACAAGTTGAGCTTTTTCTGTGATGCTAGATATTGATCAGTATTACTTGAAGGTTTATATTAAGTCTTGGTTTTGCTATATACTTCCCCTGCGGAAACAAAAACTAGTATTGCCTGCTCTGCCCACCTTGCCCTGTTCATCTCCACCTCAATGCTCCAGCAGCAGCCACTTGCCACAAAGTCTCTTTATGATAACATTTCCTAACCAAGTTAACACCCCTGACACGTGTCTACACTGTAAGTGCCTAATGAAACAATTCTTTTTATGCAAGTGCACACATTCACTATACTTACAATGGAGGTGGAGAGGGAACTGCACTTGAAGTCTTCCAGAAGGAGGTCCTGTGCATTTAAATGTAGGTAAAGAGGCTCTTCCTCTGAAGACGTCCTAAAGCACTACTCCTTCACTGGCTGCACTGGAGGCTTTCCAGGAATTACCTTCACAAATACTGTTTTATTAAGGACCTAATATTTAGGCACCTGCTGGATGCCTACATGAGGCAGGGTATATCCAGCCCATAGCTCTCATTAAATTCAGATGTCAGATAACAAAAACTATTATTCAGTAGTAAGGACCTTTTCTGTTATTTATGTAAGGCAGTAAGTGTTTTAACCAGGAGTTGTCTCCTGTGTCTTTTCACCAAATCTAACCTGCACTTTAGAGAAATCCTGTCAGACAATTGTTCAGGTGCTAATCATCACCCTTTTCCGAAGAGGACACTGAGCAAAGAGCCTGTACTGATCAGCACTTAGTGGGGAAATGACAGAAGCCAACAAAATTTATTTCTCTGCACAGGGAGGCTTGGCATAATCCAAGTGTTAAAATTAGGATCTGCTCCTTAGAGAAATTCTGTCATTTCACCTTAGGTAGGCTTTTATTCTTCCATTTTGCTTGAAGTTCTCTGTAAAATGGCACCTCACCCTTATTTACTCTAAAGTCTTCTTGATTCACATTCAATGGAAACACATAGCTCTTAAAAAATGAATGAACTCTTTATCATAGATTATAATGAGGCCACCTCTATGGTAATTAATTTAAGAGAATGGCATTCACCTGGCATATACTACCTACACTTTTTCTGGTGGCAAATACTCAGTTCACTTTCACATGAAGTGTTCTTAAGACCATAGTGTGTCAGAGTGGTTTGTCTATCTTTTTCAAATTAGAAAATCAATCAAAGAGGATAATCTATAGTTGACTACTATGTGTATTTTTTAAACCTGCCTTGATATTAATATATAGCAGTATAATATATAACAGTATTAATATATAGCAGTAATATATAGCAGTACCCATTATTACAGTAGTTTTACAGACAGCAGGTTAACGATATCTCATGTCTATGTTGATAGCGTGGGGCTAAGATGTTTTCTTTTGCTGTTTCATATTCTAAACACAAAACTAAGTATCCCTTGGGACAAAAATATCCTTTTTTTTCATTGATCTTGTTTTTCTCAAAGTCTTCCGCAAAGTAGGTGTAATGGACTTTATCTATTCACCAGGATCTTATCCTCCATTAGTTGCAGGCAGTTTGGGTTGATTCCTTTGAATTCACAAAGCTGGCCATAGGCTTAGTTTCTGTCTCCAGATTCTTTACTCTCTCAGCTATTCTAAATACTGCTCCGTATTCTTCCTACTAACTGAACAATAGGACAGCGTTGTAGTTCTTTCCTTGCCCTCAGTCTAACCAGGTGTCGCGGATGAGTGATTTAGAGTGCTTAAAGAATCACCGTCAAAGGTATTAGCAAAAGTGGTTTTAATATGATGTTGTAAAAGTGCGACTTAACAAAGTTTGATGGCAAGGTTCACTCTATTAATTACTGCATGGAAGAATGGAGGAAAGGAACAAAGGAAAATTGAGTTACACTCGAGTTGGAATGATTCACAGAGAGACGGGGGACGCAAAAGGGTAAGGAGGAACCTCCCGTTGAGTCACTAGGTTCAGAGTGGACCCCATTGCTTTCTAAACTCCTGAGTCTAGGTGTGGCTAGGTTCAAACCTAGTCTCAGACTTGGTCAACAGTTTATGTCTAAGGGATTATATATGCAAAATTTAGGTAGTGTTTCATTAACATCAATTCAGCATGCAATCAAAGTTACCAAGACAAAATCAAAGTTACCACGCTACAAGGTTATGCACGATAACAGTCGCTTACCAAAGATCTCCCATTGGTAAAAGGTCTCTCTGCCTATAGGAGCAACCTTGAGAAGTGCCCCAGCTCGAGGGGAGATCACCACCATGCAGCCATGCTGCCTAGCAGGGAGAGCTCAAAGAATGCTCACCTAGGCTGTCATATTTATGGAATAAAATGGTTGGCTTGTAGTCAAATTACATGTGATGGGAAAGGTATGCATGAGACTCCTTGTACCCACAACTTTCTTTGTTCCTCAATAAATGAGTCTTGGAAAAGCCACCTGCTATTCATGTGTCGATCACATGATCAGCGTTCCAAGCTCATATGCATTGATGCTCATCGTGCCACTTGGCTCCTTTGTGAGTTCTCAGAGAACAGATGATTGAAACTAGAGCAGTTCACGGCTCAGCTATGGCTCAGGCCTTTACCTCTTCCAGAGCCTGCACCAAACCACCGCCAGCCTGGTTAAAGGGTTGAGTGCATCTGTCACACCAGGTCACTATTTAAAAACACACATACTGCTAATTATATAATTATATGGTATATATACACAAATATAAACCCATATCTATCATACAGGTGTATATAATTGTATGTGTACAATTATTTAAAATCATGTATGCATATGCACATGTGCATACACGCTTATATGAATAGACTGGGGATGGCATGGATAAAATTGGACAATGCTAAGACATCTATTTATCAAATATAAATTATAGAGATAAATTTATGAAAAGCATTTATTTGTAACTAAAAATAAAATTAGAGAAGATAATGTTTTAGCCATACCAATTTGGCAAATTAGAACAGTGTTTCAAGCAGGTTTGCTCAGGGGTTTCATCAGATACCTCTTTCCCAAAACATGATTGCACACACTGGCAGGACAACCTGATGCCAATAGAAAGCTGTGCAATTGATGTTTTGTTAAATCATATTTCAGAACTTACAATGTGTGTTTCACTCACTGCTCTTCCAGAGAAACTGAAAAAAAAAATTGCTACTGGAAAGGTACTTTATTTCTGAACAAAAGATTCACAAACCAAGGCCTGGGTTATGACTTCATTATGATGATTATGATTTCCCAAGATCAACTATAAAGACCATTACAGTAATTTATTAGATTTTTATTTATAATACAACTCTGGATCTTTTCAGAAGAAAGCTAAACTAACTGCATTTTGTGTCTAGGCAAACATGGTCCATTATTCCTGCAATTTTGTATTTACTTTTTACTGATTTTGCACACTGACGCAGAAGAATATCATTAGTCAGAAAGAAGCAATTTTAGCTGTAATGCCATTTCCGTTCTCTCCAGAGATGTGTATGTGCTTGGAAAAACTAGTTTTTGAACTTCTTGATATTCTGACAGCCCATAACAGCAGACAAGAACAAGAAGTGGCTGGAACTAATAGCTGAACATATTCACAACATGTGATAAAAAAATGGAATTTGTAGAGAATTCCTGTACAGATACAATATGGGTCAGTTTAATAACTTTTTCGTTATTTCTAGAGCAGTGTTGGTTTTTCCTGTGTTTATATAACTGGAAAACACTTATGTTTAACTACTCCTTATATAATTGCTTTCATAGGTTTTCATTGCTTTTATTACAGAAACTGCATTTCTATAATAAACTAAAGCCAAAAATGAGCTGCTACGTGCTGCAAGTATTCTATTCTTATCTCCCTATACTATTTATGGTACCTTGTTCCTTTCTGTTCGTTATATAGATCCGTTTGCTGAAATCTCTAGTAAAGTGAAATGGGTGATTACCTAAAAAGCACATAAGAGAGAGGACATTTTGCACCATAGTCAAACACTGTTTATCAGCTGTTTGCTGTCAGACAAAAAGGACATTTCCAGTAAGTACCAGAGAGGTCTGTCTTAGTGTGGTGTTACTAAATAGTTTTGTTAATGACTTTGACCTCTCATTAGAAATGATTTGTCAATTTATGGGTGGCTTCCTGCCTCACAAGTACTGAAAGACAGGATGAAAATTCAAAATATCTGTGCTAAATTAGAGAGATGGTTTGATATCAACAAGAATAAAGTAGTGCAGACACAAGCAAAGTGCTTCATGTACGAAAGGAGAAATGGAATGCATAAATACAAAATTGGGACTCATTGTCTCAGCAGCATGACTGCAGAAAAGGATCTGGGAATAATAATTACCACAAATTGAATAAGAGTCAGAAATATAATGCTGCTGTAAAAGGAAAAACCAAAAACCACAAAAAAAAATCATATGTCAATCCAGGATATATTAACAGAAATGTAAACTGTGTGAAGGAATCATTTCCATTCAAATGTACCTAGTACCAGAGAGGCTTTATGAAGAGTACTGTGTCCGCCTTTGGGCACTGTACTTTGGCAGATAGGTTCATGTGTTGGAGATGGGCAACAACAAAAGGGAAATCAGGTTAGACAGCCATCCAAAGAATGGAAACTAGAAAAAAACTGAGCTTGTTTAGTTTGGAAAAGAGAAAGCTAACGGAGAATATAACGACTTCAAAATACAATTTAAAGAGGAGAAGGTGCTGAGTTATCCTCAATGTTCACTGAATGTGAAACAAGAAATAGATGATGTAATTTACCCCAGTGAATGTGCAGATTAGATATGTGGAAAATCTTGACTGGGGGATGAGTTAGATGTTACTGCAGATGAGCAAGAGATACAAGAATAAGGAAGATTTTAACAGACATAGATCTGTGTTGCATGATGTAAGTTCAAATGATCCCTTTGTCTGGCCTCAAAGTAAATGAGTTCATGAAGTCTCCTCTGACTGTGCCTTCTCTCTCTGAAAGAAACTCAGGGCCACCAGAGGAAGAAAGTAATTTTGACCTCCCTGAGCTGATGCAAAAAAACCCGCCTAAACAAGCAAATTCACTTTTGGGTCTCCTGAATGTTTAGACAAGGAGATTGTAAGTAGGAATTTAATAAGAAGCATCGAGTTGCCTCTTTGTACAATTTTGATGAGTTTTCATATAAATGAAATAATTAATGAGATCATTCAATGAGATGGGTATATATTTCTGATACCAACTAAACTAAAAATTCCAATGAAAAGCCAAATAAATAGTTCCTGGATTGGAGAGAGGGAAGTTGTGCTTAAGTAGTTCAACCTCTTTGTCTCATTAAAAAGGGGACTTAAAGACAACCTGATTACAGAATACATGTACCTCCATGGAAAAATATATGGAGCTCTAGGGTGTGATATTTGCACAGGTTAATTCTCAGCCCAGGACCTTGCTTCTAAAGGCTTTTTCTCCAATCTGTATAGAACGATAGTATGCTCATGGGGACAATCAGAGCAGAAGACAAACTGCCGGTGCTCTGAATTGCTCCCAGGAGGGTCTTATCTCTGCCTGGAGACAGAGCCCAGGGATACTATCTCCCTGGGGTACAGTTAGACTCACTGACTACCATCCTGAATGCCTCCCTAATTTAGCAGCTGACAGCTGAAAGCAAAAGACAGACAAATTCAGAGTTTCAAGCAATGACAGTGATTAAGCTTTGGAAGATGCTGTAAGGGAAGTGGCATATCTTTTGCTATTTTTAAATCAAAACTAGATGTCCCTCCGAAAGTTTTGCATTAATCAAACACAAGGCATGATTCAATCAAACAAGAGTTACTGGTCTCACTACAGGAATGAGTGGCTGAAATGGAAGGGGATATGATTTAAGAGGGTGATCTAATGGCTTAAATAGGAGCTAGAAATTGTTCTACATGAGCAGTAAGAAACATGTACTAGAGTGTCTACTACTCAAAAATAAGAAAATTTCAGTCTGCTCTTCAATTTGATTTTTTTGTTTCTTTCTAGGCCTAGAGCAGGAAAAATATCTATTTGTTGGCAAGCTAAATTATTTGTGGTTTTAAATAGCACTATACTGCTACCAAAAACACTGACGGGACCTGATGAGAACAGTCCATGACATTTTATCTCCTTAGCCTCTCTTTGTCTTCCTTTACTGAGCTGACTTTATTTGCATTTGCCTTATTTCTATTCTTACACCTCCTAAATAATTAAAACTTTGTAAGAGGATCAGTACTGTATGTGTATGTGTATGAGTATGTGCAGTGGCAGTCCAAAATTATTTTGTTAAACTCTTAGTGGAAAAAAATTAAAGCACAGTAATCTATAAGTTGTGCCCTTCCTTCCTTCGCCCCTTGTCTGCTATAAACTTTCTGCCCTGCCTTGGGGGGTTGTAAGGATAAGACTACAGAAAGGGCTCTTCAACACAGACGTTTTTAGAAGCTGTTATTTGTCTGTATGATCTTGCTTATTAAGCAAGCTTTCATGTAAAGTCATTCAAAAGACAGGGTGCACATGCAAATATACCTATGACAGAGAGAAAACTCAGCTTGGTCTGTGATATTAAGGTGACGATACTTCTTGCAGTCTTGCACCTAAACACTTGCTCTCTGCTACAAGATGAAACAGCTGCATTCCCACACAGTATATTTTGTGGTGTAAAAGAGCTTGGTATTATTCTGGGCAATGGAGTTGAAAAGAGCCTTCCTTCCTTAAATCAAACTGACAGTACTTGTGAGAGGAATGTGTTGGAGACAGTACTAGGAATATTCATGCTGTGAAAAGATAAGGAAATAGGGGAAAATTCAATAACCAGTTGTCAGCAAAATTTATGTTCTGAAAAAGGCAATTCAGTGTCCTGAATTTATTCCTTGGTTGGAACTTCCTGTGAGGAGAAAAAATAATTTTAATATACTGAAACATGATGAAAATATAGCTAATAGTTTTACATCCCATTTTAATTGCAGTGAAGTTTTGTGAAAATATACAGAACATGCTTTTAGTTTTGACTTGAGAGAGATATACTCTCTTCATTGTTCCAACTCGTAATTAAAAAAAAAAGAAGATTCTCAGACTATATCCAGCTTCTTCCAATCTGCCTAAAGATATACACGGAAACCCAAACTTTGGCAGCAAAAAGTGGGTAGACTGGTGAATGTGGTGAGCGCTCACAGCTCTTACTTAAACCTGTAAAAGCTGGAGGTATTCAGCAATTCTCAAAATTAAGGCATGTGTGGAGATGTCCATGAGCTTGAAAATGTTGATGTGAATTCCTGATTCAAGTTTTCCCTATATCCTAAGCAAAGTTTGCTATTATCTCATATGAGAACTATTATCTTATGTAAGAACTGTGTTCATTTTTACCAACACTTTCTGAAAATTTCTGTGATTCCTACCATCACCTAAAGAAAACAATAATGCTTTAATAATGAAGCAGTTAGTCTATGAACAGTGACTGGGATGGCTGTTTTCTGTATTCTAGATAACATTCTTAACAAGAGACGATAAGCCATTTTTTTGTGAATGCAAGTGTCATTGTATTATAGTTATACCATTTTGTATAAATAAATCTTAATAGAGTTAGAAAGTTACTGCTTGCATATTCCAAAGTGACAGCATTCGCTGGGATCCAGTAAACTTATGATGCATGAATGTGGCACAGCGAACGAGATTCATCCCACATCATTTTAGTAATCTACATGGAGATGTCTCCATTTAGGCACCCTGGGATTCCTTTATAGTCATCATCCAGAAGTATGCAAGTTCATGTGACCTTTTTGAGATATCTGATTCAGATTCTGATGAAACCCTAATAGAGCAAAGAAAGTAGGAGAAAAAGTAGCTTCAAAGAAAGGTGAGTCTGAAGGAACAGCAAGCAGTCATCTAGCCAATTTCCCCAGTTTTTCTTTGTGTTTTAGGACAATGAAGAGTTCGTGGTTAAGTTTTCCACTGAATGGACTTTCTATTTGTGTCCTCAGTATCATTTCTCTGAGGAACTGGCAGTTCTTCTTTAAGTCCTTTGCCCCTTAAACTTGTTTCCTGTGAGGTTTATCTACCAGTTCTCAGTTTATTGAAGTCATCTGTCCTGATATCTGTTGCTCAGCTCTGCTTGCAGAATCACTTTTCATCTATCTGCTCAGGAGTACTTCTGACAGTATCATTAGTGTCAACACAAATAAATAGCGTTTGATAATTTGGCAAATGGGCCAAAATTGTTAACTTGTCAGATGTGGGCTTCTGGGACATGAAGCATCTCCCGTGGTGACAGATCTGTTTGGCAGATAGGTTTCTCCATTCCTTTCAGAAGGGTGTCACTTTGTTTCCTACTACGGGTTGTGGCTCTGATCTCATAATCTTTAGGGCCCATGGCTTTTCCTCCTCTGTCATAGGTAGCAGCTATGCCTTGGACCTTTATCTGTCTGTGGCTGCTGCTGTAAGCCTCCCTTCCCCATGGTTTCACTGCCTGTGCACCCAGGAAACAAGGTCCAGCTGTGATATGGCACAACTGCAAAAGTTTGACCCCAATGACTCAGAATGAGCAGTGACAGTTTCTTGGAGGAAGAAAGGTAAAATTACAGACATATTATCATTGAGATGAAGTTGTTAGTAGCTCAAGGATTCAAGAGGAAAAACATCAGCATGGAAAAAAGCAAAATCTTAAAGAAGAAAACAGGGAGGCTGGTCAGGCTAGGAACCTGTGGGGCAATTTCTTGGTGCCATCAGCATTGCACGAGCTGGTGGAAGATGACAACTCGGTGACACTGAGGACCTGCTCAGTGGGGGTTCCTGGTTCATCAGACACAACATCAGGAAGCATCTGTGACCCTGGATATTTTTCCCTCCATGATTTTCACAGGCAGATAAATTAAATCATAGTCTCCTTAAATTCAATCAGAGTTTTGTTCCCATGTGGATATGGGCTTTGTTGATGGCCAAGGCAAATCTGACAGAAGAGATTTCTAGCAGAGTGGTGTTTATGCTATTGTCTTTTTTAAATCTTCCTACAATCCATTCCACAAATCCCTTTGGTGAAATTCCCAGTTGCTGCCCCTCCTGTTTGCTGATTAGTTCTCAGGTAAGAAACTATCTAGTCTTTGCCAAGTAGTTAACTTTTTAGGTTATGACAACTAACGAAAAAAAAAGGCAACCTATTCCAAGGGAATCAATATTTGACACCACTGTCACCTGTTAATTTACATGAATTTGTTGTTGTTGTGATCATTATTAATGATCCTGCTGTTGCTATTATTATGCTACCCTGCTTCCAACATATCCCTAAATGGAAAGAAAAAACTGAAAGGCAGAAAAAGGGAGGGATGGAAAACTTCAATTTCTGTTCCAATGGCAGAGAATGGAAAGGGAGGAGTTTTTTAGGGGCCAGAAAAAGTTGTGTATTCTGAAGGAATATCAAGACATTCACAGTTTTCAAAGTTTTTTACCATGATTTCTTCAAGTTAGAACAGCCTTAAATCCCAGTTTGTGTTTAGCTCATGCCACCATAAATTGGGAACAACTCCATCAAAGTTAATGAAAAGGCACAGCTATAAAATGCCCTGTGACTGAGGCATTTCAGTCAGAATCCAAACATCGTCATCTCTATTTCAACAAAGATTAGAGGAGAAAATTATCAAATTATATCATCAGTACTTCCTTCTGCTGCAGCTGAAGTCTGTGATTAAACAAACACCAGACAAACAGAGATTTTATACTCTGGAATTATTACTTTTCCCTGCCAAAGGTATTTTATTCATAGATTTTTTTTTCTCTGCTGTCAAGTATAGTCATTTTGGTAACCTATCATGTTGAGAATTATGAATTCATTGTAGTCTTATTTTCAAATATTAAGCTTAAATTTGACCTTGTATCTTATTGAAGAATATTCCATCGAGAATATATATCCACTTGTTGTTTTCTCCATCTGAGAAACTAGAATATCTTCTTATTTTCTCTGGTGAGAGGTCAGAGTATGTGTGCCTGGTGTGGAGGTGGAAGAATAACTCCCAGTATCCTCTGTCAGTTCTTCTGCTCTTCATGGGAGCTGAATGAGTTAGAAGCTAATGGCAAAAGAAAGGAGTGTGATCAGCTATGGACTAGCTCTTGGTGTGGCTAACTTCCAACAAGACCAGAAGAAAGTCTACTTGAAAGTAGCTGTTACTTACTGGGCCAGATGTTTATTTACATTTCTGACAAAGTTCTGACAGCATAAAATTGCCTGAAAATGAGTGCAACTGCGACAACTTTAGTGCCCTTTCACTTGAACAGAATTGGTGTAATTTATGCAGGTGAGATCCAGTCTCTTTGAGGGTCCATCTGCCTTTGGTACGCACAGGAAACCAGGTTTATAGGTTTTTAACATCTCAGTAACTATGATGTTTTTATCTCATCTAGTGAGTTATAGAAGTACTTTTGCTCCTCATTGTTAAATAAGTAAATGTGCTCCTCACGGTTAAAATATACTAAGGCAATGAGATTTATGTGTAAGTCATACACAAAGATCTATGTTGAAGGAAGAAATGTAATTTGCGTTTTCCAGAGTATGTATGGGTATGTAATGGATACAGCCCTAACATAATTTCATGGTTGCTACTTGAAAACAGGAAAAAAGCTCTGGCTGTCTGAGGAACTATGTCCTTCATATGCATGTAATTCTAATAAACTAACCATCTACATCTATTATACTTTCAGTATGTAATAAAGTGATCTGCTTGAATATTCAGCTTCCATTTTCTGTCAAGGCTGAAGCCAATTTAAATGATAATGCTGATAAGACCTCAGACAGGATAATGAGAACAGCACTGGGTACTTGCAAATGACATCACAAACTAGTTTAATGTAAAGATTATCAAGAAATGCCATCTCTTCAAAATGAACAAAAACAGAGACTGTGATGCAGTGCATACAGGATAAGAGATTTTAATTTTTTCTTTTAAAAGGGTAAATATTTCTGCTGAATGAATAAAGGACTACCGAAAATTTATAAAGTAATTGTGCAAGAAAAGTACACAGGACTGAAAGAGAAAAACAACAGGCTGATTAAAAAGACAGAAAAAAAAATCCCCATAAGAAATATGGAATAATAGAAACAGAAACTGAGCTGAGAAACAATTTGACCCCTATCCCCCCCNTTTTTTTTTTTTAATTCATCAGGAGAACTTGTTACACCATTTGTTGGGGTAATTTTGAAGTAGTCTGATATGGAAAAGGAGGATGACTCTAAAATGTAAAAATGTTATAAATATTATCATGGGCATAACAGCAAAACAAAGGAGGCAGGAGAGAATTTTTGGTTAAATTATTCTCAGGAAGGCAATAATATTGGGTTCCAGATCTGTGTTTCCAGAAAGTTCTATATTTACTTATATAACTAGTTAAAATGGGAAAATTGTAAGCTGTATTTTAAGATTTGCATTGCCTAATAAAACAGCTGGTTCCTTAGATAAGTATTAGCAGAAGACTACATTTTATATTAGCACCACTACAAAAGTGAAAAATACATCCAATGCCACATCTCTATATTAAAATATATAAACTGTGTTGCAAAACAGAGCAATGTTGAAGAAGAACAAAGACAAAAGAAATAATAAGAATTGTGCATTGGTGTATAAATAGTCTGGAAAATTAGATTAATATGATAACATTGGTAGGAGTTCTTTGTCTGACAATAATCCACATTGACATTCTGAGTGAATAAATTTAAGGAAGATGGCTTCAGTGATTTTTGCTGAAGAAGATTTCAACTGCAAAACTTTTAAGAAAAATGTACTGAAAACTTAGACTCTTGATCTTGAAGATTAGAACAAAGTCTAGACCCAGTGGCTGGAAATAGAACTGAGGCAGGTTCAAACTGGAAATAACAACTGCATGTGTAATTAACCACTGGAACAATTTCTTGAGAGATGTGGTACATTATCACAGGAAATCATTAAATTATCATGGGCTAGACATTTAAAAATATAAGTTTTAGTTCAATCACAAGTTGCTATATTCATTGAGAGAAAAGTTATTCATTTATGATTTTATGACAGAAAATCGGTTTAGACTATTATAATGGGCCTTCTGGCTTTAAAATCTATGATCCAGATGAAAATGCAATCACAGAAAGAAACTTTATATGAAATCAATGGATTTTAAAATTATTCGTAGTTTGGACCAGATATCTTGACAGATATTTTCATACATTTTTATCCACAGAGATTACTTATGCAGTGTGTTTAATAAATTTCACCTTTTTGTAATAAGAATTTGGAAACAACAAGGAAATCACCGGCATTTGATCAGTTCACTCTGCACTGCTAACTTCTGGATATCCCTGTGTAAGACTACAGAATAAACAGAAGGATTTTTCTTGCAGTTGACTACACCATGAATTTACCACACTATAAGAAGCCCTATGTGACAAGTGTTATCCATAAGCAAGCAATTAATCAAAAATTTATTGTGTTCTTGGTAATTGTTTATGAATTATTCTATGCTAAAATTAAAAAGAGCATTTTTGAACACTTATGACAGCTCTTGCGAGCAATTAGCTTTCATAAATGAGCGTTCATGCAGGTTTTCACAATGATTTTTGACTCTAAGAATTAATGGGCATGCAAATTTTATATCAATTGTGTTCAGGTAGTTATTTTTTAAACTTATATAGTTAAAACAGTACAGTCCTGGACATGCAAACATGCCTCATGTATATAAATACAGTGTAGAGCTGTGTTGTGCTGGCTGACTTTAGCGGTGCTAGTCTCAGCCAGCTCAGGGGCTCCCTTCGCCGGTGTCTGTTGCAAGCTTTGAGAATGGGCGCCACAAAACCCCAATTCAGCATACAGGTCTCCACCCAGTAAGATGTGTCACTGTGATGGATGAGCTTAAAAACTGGCATTTTCAGGGATGTGAGACCCTGACTGCGAGCTGCAGGGAGTCACTTTCTTGGAGTGCAAAATCCATGAGTTTTCTGCTGGAATGAAAGGCCTTTTATTTCAAATTGCAGGTGGAAAAGGAGAAAATGGCGTCCGGTCTCTACTTGTTAGGGTGAGGGTCTTCTCCTAAACAGTGGGTTCAAACACCTTCCAGGAGAGCAGCAGTCTGATCCTTGGCCTGCCACATCCCAGGCACTTTTCTCTTGCCTCCGTTGAGGCCATTAGTTCCTTGAGGCTTTGCTGTGGAGTGAGCCCCTGAGCATCCCAGAGCTGCTGGGACCTGCTCATTCCAGGAATTAAAAATAGCAAGTCTACTGGGTAAGTATGAAATGATGCAAGGGTGGCACGAATCAGGGCAAGTTTTAAAGTGTTTAAAAATATAAAGTTAGGTAGCCGGGCCTGTTTCTGGAGATTCAGAAACTTAAACCCATGAAGGCTCTAGCCGAGGTGCAGGAATGATTTATAGTGAAACAGTTCACGGGGTTGCTGTGTCTAGTCAGCCATGCTTGCCCCCCGGTGCAGATTGCCAGCTGTTCATAAAGTAGGTGCTAAGCTATTTCCATTTACAGCCTAATGTTTAAGGCAAAACCCAAAAACCGCCTGAAAACAGACTGACTGTGGGGAGAGAAACTGCTTCGCGAGCAGTTCACAGCGGTAAAGGTGGCTGGGGTGACTGACTCACCTTGAACAAAAGAAACTTTTTTAAACCTTAGCCTTTAGTTAGTTTTCATCTTTTCCTAGATGCTGAGAAAAACTGAAAAGACATGAGGGAGCTTATTGTAAATCCTACAGAAGATAAACAAATTCTGTTGTCTTAGGAACTGCTGGTTGCGTTCAGATCATCAGACATTTTGTACAGCTTGGTAGGTGTAACTTTACATGCTGTTGATGGTCACGGAACTATTCATGCCTTTAAAATCTAGCTACAGTGTTTAACTGCTGCATGTGAGTGAGACAGCAATTGTTGATGACAAATTGCTAAATTGTATAAAAGAAAAAGGCCACAGATACTGGAAAAGATCAAAACCACAGAGAAAAAGCATTTGAAAATCAGATGTGCATGTAAGCTAAATTTTAAAATATATTATGAGATTAGCAATACCTTTTTAATTAGAATACAGTCCTGTGCATTTATTCAGGTTTCATAATTCTTCATTTTCATGCTAGTCCCTGTAGATGATTGATGGAATAAGGTTAAAAGAATCAAAATCCAGTAGTTACCCGATTTACCTGTTCATCCGGTGTAACTGCAGCATCTCTATTGAACACCGGTCACCACTGCAAACCATAAGCACAGCTCAGGCTTGTGTTTGTCCTGTATTCTCTGGTGCAGCTTAACATGGGGTAACGCTGCTGCTGAACCAGCATGTGAAACTGTAGCCTAGCCAAAACTGGAGAATGCAATGCAGAGACAAACAGGCAGCATGTTATAGGTCTGGTAAGGGCTCTTCCTTTATTTTAGGGGCAAAGCAAGGAATTAGAAAGAAAGGACATCTGCCCCACAGATTAGTCAGCAGGATCAGGCCAGTCATTTTTTACCTGTACACTGTTGCCCCTATCACCTGCCCCAGGGCCTTTATTTTCTCCTATGGCAGAACATATCTTCTCCTATGGCTGCTCCAGCAGCCCTCCCCAGATACATGGGAATGAGTGAGGAAATACTGATAACCTGCACGGTAAAACCTACCGGACCGTTCGGTGTCATCTCGAGGTGAATCACGTGTTCAGCCCTGTCCTGTGCCTTTTTTCCATGTACCTAAGCAAGAAGCAGAATTAATCACTTGTTCTTCACCTAACAGGAGGATTTGCAAAGGGAACATTGCCCTGCCCAGATACTCTGCCCAGTACTGACGGCAGCACTTTTGGAGTGGAATCAAAATTAATTCAAGCTCCTCTCTGAAAGTGCACTTTTTGGCCTAGTCACAATGTTTGTGCCAGCTACACAAAACGGACCCAATTCCAGTTAAGACCTTTAAGACCTATAAATATTTTACAAAGTACCACAGACCTCATGGCTCCATTAGGCACTCAGTCCTCTCTACGAACGCAAAACATGAGACTCCATGCATCATAACACAGGACAGTGCCTGTTATCCAAACCTCAAGTGAATGCCCCGTCATGCAGCTGGGCTCCCATGCCAGACGTCCCTCTCAGCCCTGCCAGGTACGAGCACTCCCGTGATACCTCGGTAGCACAAATTTGCCTTCCATTAGGACTTCTTTGACAACTAGTCACTATGACACTGTACACTAGATGCCGACCAGAGCTGGAGAGACATTGCTGTGTGTTCGTGTGAGGCAGCTATGCCAATGTGAAAACATCAGGGACAAATTAATAACTTCTGTGCTCAGAGACTGAGCCTCTACAGGAATACGCATTTCAAAACTGACCATACTTTCTATTCCAAAGTTGTTGTGTTAGACGCAAATTGAGAAATGAGATCAGGCTGACTGTTGGGTTTCTCTCTGCTAAGCCAAGAAAAAACATAGTTATTTGGATGGTGGGAACAGCAATGATATGAGAAATTAAGTCCAAATAGATAATGTGGGGAAACTTGGGCACATTTTATTATGGGTTTGTGGCATTTCTGCTTGTCATTTTTTGTCCATGTACGGAGATGGAAGAAGACTGTGTGGATTGAATTTATCAACAATTGACTTGGAAAAAAAGACTGAAAATATTTCACACTTTTAAGTCCAGTGAAATATAAAGTATTACCTTCATTGTTGCTACATTTCACTACGACTCTTATCTGTATAAATTGTCAGTACCTTAGTGATCTAATTTGTATAAAATGCTCACTTACCCAGAAATAAGCTGCTCATGTATATAAGCAGGTAAGGTGTGTGTTCCTCTGTATTTGCAAACATACTTATGCTGTAACTTATGCATTTGGACTTCTGTTCCTTGGTGGACTCCTACCATTGATTGAATTATACCATTTGCAGCTGTGGTTACTGAAAAATAAAATAATTGCTTTTCTTGTAGAGCAGAAAGAACTAGAAATATTGTGGACAAAGTGTTTCTTAATATAAATATTAAATTATATTTTTGTTTCCAAGGGAGGAAAACATGAAAGTACTTAATCGCATCCTGACATTTAGCATGCAGTTTGTATGTTACACAGATTAAACTCTCTAAACTCTCAGAATTATGTATCTTGTTAATGGGTTTACATGGTGATTTATTTCAATGTTCAAATTAGTTACAAAGATTTCCACAGAAAGTGTAAAATTCTATACTTATATGTGTATGTGTCTGTGTTTTGGAGTGTGTGTGCTTGATTTTAATTGATTTTCATTACAGAAGGTTGGGTTTTCAGTGTATATTGTTGACTCGCCTTGATTTGATGGACAACAAGATGACAGATCATGCCTGCTTACTTCAGCATGTCCTTTTTTGTTCCTGTTGTTGAGTATTATGACATGAGATGTATACATGTCTATAAAAGATACTGCAGGTAATTTTGTGGCCTGTTCTTCAGAAGACTAAAAAACCCCAGCTGTACTATACATCTATATTTAATGTAAAGTAAGAGGTGCAAGATAAATAGAAGGATGAAATATTCAACTCAGGGGGAAGTCCTTTACAAAGACAATGATCTGGATATAATCTCAGTTGGAAATTGTGATTTCACAGAATGTTTCTCAAGGGATAATGCTGCCAATCTATCTGATGTCAGCAAAAATATTAAGTCTGTTTCAGACCTGAGTATGTTCAAAAGACAGTCCAGAACTTCACTGAGCAAGTTCATGGTGAAGGCAGTAAATGGGAACATGCTAATTATGGACAAAGGGAAGCAGGTATGTTATCAGCAGCTCATTGCTACTATTCATTTTTCTTTATTCAGGAAATATGAAGAAAGAGCAGTTTGTAGTTGTAGGTATACCTCACAGTTCAGAGATTTCTACTGAAATTGTCAAAATTCAATGAAATCTAAAGATTTAAGAACAAATTAAAAGTAGCCAAATCAATGGTACATTCTTAACTGATTTGAATCTGGATGATCCTACTCAGTTACAGTTTCCTGGCTGATATCATCCCAGAGGCATCTCCGGTATTGAATACTTTTTTTGGAAGGACAGAAGTCAAAGTGCTGAGCTGAAAAACTTTAATACATTCATGAGTAATACAGAAGATGGCTGTGCAGAAAGTACAAGGCTCAGCACTTGCCATCCCACAGTGAAGACAGAAATAATTCAGTTACATTTTTTGCCCTGAAGACCATGACTGTGATAAACGTAGAAACATGTTTTTCCATCATTCAAGCCCTGTGCTTTTATTTCAAATGCACTGTGCTTATAAAAACTGATAGGCTACTAGAAATATTACTTACAGGAACTGGACATCTGTGAAGAGAGAAAAACTGCAAGTCCTTTCAACAATTGCTCTTAAGAAAGTGGTATTTGCAAAACTGGCTCTTGTAAATGCAGTCTCCTGTGTGTCTCTGTCTCTCACGCGTCTCTCTGCATACCTGTTAGGACATGGCATTTTGAGGAAGTGAACAATTTGTTAGGCATGTGCAGTCAGCCCTGATCTGTTTGTGCAGTATGTATGGCATGCCCTTATTTGTGCCTAGTAAATCAGACCTATCACTCACATTTACTCCCTGTCTGCCTTAGTTCTGCTGGTAGCTCTTCCCTGGCTGCCTGAGGATTGCCTCCAAATGTTAGTGGCTTGAGGAAGGCTACTGCTCCTTAAATTGCAGGGTCTCCTAAAACTGCAAGATCCTACGCATGACAGCACAGTCTGTTTCTGAACATGAACTACATGCCAATGGGGCAAATTTCACAAATGGAGAACACAATTCAACACTTACGCAGAAAGCAGGGAGAGGAAAAGAAAGAAACGATATACATTCAGCAGTCCTAGGTCTCAACAGTGCTTGGGGGAAGAGGGAAGAGGATTGTTAGTTACTCTAGCAATTAGGCAAGAGCCACCTCACAGTAAACACTGTTGCTCTCTAAGTTGGATGAAGATGCAATCCTTTGCCCACCCTCATCAGTTCTGGCAAAGAACAGACTTTTCATCAGGGAGAGACTGTGTTTAGCTGAGCTCTGCAGTTGTAAAATGCCTATAAAAGGAAAAACATTTTACATTTCTCTGAGTCTTTGTAACTATCTGCCTGTGGTAAAGGAAACAGGCACAGCATGCTGGAGGGAATGAAAAGGAGAGGGAAAATGGGTTGTTTTCTTTCTGCTGTCCTCTGAAGCAAGTTATTCCACTGATAGGGACTACATATTGATATCAGAGTTATGATGATTCATCTCATTCTGCAGGGCACCCTTCATCCAGGCTGCTAGGCCTCTTGCAGAGACCACAGCAGCAGACAGAGAAACTGCTTGTTTCAGAAAAGGACTGATAATTTTTTTATTCATCTGAAGTTTTGTGATGCATAATTATATCTATATTTGTATTTTAAACAAAGTAGAGAAATCTTTCCCCCGAGGTGAATTTGGGGACTGTGTCATGAAATGCCATGACATAAGTGCAGGACACATGCCTTTAGATCAGTCATCCTTACTCTTGTGCTTCCTAATGCCTAGTCAGGGATGCTGACAGAAACAAATGAGATTGCCCACAAAGAGCCATCAGGGTCAAATAACAGACAGCCCAGTCCTACAGCCTGCAGTCTTGTTGGACACATTTCAAATGATTAAGCACTAAGGGATAGTATTTCAATAGAAGTAAAACAAAATGAGACGGAGCAGAATCATATTGCACGTATGCCCCAAAAAAGGTGTTTTTGCATCCAGTTCCTGTCACACCCTGTCTTGATTTTAGCTTCAGTGATTGCTCTGAGATATGCAGCTTGAAGAGAAAAGCATACTAGAAATATGCACCGCTTCCAGAGGAGAGGACTGCACAGACACACATCGTGCCTTACGAGAGGCTCAGCTGGCAGCAGCTTGGCTTGTCAGAGTGGGAGCAGCTTGACTTGACTGCCTGTTTGCGCCCCGAGGAGGCTCTTCTCTTCCAGGAGAAGGGGAGTGGCTGCCGAATGTTTAACTGAGCATCGGTCATTCTGCGAAGGAATCTACACAGTTGTACACTAAACAGAGTAGAAGCCTGCAAAACCATGCTTCCACAAAGAAAAAACAGCAAGCAGAAGGGCTGTCTCCAAAGTGTAGCATTTTTTCCCCCAAATCATTCCTTTCTGAGGATAATGATGTTTATTTGTGAAGATATCTCTACTGTTGCCCAGAAATAGCCCATGTATGTGGAACTCCAGGACTTGCTATGAGAAAACAAACCACTTTTGGTAAGGCTTATAAGGAAAATTGAAGGCATGTGTTTTTTCTCAGATGAAAAGTCATTACTTTACATTCTTGCTTCTGCAGAAATTAGTTGAACAAAATCATACATTTTGGATGCTGCTCTGGGATTATGAAGTTACTAATCTGGTTGCTGGCAGGACTCTCAAGGGCTGGTGTATACATTTAAAAAAATCAAATCCAACTTAATAACAAGTGGTTGCCAGAGTTGCTTTCTCTTAGCTGCAGTCATAATGCACTTTATGGATAGACAAACTGCTGGGTGAATAGAGAGAGGATAAGTAGGTAGCTCAAAGTCACACAAGATGCAAAGAAGCCAGGCAACCTGGTCACTATGACCTATCCTAACCCACTCCCATTTTTATTTCTTTTAACAAGATCTGATTGTATATTAAAGCTTTGTTTGCAGCAGGAAACACCACCACCTTGATGACCTTGATAGTGTTAATGTTAAACAAGAAACAGTCTGTGCAGCCTCTAAGAGTGGCAGGAGTCAACTCACTATAAAGCTGTATGTCTGTCTTCTCATTCTGTATCTTCTCCAATGAGAAAGAAGGAGAATTTTGGGATGGCTATATACCTATGCAACTGTCCTTAAAAAATCTCTTTGCAAAGGAGGAAAATGCGAAATCAAAACTTGCACTAAATGAAGATTCAGCTGTTTCCCCAGCCTAGTGGAGAAGGAATATGCTCAGTCTTTTGGATTGTGCAATGGTTGTGAGACCTGGACTTCTTCTCAGGCTTTAGTCTGGAGATAACAAGTGTTATCTTGAGTGCTTGCTTTCACTGGGGTAATGGTGCCTTCCATTCAAAGATATTTCAAGGCAGGGAAGCAGAGTTTACCAAGCCTGCATCTTCAGAGTTTTGCCACCATATTTTAGCATGTATAAGTGCTGTAAGTCCACCTTTAAGCCTAATGAGAACATTTAATTAAGTATAATTATCTTTTCGGGGCCATCATCTGCCATTAGTGTTCCAGATCACTCTTCCCATACAGGACACTGCTGAGACAAGGAACTAGATGTTAAAGTGAAGCTGCTCAATAGGAGAACACAGAAAGGCAGATGGACGTTTTATCCATGAAGCCTAAGAATAAAATAAAGGCATTTGACTCAGGTCAATGCCTTGTATAAAGCAAGAAAGGATCTGAGAAAACCCAGTCTTAATGGTAGTTATTTTCAGTTTTTAAATATTCAGCTGTGTTCAGTGAATTTAATGGTTTTAATTTTTAATAATCATGTATGATGTTGAAATGTGTGTACCACATAAAGATTCTTGGCCTCACATCACTCAACACCAGATTTTTCAAAATTTCCATTAGTAATACATCCTTTATAAAAATCAGGTGCTCTCAAAAGAGACTTTGGAAAAGAAGTCATCCACATTGCTTTGTCTGTCCAGAAGCAAAAGAAGAGAAAATAAGAGTGACAGAGAAAATTCTACATTGTTCTTTCTTTCCTTCTTTCTTTCTTTCTGCCTTTCTGCCTTTCTGTCTGTCTTTCTGTCTTTCTTTCTGTCCTTCTGTCTTTTTCTTTTTTTTTTGTAGAAGGACTGGATTATTAGCAGTATACTAATACAGTCTATTTGGCTTGTCTGAGCGTCTTCCTAGTCATTAAATGAATCATTTGTCAAAAGACTACGTTTGACAGCCTGCCAGTGAGTTAAGTGGCCAGTAATCAACTGGTATCTAGCAAGCAGCAATACTACTAATGGGCAATGATTTAAAAGGTTTCCACTACCATAACTATTTATAGACTGGTTTTCCTTGTGATAGTGGTTGATCCTGATCTGCTGGAAGGTTTTTGTTTGGTTGGTTGGTTTTTTAACAACAAAGTGAAGGGCACCCTGAGCAGGTAGTATCTGACTTTCCTCATTTCCAAATCAGGAGATCTGGAATTTCTCAAAGATTTCAAAAATTTAAAAAGCTTGTAATTTACATTATATTTTCCATATAATCAGTAGAGGCAGGGGAGTAATTGTTTTTAATTTTGGATGCATTCAAATAAAATCAATTTTTCTTTTCTCATTGTTTTTTAGGGTTACAGTGATCAGTAACCCTGGGATTTTGCATGTAACTTTTCCTAAATACTCTGTCCAGTATCAATTCTCAAGAGATCTTGTCTATTTTTTATTGCAGGGAAGGTAGGACAAAGTTCAATTTCACCTTTAATATCTATTAAATGATTTCTTACGCACCCAGTGTATCTAGGAGAACAATTATATTGCACATGATGAAGTCCCAGTCTTAGTATGGCAAATGGCAGGACTTCTGTTTATTTTAATGGGTGGTTTTTAACAGGTGCCAGGCTTTTCATTCATTTTTTAAATTTAAAAAATCATCCCACTACCTTGTCAGCAGAAGGATGCATAGCTGAGGGTGTCCTGCAATATCTGTAATGTTCCCTCCTACCAACAGTGAAAGAAGAGGCTATGTATCTTTATGCAAATGCACATATGTATTCCCTCTCAGAATATGGAAGAGTTAAGGACAAGAGCAGAAAAAAAAAAAGCAACAGTTTTTAATAGTGTTGTGATGATCTTTTTCTCTGTCTCTGCCTCCCACCTTCTCTCCCCAGAGAGAGCAGCAATGGCACACACTGCTGTTGTGAGTGATTTGTAGACAGATGTTTCGCCCTGTGTTACCTTGTTAGCCAGCCAAAAAGAAAGGGGGTTTATGTCTGCAGGCAGTTGGTGTCGGGGCCCAGAGTGCATCCTCCTCCTAGAAGTATCACTGGCAGAGTTAGGGAGTTGAGAGGACTGAGTGCAGGGTCAGCTCCTCGCCAACACGAGCCGTTGTGGGGCAGGGTAGAAACGGTGGTGTGCCCTTTCTCTCCCTTGGGAGCTGCTTTTAAGCCAAGGCAGTGCAGCATGAGCAGGGACTAGTTGTGCAGCAGCTGCGCATGCGCCGGCTTCCTGCCTTCCTGATGCTCACCCAGACCAGCAGGCTCAGCTCCCAGGTTTGGCCCCAGGTCTGCCTTGACACTGCGGGCTTGCTGGGCTATCACTGGATGGCGTCTGACCCCAGCCACTGTCCCTGGGCCTGATCTTGACACAGACTCACTGCTCCCCATCCAGATCATTGCTGGTGAGGTTGCCCGAGCTCCAGCAAGGCCATCTCAGCTGTGCTGCATGGTTGTGGTCCCCCAAAAACCTCTCCAGAGCAGAAAATAAGAGTCAGGGTCCTAGAAAAGAGGGTAAGTGCAGTCTGTACAGGGAGGGACCCCATCTAGGGCCAACTCAAGAGTTGGGATATTGCCACTGCTGAGTGGATGATGTTTGTCAGGTGGGCACTGTCAAGGTGGTAAAGAAAACCAAACCCAGTCCCTCCTGCCTCCCCTTCTTCAGTGTCAGGGGCCAGCTGGGTGGCACAGGGCACATTAAACTGCCAGGGATAACACACCTGCTTCTTTAGGTCCGACAGCTTTGGCTGGTCTCCAGTGGTATGCAGTGGCATTTGAAAGGCTGGGGTGCTGTGAGGAGGAGGAAAGAAACTGCATAGTCCTTAGGAGAAATGCTGGCAGGTATTATTGTGATGAAACATCCCCCATGTGGCTGTTTTCCTTCTGTCTTCCTTCCTCCCACCCTTGCCCTCTCAGCATGTCTAATATTTGCAAGTTTGAGTTGAGCTCCTGGCTAATGGCCTGCAAAGCCTCCCTCAGAGGCAGAACATAAAGAGGTGGGAAAATGGGAATTACAGAATTCTGTAGGTGGCTTTAGCAGGAGAATGCTACAGAGAGACATACCAGGGGCAGAAATACCTTTGGGAAAAAAGTTTAACATGTAGTTTGGCTCTTGATTTAAAAAAATGTTTTTCTCTTAATTCCAAACAACTCATTGTTCTCTGTTTATTTGTTTATTTCTATTTCTATTGTAAGGTAGGCCAGGATGTCTTCATACAGGTTATGATCGTTGCTGAATGTAGGTGTTGCAAGGATGTATTACCAGTTGTATACAGATCTTAAGGAACCTGAACAATTTATTTAGTCTTTCAAATAGAGAGATCACAAGAGCTGCTGTTTCTGTGCTCATAGATGAGGACAACTAGTACAGCTCTGTGTTCAGCCATCTTACCACTTTTGTGACAGGGTTGGATAAATCAGTTTTGAAGAAAGAGCTGACCTACCACAGTTTTCAACCTGGTATATTAAAGCAAATGGGCACCAATTTTGGATTTCTTTGATAGTCATTCTGAAAATGAGCTTCTGAACTGTCCTTGCTGATGGCTCAGGGTACAATCCATTACAGCTGTTTTAAGAGAAACTGTCCTTGTTCATGGCTCAGAGACTGGATCTGGGAATCTGTCTTCAGAGCTCCATATATGGCCTTAAAACTGCTCATGTCAGAATTATTCCGGTTCGGGGGGGAGGACTGGAGGGGGGAGGAATTTTAATGATGTGCACTGTGGGAGCTGGATTTGTAATATTTTTTGGTATAACCTGAGCTGTTTACTTACATTTTAGAGTTACCCTGTTAAAGCAGGACCTCGCCGTTTGTCTTGTCTGTTCACAGTTGGCAGCTATCGGGTCAAATATGCTGATGTGAGACAGTACTAGAGATCAGTGTTGTTGGAACAATGGCTGGCTGTTGCCTCAATCCACACAAAATACTCCTCTCCCCTGTTTTTTTTTAAATTTCTGGCATAATAAGAACTACCGTGTTCATTCTCATTCTAATATCAAATACTCAGTTGGGGAAACTGCAGTTTTGAAAGATTTGTGTTAACTATCCATCTTTCACAGGTAGCTGCCTCTCTTTGTGAGCAAATATTTTTTTTTCCTTTCCAGTGAATCACTTTATATTCATTATTCCTGCTTTCCGCCTTTAAAAAAACTCATTTTTGTCCCCTGTTTCCAAACTCTTACATGCAATTTAGCAAAACAACCTGATTGTTTAGACTGTCAAGTTTTCACAACTTATGTTCTAGCATCTGCTGTGGGAAACAATGACCAAAATAAAGTAGCCTGCTATCAGAAAAATTTAGGCCTGTTTAGCATACAAACCAGTTGATGCCTTTTGAAATACGAATGCATGAGTTTTCATCTGACACTTGCTCAGAATGCAAATTGATCCACATAAAACAAGACATGCCTGAAAAGCATTGACGATATTTTTGCCTTATCAAAATATCTCGACAGAGAAGTTCATGACAAATGAATAACGCTTGAGAAAAAAGGCCACACACACAATAGCATGATTGATCTGATGGCACTCAGGTACTCTGAGTTGTGTAGGATCTATGTATTAGCAACTCATTTTTATAGTGCAATAATATCTGGGGTATAGCAAAGTTGTTAAGACTGACATACAGACAAAGATAACTGCATTGTTGGAATCGCATCTTAAAAGAACAGTCAAGTAAGACTATATTTAAATCTTGTAGAACAACCTTTCAAGAACAATGTGGGAGATACATGCATTGTGATGGTCATACAGACTTATTTTCTAACACCTTTCTTGCAGTGTAAGGGCGACTTATGTTACATGAAAATAGAGATATTTCAAGATCCTTGCCCACTGGCTTATCGCTTGCCAGGAAGGTAGATGTGGCTTTCATGGAAGAGCTTCTCATTAAAATCCCTTCATGCCATCACTCACCTGATCAGACTAGGAAGGAAAAGAACAGATAGTGCAATCCACTTCCAGTCCTACCTAATATATATCCACTGATCCTTAGAAATTCCCACGCCTCTGTGCTACATCTGAATTGATGAGCACTGTACTTGGTCCTGTATCTCTGTTCCTCTTCCTGCTCTATGCCTAACTCTTTTCCTTAACAGTGCTTTTGCTGCTAATGCTTGTTTTAGTGCCTATGCTATGAAGTCAGTCATAATAACCTAATAATATCGCAGTTCTGACCTGCAAGACTCCCTCTTCTTTTTCACACATTCTTCCTTTAAACTCAGTTTTCCCAGTATTAGCCTCAGCAATAACTTTTGCACAGCGTATCCTAGCTGGGTGTTCTATTTTTGTGCTAGGTTATAAGCTCTCTGCATCTGTGATAGGTCATAGTACTTTGGAAAACACTGTGTGGTTTTATAATACTGCATGAATGTTAGCGTTAACATGAAATCCCATCTTGCTATGTGAGAACTGACTGATTCATTTTTTTCTCTTGCTTGCACAGGCTGCCTACAGCCTGACTGCCACCACAGTAATCTTCATTCTTCCAGTACCCCACCCAGAAATGACAGAACAGCCATATACCCGTGTTGCTTTATCTCGTGCATAACTTAATCCTCTTTGTTCCAGCTCCATTGCTACTACATAAAACACATCCATGCTGTCTTTGACCTTATGTCCTCATTAACTCATGCATGACAGTGTAACCAGCTTCAACCACTGCTCCCTTGTCTGTTCCTTCTTTCCCATGGCAGAACTCCATTGATATTCTGCAAAGTGGTAGTTCTTGCCCACCTTCTGTGCACACCTCCAACATTTCATATTTCCTCAAAGGTTTTCAGAGGGCACCAGGGAACCCTCTATTGTTGATAATCATAGTCTGGCTGTTCTCTCACTATCACCCTTGTCCTACCAAGCATTTGAATCTTGCAATTCTCTACCCACACATGCCATGGACACAATGAAAGTTTTCCCTTTCCAAGGGGAGCTTCTCACTTTTGTCACCACACTGAGCACATCTTTTGACTTGGCTTGAAGGGGATAGTTCAGATTCAGACACCTATGTATAAGTGTCTATAGTGGAGATGACCACATGTGATGTTAGTGTTTCACCTTCCATAGCAGATGATGGATATTTGGTAAGCAGTTCGCTGAGGGGAGAATACTTTTCATCTAGAGTAGGCACCTACACTTGGTCACCTGTATAATTTCCTAAGCTCTGTTGACTTTATTGATGGAGCAGAAGTAGGAATGAATAGTCTTTCAGTCTGAATAGGCAACTGAATGGGTTTCAACAAGAGTGAAGAAATCACAAATGGTTTACTGTATGCAGGTTTGAGAAGTCTGGAGGCAAGCTGGATACTTATCATCTCACCTACTGATGTTCTAGGCTAATTGTGAATTAGCTGACAGCATGTGGAACTGCTGTTGTGATATGCTGGACTAGACTAACTGCTTCTGAGCTCCATCATTGTATGTACCAATACTGATTTGATTGGTGGGATCTGAAGTTCTGGCACATGCATTAAAGAAGGAGGTAATGTGGGATTTGCTGAGGCCCAGAACTACAACTTGAATTGTGTATAGCTCTCTGAGAGCTCAGGGGTCTCTGTTGATTTTCACCAGCTGAGAAACTTGCATTACATTTCTCATAAACACTCTTTCCAAACAGACAGCCCTGACAGACATTGTTGATGTCGGGTTACAATAGTCTGGCTGACTCATAGTTAACAGATCTGCCAAATAGCATATTTTTGGTGCAAAATGCTTATATCTTCTAATGTGGAAATAGACTGTATTGTCATTCAAGTTATTAATATCCCAAAAGAAGCCTAAACACTGGGAGAAATCTACCTCTCTATACTACTTGCTTCAGTTTGGTTGAAAATGACCTCCTTTAGGACTGCTGTAGAACTGAAGGTATTGTACTGGTCCCTGTATAGGATAGAATATAATTTATTTAGGCTTTGTCTAGATTAGGAAAATAATACATATTTCAAAACTGTTAGCTAATGTTTGTTACTCCTCTTGTTTCTTTAAATACTGCTAATGCCAGTGTTGGCCATTGGCTAACAAAGGAAACTAATGAAATTAAATACTGCCTAATTATCATTAATACAGTATTATATTTCATTTCCTTAGTTTGGACAGGACTTTAGAAAAAAAAAGAAGATTAACAAGCCTTTACATGAATGGTAGAATCACTGAAGCTTTGCTTGTTATATATTTATGTGCAGTGGTTGGCTTTGTGGTTGTCTAATACTATCAGCACTCAGAATTAACCTGTTCGGAGGGCTTGGGATCCATGTGATCAATGTAGGACAAGGAAAGACCTCCAGCAGCACCTTTCTCTCTGCCACGTTACACATAGTGCTTTTCTATACAGTTGTCTGTGCTCATGAAACTTGCAGGAATTGAGAGACCTTTCCCACAGTGTCAGATTTGGCTGAAGGTGGACAGAAGTAATTAGAAAGTGTAGACACACAGGCACACACACACATATTAAAATGGAATGATTGCCTAAACATTGTTTCTACTGTAAAACAGCCTAAATATTTAAAATAATATCTGGAAACAACCTCTCCCATAAGCAGGCACCCCAAATACTGCTTTTGTAATGAATGGTACAACACACACACAAGAACTACTGCTCAGGTAGGAAATGGCTGACAGGATCTGCTTCTAATGACTCGGTGTTTTATCTTCTTCAGTTATGTATTGCTATAAGCAATAGTGAGAAACAGAAAGGGGATGTAATACACAGAACCAACCCCCAATGATTGTCAGCCATACTTCAGCCCATGAAGTAGGGGAACATAAAAAAGAAAAATGAGCCCTTTCACATTTCTAGAAGGATGGGTGAGTGAGCAGGCAGCAGCAAATAGAGCAGCTAAATTAGATGGTCTAAGCATTTGCTGTATTTGTTAGAGATATGCATCTGGGTATGCTTTTTTGATGAGGTGTTTCAGATTTTGTTCACGTTTCCATCTGTTTTCCCCCCAAGGGACAAAAGAGTTCTCAAATCAAACAAAGTAACAAATGGTCAGCATAACTGCTCTTTTCCAAAATGAGCACAAATGTCTCTCAAGAAATCACTGTGTGTTCTGTGCTTCTCTACAGCATGAGTGGAACTGCAGGATATGAAAGGCTTTAAATCTCATGAGAAGAAATACTGTACATCTTACAATTCCATGAAAGCAGTAGTCCTGCTTATACCTAGGAAAGATCTATGAATCTTATCCTGGTTTTGATTAATATGAAGTATGTAAAAATGGTCTGTTTAACAGGGACTAGAACTCGTGTTTCCCCTCCCTGGTGCGATAACGTCCTGCTCACCTTTCTAGAAAATTAAGGTCCCACTCACTCCTTATGTCTGGGCCAACAAATCTTTACTTCTGCTACTCACAGGGTAGGAGGTTCAATAGAAAAGGGAAAGAAGCCTCCACATCAGAACAGAGTCACCTTTCCGGTACTTCCCATTTCTAGGAGGTGGGAAAGAAGAACAATGAAGTCCAGAGAAGGGCAACGAAGCTGGTGAAGGGTCTAGAGCACAAGTCTCATGAGGAGTCACTGAGGGAACTGGGGTTGTTTAGCCTGAGGAAAAGGAGGCTCAGGGGAGACCTTATCGCTTTCTATAACTACCTGAAAGGAGGTTGTAGCGAGGTGGGTGTTGGTCTCTTCTCCCAAGTAACAAGGGACAGGACAAGAGGAAAAGGCCTCACATTGCACCAGGGGAGGTTTAGATTGGATGTTAGGAAAAATTTCTTCACCGAAAAGGTTGTCAAGCACTGGAACAGGCTCCCCAGGGAAGTGGTTGAGTCACCACCCCTGGAGGTGCTTAAAAGGTGTAGATGTGGTGCTTAGGGACATGGTTTAGTGGTGGACTTGGCAGTGCTGGGTTTACGGTTGGACTCGATGATCTTAAAGTTCCTTTCCAACCTAAATGATTCTATGATTCTATGAACCGTAATTCTGGTGCTTCCACAGGCAGAGGAGGTTATTGAACCTGAGCCTTCTGCATCTGGAGAGAGTTACTCTAACAACTGGGAAATTGTACATAAGCAGCACATAACCATTGCTATACTTAAACAATGTGTTTTGCAGATTAGATGTTTGCAAAAAGGTGGGGGTAAATTCTAATTTTGCTTACTGGTTTGCACCTTTCAGGGGTTATAAATGAAAGAGGACCTAAACAGGACACCCAGTGAGGGCTTGAACATGATACAGTTGCTGAACTGCCTGGGAGAGTTTTTAGGGAAGAACTTTAGGAATTTTACTGGATAAAAAAAGAGTATCTGTGGTGTTAGAGAATGTAATGCTTGGATTAGCACTTCTAAATTCCACTTCAGCCTCAGTTTAGGCAGCATTGTGGGTCAAATCTCTTATGTTTTTCTACCCAAAATCATCCTATATGCAGCTACCTTATAAATGTCTACTTAACTTAGGAATTCCAACCGTGTTGCTGAACAATGAGAAAATGTTATTTCTAATAACTTATATATCCTGTCAGCACCACAGTGACACTCTAAAGAGATAACAGAAGGCAGTTACCTTATGAAGACAACACTGTGCTTTGCAGAAACCACACCTTCTTGTACCCAATTAAAGTCCCTCAAAATCTGTAAAACAATAAATGTTGCACCTTCCCTTCAGTTCTGGGTGAATGCTTTAGGCTGGAGTTCAAAGCAGTCACTGTGCAGTTTGTCCAAGGATTGCTTTATGGACTTCTTGATTCTGAACTCAGTACCTGTATTCTTCTGTGGCGAGCATATTTTTCTTTTGAGACCAGAACCAGTATTTCATATTGATGCTTCAGGATTTTGTCTCCAAAGCTGAAAGAGTTTCCTTAAATTTTATGAATTCAATTAGGATCAGAACCCAGACAGAGCCGGCTTTGGCAAAGCTTCCTCTGCTCTTTGTTCCTTATTTAGTAAATAGAACCTGCAGAGTGCAGGGACATTGCTATCTCCTCTGAAATCTTTGGCTTTGGTGTACTGAACTGGAAATGAGATACATAGATCAAAAGAACTCTAGCAAAACAAGAGAGAGTGCTTTTGGAAAGCAGCAAATACTTTTTTCAAACCAAGAAACTGCCTGTTAATAACAGCATTAAAGATCTGTTGAAGCTTTGTAAAAAGCTTTGTGGAAAGCTTTGCAAGCCATTTTGTTAAAAAAAAAAAAAAAAAAAAATTCTAAGCTTACACTATTTGTCTTCCTAGGAAAGATAAGACTGAGCAAACAGAAAGATACAGCTGTATACACACAGTTAACTGAGGTGCCTTTTACATTAGACAGGTGGTATGCAGATCTAGGTCATGTCTGTAGTGCATGGTACAGTGCAGCATAGTTCATGAATAAGAACTCTAGCAGCTGTAGCCCTTAGTTCTACATGGGGTAATTTGCCCTGCCAGGTGAAGTATTTCTACCCACACAGAGGTACATGACTTCGATACACAGTCCTTCCATCTGTCCTTTCATGGATGGCCATTGGTCCTTGGTGGCCTGAACATTTTCTCTACCAGTCCTCATTCTGACAGCTGTCTCTGGGTTTCCTTCTCCTCACTTACCATCCATTTACATATCATTAAAACCAGTGATATGCAGCTCTGTGTATATATCGGCAGCATGTTTGATAGGGTTTTAGCTACATTAAATTTCTAGACCCCTACACTTTCCTCCTTTTAAAGCAGATGTAAACATACTGACACTGAGCTTGCTTCTTAGTGACCTTTTATGGATCTTTTAGAAACAGTCTGCAACAGTTAGGGATCCCCAAATGCAGGCTTATGGTTAAAATATAGAGGAAATAAGGCCTGTTTCCATACTAATAACCCTGTGAATAAAATGCACCACAATAATTTTAAGTGTCCTGCTCTTTGATGAGATGTCAGCAAGACTTTTTCTATATTCAACAGGACAAAAAAGCAATGATAGGGGAAGGATAAGTGTAGGATGATCTTTCAGATCATACATCTGTATATCCTATCCACAGAATATCTGCAAGTGCCCAGCATAAAGCTAGAAGGAATATTTCATTTAACTGAGGTTTATATAATATTACTGTGCATAGCTATTCTAAAAATACATGTCTCTAGGCAATTCCATCCTGCTTGTGAAATTTTTCCTGGAACTTGAAAAAAATGGGGTTTGAAAAGATCATGTAACTTTACATGTAATCATAATGGGAACAAGCACATGCTAAAGGAATAGCTTGATGTTACAGAATTCTGATGGCAATAAATTCAGAAAAGTCCTGGAACATGAGATGCAGTATTAGTCCTGTAGTAAAACTGTTCTTTTTTAGCAGTTATGTATGTCTATACAGATCTATTCTCATGAAAGTAGTTTTAAAATCATACAAAGCAGAACCAATCAGGTGGTGATTCAAAGCTCTTTTGAGTAATTTGTAGATTAGATTGGCCAGCAGTTACAGCTGTGAGGCAAAACTGTTTCTAATCATTTAGTAAGTCTTTTATGCACTGACTTGAATCAACCTTTTTAAACCAAAGGTCTAGAAGACACATAGATCAACTTTAAGAAACTGAAGTCCTGATTCCCTGCTTATGAATCAGCCTAGCACCAAGAAAGAATATTTAGATGGGGAATGACTCATGAAAAATCTCTAATGATTGACTTCACTCACTTAGGAATATGTATATAAGTGAGAGCCAGAAAGCCCACGGACTGTCTGCATGCTTTAAAAATTGAGTCAGCGATGTGTGATGAGATGACTGTATGTCACGAAATTTCAGGCTTTGTTCTGTAGCCTTGTGAATGGATTTCCTTCTCCCCATGCCCTGAATACTAACTGTAAGATGCAAGCTAAATATCTGTAGCATGTGCCAGTGGAAAGTTGGGTGAAGGGTAGAAGGAAGGAAGACGGATTCAGATGCCTTAAGTTTTAGGATTTCTAATGCAGCTCTTGGTTTGTCTAACCTTACTGCAAGTCACTCTTCTCTTCAAGAAATCACATTCCTGGAGGTATTGTCTTCCTTGTCCCCTGCTGAGATTTCTCCCATTGGTGGGAAATCACATTAAAAAAAAATCCTACCTTTGAATTAAACTCTTTCTAAATATTGTGAAATTCTAACAGCAGTATCTTGGGCTTAAGCACCACTTTGGAAGAGTAAATATTTTGCTTTTATAGAGCACCAGATTGCACCAGTCTCAGAGATGTGAGGGCTTTCAAGAAGCTGACCCTTCCTGAAGCAGAATCAGCAGGATTTGCAGTCTTGCTTCCCTTTCAAATTAGGTAGGTAAACCTTCATGGTGCATGTATTTTATATATTACAAATGTAATGAAACATAAGAGGACTAGAGGCCAACAGAGTGTTTACAGTCCTAAATCCTTTGACATTTTCCTGTATTTTAGGCATTGAAATTCATGGTAGCAACGCTAAGAGTAAAACGCTCTGTTGAATCTGTGCCTAAATGTATTTGTGTTGGTTGAAAAGAAGTATTTCATTTATGTGAAGAAATACACTTAAAAATACTCAAGTCTTTCACTTTTGTGAAACTGAAACTCCAAAATGACAAGTACCCCCACACAACTGATTGGAGTAGGCTTTGTTTCAGGCTTTGTGCAAAGGCAATTTTTCTAGGAAATACCTCTTAAAAAAACAGAGGCAGAACATTGACTAGAAGTGTCTTCTGCTGCTCTCTGCTACTGTACTGATTTAAGCTCCTTTGAAAATGCCATGCTAGGGGACTTAGGTACCAATTTCCATTATTGGTAAGGTAGGATTAGACATGCCTTCCTGTAACACTGCCATAAAATCTAGGCATTTACAAGAAGCCTTGAAGCTCCTTTGAAAATGTCAGCCTCCATCATTTAAGTCACTAGAGTTTTACTTGTGTTTTTTATAGAACAATGAACACGGTGGTTATCCCATCTGCTTTGAGCCTGCGTATCTGTCCTAGCTCTTATAATACCCATGCTTTTCTACTTTTAACAATTTAATTTACCTTTTGTATTCAGTGTAATACATCTGTCTTTATTGTTTAGGTAACAGGTGTCAAACTTCATGTGATCCTGCAGATGGGATTCCTTTTATTTGACTATACACATGTACAGCTGAAAATGTAAATTTCTACATCTGACCATCTTACCTAGACTGCTTTTACTGTCTATAGGAAGTAGAAGTATATTACTCTGGCTACTTTCAGTGTCCATTTTAGGAAGAAATGATTCACTCCTTTTAAGGGCATCTTCCTCTCTGTTGTAGATAACTACACTGCCAGCGCTTAATTTTAGCATCTATCCTATGTAATGTGTGCATGGTAGTTCTTCCCTGCCATTGGATATAGCATCCTTTTTCCTTTTAATGATGGATTTTCTTCCTCTTGGCTCTGGAAAGATCCCTTTTTTCTGTTTACAAAGCTTGCCAAACATATTTTAGTGTAATATATCTTGTAAAGTGGGGTCTTGTCAATATGAAAGCGTTTTGCCTGGGGCAGACCGTTGTAAAACAAACAAAACTGCGAGGCTCTTTCCAGCTGCCAACCACTTGAAATTTCAGGTTCAAAAGTGACAGAAATTACTCCAAGACATCAGAGATCACAAGTGCTCAAACAATAGAAACCTTCATATCTTGGCAGCAGGTTGTTGATAGCTGCTATTTTATCCAGTGGTTTCTTTCTCATATGCAGAGATTGTATTCAGAGATTGTATTAATGATTTAATATACATTAAAAGTTAATGACCTGGCCCTAGATTCCAGGACTTGTTAAAGATTTATTCCACCTGTTAAGGTTTTATTGAAAATCAGCTCCAAAATAACATTCTTGATCGCGCATTGAATCGTTTCAGGGTATCTGCTTGCACAGTTCTGCACCTCTTATAAGAAATCAAACAGTTCTGCACATTGACTTCTTTGAAGCCTGGTGCCAAGAACAGTTCTTCATAGACAATAGGCAGCTTGATTAGTAAGCAACCAGTCAAGTTTTAAAAGTGCCATTATGCTTCCTGATGGTAATCTTGAACCAAATCATAGGCTAATAGGCTATAAATCAAAGCAATACAGGCAGGAATAGAGAAGCCCTATGTATACTAATTACTATCCCTATAGATAGGGGTATAGAAGCCCTATGTTTACTATTTACTGTACTGTGGAGGGTGGCTGGATAGAACAAAGAGAAAAATGAGAGGAATACTGTGAATCACTCCTTTGTGCTGCTTTAGACCTCTGTTTGTCATGTAATTCATATGATTAATTTTTCTATAGGAAGAGAACAATTAGTATTACTGACAGTAATTGAAAGCATAGTAAAGTGTGATGGCAGGAAAAGTGATGTGATCATGAGGGAACTGTCATTTTTCAGAAACCACTAGTTTGTTCATAAACTGACTTGGCTAGTCATTTCAGTATCACTGCAGCTGTAATAATTCATTTATAGCCGTGGGGAGGTGTATTTGTAGCTAGGACTGAGTGGACCGTGGAGCAGCTGACATGCGGTATCATGAAGCAGGCTCTCGAGTGGATAGGTGGCAGGCTGTTATCCAGGACCCTTTACATTTTCTGCTTATATCAGCATGTGTAAGACTGCCAGGAAGCCAGTTATAAAGAGTTCCTATTATCAGCATTATTTTCTAAGGTTCCAAAAACACTTTTGGTCTTTGCCTCTGACTGCTTCCATTTTGTGTACATCCCTGATTCCTCTCCTACTTCTAGATCTAGAACATCATTTTCAGAAACTGCCCTTGCCATGTGGTACCTTTTGAGAAGCACAGATTTGATAATAGTAATATCATAAACATCATAAAAAATAATCATGAAAATCATACTGAGAGCCCTTCCACACCATCCATCGGGTCAAAAGCCTAAACCACTCCTGACTGATGAATGTACAATTCATATTAATATTTAACTTGGATGCATAAAAATAGTGAAAGCAATGTGCAGTCATGTGTTCTCTTTCACAGTATATTTCCATGCACACATGCACACACACAGAGTATATATAAAATATCAGAATAGCAGCATGTGAGCTTTCTAATCATCTTAAATTCAAGAATTATTTATACATGGTACTTTTCCTACATGAAGATGGATTTGATTTAATATTATAATTAATTTAAATAAAGATGTTCTTTAACATGTCTTTTCCATCTCTAATTGCCATGAATAAGTATTTTGGGTGACCCAGACTTTTGCAAATCATGAATAGCAACTAACCTATTTAGTTGAAAGCTGTGATTAATTAATTTTCAGCACTGGAAATGAATATTACAAACTAAAGCACAACATTCAAGGAACTTATCTAAAGATAGTATATATATCTGTTATTTTAATTTTGCTACAGTTGAAGCTAGAGGGTCTTTTTGAGGTCTGCTTCTCACAAAATATGCACCTGTATATAAACATAATCTACATAAAAAACCTTTAGAATTCCCATGTTTATCTTTCATGTATGGACATACATATTGGCTTCTTATATTGATTAAAACATTCCATGGGCACATGAATTAGTCCCTAAAATCTGTATTCTTTCCAAATTAGGCTTGCAAAAGGCTGTTAACTCAATAGTTTGCTCATGGCATGCAATTTTTATATTTGCCTTTAAGAAATTAATTTGGCGGCTTAGTGTTAACATTTAGTGAAGCAAAACAAAAAGCACCCTCCAGTCTTGCAATGTTGGTGAACTGATGGTTGCCAGAGTGGGGTGTGAAGGCACCAGAACTCTTTCATGGGGGTAATCAATCTTTCCAGAATCAGAATTATTTTGAATCACACCATCAAACACAGGCACCACAGAGGATGCAGAGCAGACTTCCCAGAAAGCCATGGTCAAACACCTGTGGGGCCAAGCTTCAGAACAGGCTTTTGAAACAAAGCAATTTAATTTGGGGAAGAAAAAGATTCTGCACTTACTGGATATCAAGAGGATTGAAGGTTGTTCAAGTAAGAACTTTTCTGAACATTTTGAAAAAAAATAGAATCTTCCATTAGTAAAAATTTTACTCTGGCTTAGGAGTTAGGTGTTTTAAATTTAAACTGCATCTCCATGGTATGTTTACTAACTATAACAAAGTGGCACTGATTTGGCTTTCAGTGTGATGGTTTAGCTAAGTGTATGTTAATAAAAATATTTATTCTTTGGTACAAATGAACTTTAAAAAGGATATTTTCAGACTAGGTAATGATATGCTAGCTACACAATTACACATGCAGCTGTTTGCTGTTTTAAATGTCAGTAAGTCTGTAAACATCTCACCCTTTTCCACTCTCTGTCAATTCACAGACAGGTTTTTCAAGGAAAAGTGGTCTGTCATATCGCTCTGTAGTGGGACCTGAAACACAGTGAATCAATGCTGTTACACACAGAAGACATAAATACAAGCAGTCATGTGAGACATCAAAAGAAAGCAATACCTGGAAATCAGAAACACAATTATTACCTTGCAGGTTAACTTAGAAGAAAAGGATGAAATGTGAAGGCAGGCCAAAAAGCAAACACCTGAATACATCAGACTTAAACATTTTACTTAAGTAAACGTCTAGTTAAAGGCCTGAAAGACGAATCAGACTTAAGCAGCAGTCAACTCCAATGCTATCCTTGATGAGTAGATGTGGACCTGACCCCCCCACTCAGTGAAACATAATTGTCCCAAGTGTTGAACTGGCCTTGAGCAACCAAGGACACTGAGAGATTTATGTGTGCTTGAGTCCGCAGCAAGTTTTCTCAGGAAGGGCTGCAACCCTACTAAGTGTCACATAGGCAGAATTTAGCTGCTTCAGTTGAGGAGGATGCTCCAGGAGGACCCTCACTGACCTGCTCAGGTGTGCTACCATCTATGCCTGTAGGGCCAGCGTTTTGTTAGTTGGCTCTCTAGATGCCTCCCCTGTTAGCAATGGAGGGTTTCTCACCTATTCCTCTCCTGAGTGCAAACCAGCATGGGTAGGGATGGCAATGCTTAGACTTTTCATATCAAACCTTAGTGGTTAGGGCTTTTAACAGGGCTTTTTCCTGGAATGCAGCTCAGACAGGAAAAGCAGCAGGCGTCCCAAATCCTTGATTACCTTTTAGGTTTCTCCACTTGAGTGGCCAATATAAAATCTGTAAGGTGTCCTAAGAGGAAATGGAACTGCACCTTCAGGCATTGTTTGCCGAGTGCTTCAAGCTTATAATGTCAGGATCAGGTTGTTTTCTTCTTTGTCCCATGATCTTTTATTTTTTTTTAAGTTTTAGCTGATGAGTGGCAGAACAGAATGAGTAGCGACTGTTCGTGCTAAGTCATTTCCAAAAACCTGCGTGCACAAACAGGTTCTGCAGACTCTTCCCACCTCCAATGCTTTGGCTGTGGCTGCTCAAGACCAGCTCTGGCACAGTGTGGCTGTAACCTTGGGTCCAGCTGCTGGGAAAGAGCTGTGGGAGAAAGAGCCAGGAGAAGACTTACTGAGGGCTTCCCCTGGGCTCAGGAGCTGCATTTGGACTCAGACCTGGTTCACAGTCCTTGCCCATGCTACAGCCTGTGCTGAGCCTTGTGCCATGCTGACCTGTTGTTGACTTGCCTTCCCATCACCACAGACCTGCTCCACCACCACAGACTTGTCTGGCAATCAGGACCATCGGCTGTTCCTGGTTGCCATCACCAGACCTACTCAGCTCCTCTTGCTTGGGTACCATGAGACGGGGCCTTTGTCCGAGGGCCACTGCCCTGCCTGCCTTGTTGCCCCTCAGCTCCAGGCCCACCTTCCCTTGCAGAGCAGCCCCACTACGGCAGCTCCCTGTCCCATGGTGGCAGAGCTACTTGCCCATGTCATAAGAACTATGCAATTACCTGCTTTCAGACCGACATGGTCATAAGTCTCAGTGCCCCCATTTCCAGGGAAGTGCCCTAACCACTATGATCTCTACTCACAAAAAAAGTCAGCAGGCAGCTCCCCTTCCTCCTTTGAAGAGGAAGCCTTAGGATAAAGGCATAAACTCTGGAGTGAGTGTCAGGAACTAAACCCCTAATGAACAAATGTGCCTTTATTGACAGAAAAATAACAGACAGTCTCCTCGAGTAGGCACCTCAGTCCTGCAAGGGATCCAATGCTAGTTATTCTCTGTTCCCATGCTGTTGTCGTCCCAGTGCTGATCCTCACTGCTGCTGTGAATCTCAGCATTGGTCCCACTTCCCCCATCCCAGATCTAAGGATTTTGGATGCTGCTGCAAATCCTACCCCCTCAGCCCATGGCCTCACTTGTTCAGTCATTGTACAAGTTTCACACCACCTAGGTAGTCAGGACATCAGAGACCAAAAGTTTTGGAAGACATGAGGTTAGGAATGTCTTTTTAGTAGGATGACAGTACTAAAAGTTTTCTATGCCTGAGAGATAGTGAAGGCCACCTTCTCTTTTCTACATCTCACAGAGGTAGAAAACTGTTCACTGGAAGACAGTGAAAATAGTGCCTTAGTGTAAAGCAGGTCTTGGCAGCACTGAGATACTGCCATCACATTTATGACTGGTCACCACCCACAAACCTGGCTCAGCTAGAAGCAAGGACGTTTTGCATGCATGGCCAGCTGACATTTAAACTCATGGTCTGTTAGCAGCTCAGGTGATCTAGAGGGCAGGACTCTAACATAAAAACACAGATCCCCTATCTACTGAGTCAAAAGAAAAAGCAGAAATGGGCTTTACTACTTAAGGGAAAAAGCAGAGCAAGAGGGCATATTCTCTGTGACCAGATCTGGGCAGGGAAACTAATTTAATACCACAAGGTCAAAACTCACTGATCTTGCTGTGTTTAACTGAAGGTCATATATGCAAGTTTGCAGTAAGCAGAATCTGATATGATACAAAATAATTCCCCTGTGCCTCTAAACCCTATCAGCAAAGCATAAATATAACCTGGATTTAAAGTGTTAATCTTAAGAGATAAAGTGGGGAATTTTTTTTTTTTTTTTTTTTTTTTTAATTGCCTTAATAACCACTCTTCTATGGATTTTATTTGGTTTGGCTTCTGTTTCTTTTGACAGGCATTACATTTTAAGCATTTTTTTTTTTCTTTTTTTAATGCACTGCTTTTCCAGTCAGCACAGCTGTGAAACCTGGAACACAAAAAGGAAGATGCTGCAACATTAGGAACAGGTAAGAAAGAAATGTGTGCTGTGGGTCATTCACAGCATTGCTGTCAAATGAAACTCTCCTGAGACTACCCTTTCACATCAACCAGATGTCCTGGTTTCGGCTGGGATAGAGTTAATTTCCTTCCTAGTAGCTGGTATAGTGCTGTGTTTTGGATTTAGTATGAGAATAATGTTGATAACACACTGATGTTTTAGAATCATAGAATCATAGAATCATTAAGGTTGGAAAAGACCTCTAAGATCATCGAGTCCAACCGTCAACCCAACACCACCATGCCCACTAAACCATGTCCCTAAGCGCCTCATCTACACGTCTTTTCAATACTTCCAGGGATGGTGACTCCACCACTTCCCTGGGGAGCCTGTTCCAATGCTTAACCACTCTTTCAGTAAAGAAATTTTTCTTATGTCCAATCTAAACCTCCCCTGGTGCAACTTGAGGCCATTTCCTCTCGTCCTATCACTAGTTGCTTGGCAGAAGAGACCAACACCCATTTCATTACAACCTCCTTTCAGGTAGTTGTAGAGTGCAATAAGGTCTCCCCTCAGCCTCCTCTTCTCCAGACTAAACAGTCCCAGTTCCCTCAGCCACTCCTCATGAGACTTGTTCTCCAGACCCTTCACCAGCTTTGTTGCCCTTCTCTGGACACGCTCCAGCACCTCAATGTCCTTCCTGTAGTGAGGGGCCCAAAACCGAACACAGTATTCGAGGTGGGGCCTCACCAGCGCCGAGTACAGGGGCACGATCACCTCCCTACTCCTGCTGGCCACACTATTTCTGATACAGGCCAGGATGCCGTTGGCCTTCTTGGCCACCTGGGCACACTGCCGGCTCATATTCAGCCGGCTGCCAACCAGCACCCCCAGGTCCTTTTCCGACAGGCAGCTTTCCAGCCACTCTTCCCCCAGCCTGTAGCATTGCATGGGATTGTTGTGGCCAAAGTGCAGGACCCAGCACTTGGCCTTGTTGAACCTCATACAGTTGGCCTCAGCCCATTGATCCAGCCTGTCCAGGTCCCTCTGCAGAGCCTTCCTACCCTCGAGCAGATCGACACTGCTGGCCAGCTTGGTGTCGTCTGCAAACTTACTGAGGGAGCACTCAATCCCCTCATCCTGATCGTTGATAAAGATCTTGAACAAGACTGGCCCCAAAACGGAGCCGCTCGTGACCGGCCGCCAAGTGGACTTCGCTCCATTCACCACATCTCTCTGGGCCCGACCGCCCAGCCAGTTTTTTACCCAGCGCAGAGTACACCTGTCTAGGCCATGAGCCGCCAGCTTCTCTAGGAGAATGCTGTGGGAGACAGTGTTGAAGGCTTTACTGAAGTCCAGGTAGACCACATCCACAGCCTTTCCCTCATCCACTACGCGGGTCACGTGGTCATAGAAGGAGATCAGGCTGGTCAAGCAGGACCTGCCTTTCATGAACCCATGCTGGCTGTGCCTGATCCCCTGGTTGTCCCGCACATGGCTTGCGAGCGCCCCCAAGATGAACCGCTCCATAATCTTCCCCGGCACCGAGGTCAGGCTGACAGGCCTGTAGTTCCCCGGATCCTCCTTCCAGCCCTTCTTGTAGATGGGCGTCACATTGGCAAGCCTCCAGTCGTCCGGGACCTCCCCCGTTAACCAGGACTGCTGATAAATGATGGAGAGTGGCTTGGCAAGCTCCTCCGCCAGCTCCCTCAGCACTCTCGGGTGGATCCCATCCGGCCCCATGGACCTGTGAGCATCCAGGTGGCGTAGCAGGTCGTTCACTGCTTCCTCCTGGATTATGGGGGGTTTATCCTGCTTGCCGTCCCCGTCTTCCAGCTCAGGGGGCTGAATACCCTGAGGGTGGCTGGTCTGACTATTAAAGACTGAGGCAAAGAAGGCATGAAGTACCTCAGCCTTTTCCTCATCCTCGGTGGCAATGTCCCCCCCCGCATTCAATAAAGGATGGAGGTTCTCCTTGGCTCTCTTTTTGTCATTGAAGTATTTGTAAAAACATTTTTTGTTGTCTCTAATGACAGCAGCCAGATTGCGTTCTAGCTGGGCTTTTGCCTTTCTGATTTCCTCTCTGCATGACCTAACGAGATCCCTGTACTCTTCTTGAGTTGCCTGCCCCTTCTTCCACAAGTGGTAAACGCTCCTTTTTTTCCTGAGTCCCAGCAAGAGCTCCCGGTTCAGCCAGGCTGGTCGTCTTCCCCGCCCGTTCTTCTTACGGCATATGGGGACAACCTGCTCCTGCGACTTTAAGACTTCCTTCTTGAAGAACGTCCAGCCTTCCTGGACCCCTTTGCCCTTCAGGACTGTCTCCCAAGGGACTCTCTCGACCAGTGTCCTGAACAGGCCAAAGTCCACCCTGCGGAAGTCCATGGTAGCGGTTTTGCTGGCCCCCCTCCTTACTTCACCAAGAATTGAAAATGCTATCATGTCATGGTCGCTAAGCCCAAGACGGCCTCCAACCACCACATCTCCCACCAGTCCTTCTCTGTTCGTAAACAGCAGGTCGAGCGAGGCACCTCCCCTCATAGGCTCCCTCACCAGCTGCGTCAGGAAGTTGTCTTCCACACACTCCAGGAACCTCCCGGACTGTTTCCTCTCTGCTGTGTTGTATTTCCAGCAGACGTCCGGGAAGTTGAAGTCCCCCACGAGAACAAGGGCTAGCGATCGCAAGACTTCTGCCAGCTGCTTGTAGAATGCTTCATCGGCCTCTTCATCCTGGTTGGGTGGCCTATAACAGACTCCCAGCAGGATATCTGCCTTGTTGGCCTTCCCCCTCATCCTTACCCATAAGCACTCGACCTTATCATCATCACAATCGTTAAGCTCTAGACAGTTGGAACACTCCCTAACATACGGAGCCACCCCACCGCCTCTCCTTCCTAGCTTGTTGCTAAGTAATGTTTACACCAATAAAGGACTTTTCAGCTTCCTATGCTCTGCCAGGTGCACAAGAAGCTGGGAGGGAGCATAGCCAGGACAGCTAAACCAACTGACCAATGGGTATTCCATATGATATGACATCATGCTCAGTATATAAGCTGGGGGGTTGGTCAGGGAGGGGCAATCGCTGCTTGGGGACAGGCTGGGCATCAGTTGGTGGGTAGTGAGCAATTGCATTGTGCATCACTCATTTTGTATATTCTATCATTATTATTATTATTATTATTATTATTATTATTAKTAGTAGTAGTAGTAGTAGTATTTTCCTCTCCTTTTCTGTTCTATTAAACAGTCTTTATCTGAATACACGAATTTTACTTTTTTTTCCAATTCTCTCCCCCATCCCACTGGGAAGGGGGAGTGGGTTAGTGGCTGTGTGGTGTTTGGCTGCCTGCTGGCTTAAACCACAACACCAGAGGAAGACTGGGATGGTGCAAAAGAAGCACAGTTCTCTTTGGCAGCCCTGGCAAGAAGACACAGCTTTGTTCATATGTCCTGTCTAACCCTTTTCAGCTCCTTCCGCTGATGTAACTGAATTTCAAGGAATAAAAACTTAAGGAAAGTCAGTACATCAGAGTAAAAGTAGAATGTGTGCTCACTTTATATCTGCTAACAGAGAAAATACTCACTGGTAAGATCAATGACATTTTTACACACCATTCAGGCTTTAATCTGCAAAGGCGGCTATGTGAGTAACAGGACTTCAAACATTGCAAAAGAATAAAGACTTTTCATTGCTTTCCTTATATCCTCCTCTCCCTCCTATTAAGTTAGCAAGAGGGTAGCAGCTAACAAGAAGACAGTCTTTGCAGTACTAGGCAGCACAGACATCTCCAGGCTAGAGGCCCTGCTTTGTTTCACTGAAGTAAACAATGACATTGCAATTCATATTGACTGCAGGGTTGGGTTTCAGTCAGGTAAAGTACCTTGGGAATCTACATCACAACAAATCCCAGGTGAAATTATGTTTCCTCCAGAATTAAATGTGAGATGAATCCATTTTGATATATCTGTTTTGGGGAATCTTCTACATTTAAAGTAGATGGAGAATGGGAAGCAGCAGCAGAGCTTCTGTAAGCTGAATTAGGTGTTCAGTGAGCTTCCTGAGAAAGTAAGGGATAATTCAATTAAGCTTAGCTCTGCTTTATACTATTTGTAAACAATCTGGATAATTCAAATATGTACAAAAGACCGTGCCATTGCACTCTGCATTGAGATATTGCTTCTCAAACTTTCCCTGCATTACATTTTGCTTAGTATATTGCCACTTACATTAACAGTAATATAGCATCATGCTCGGAACTAGAGAAATATAAAATTTTTTACCTCACAATGAACATTTGCATATGAATATTTAAAAATAATGTCTGAAGGGTTCACAATGACCAAATGTCTCTGGTAATAGCATGACACAAATTTGAAGGAAACCTATTTAAAGTAAAGTAGAAATGAAACACATTATATCATACTACATTATACTATAAATGCAGTTTTTGCTGTTCTGTCTTTAGTAAATGAAACATTCCACTGGTAAATGTTTTTATGTTAAAATGAACTATCTCAAAATAAACATATTATGCAATAACCACAATCATGTATCTTTTTCTTCAAGTTCCATTTATACTTTAAAAACATGCCTCTGTACACACAAAGACACATGATTTCCTATTAACAGCTATAAGTTAAGTTTGCCTCTATTTAATGAACTCTTGAATGTGATTTAATGATTACTAAATGAAAAGTAGAAGAATTCCAGTGATATGCCACTGTCAATACATTCTGTCTCTCTGACATTTATATCGTTGGTGATCATGCATATCCTGAAGATGAATAGTCTTATGTTCCTTTCTGACAAATAATTACTGATCTGACATGCAAAATTAACAGAAAAACTCAACACATAACAAGTAAAAAACATAGGACTTGTGCCAGTTCCTGCCATGCCATGCCATGCACTCCAGTTCCTTTTCCTGTCTACCCAGTCGTCAGCACTGCTGATTTCTTCTAAATTAAATTATGAGGTATTTGACACGTGAAACACAAGCCTACTGTCTGTAATTAACTGAATTCCTTTATAAATTACAGATCTGGTCTGAAGTAGGAAGACATGAAATAGTTGAGGATAGTAATGCATTTGTGTGGTGTATTAGATTGGTGGGCGTATATCCACAAGAAAATTGCTAGAGCTAGGAAGCATCTGTTGAAGTCAAAGGCAAATATCCATTTTTTCCAAATGAAATCAGCTTTAAGTCTAATGCAGAATGGTTTCATATTCCAAGGTACATCTATTACATTGTGCTATCCTGTCACTAGGGAGCAAACCCAGTGACCGTTAATCTGCTGGAATATAGTCAGATTGAAGTCTGAAGGGGAAAAAACCCCACAGAGTTTCACTGATGCTTGGAGCATATTTGGCCATAAAAATTTCAAATGCTTTCTTTTCTTTCATTCATTTGTCCATCTTTAGGAATAAAACCAGCAGTTCTACAACTATGCCCCGAATTCAGACAGGCCTAGTGTCCATAAGAATGACACTCCCAATTGCTTAAAAATTATGAAATCCTTACTGTAGAACTCTGTTTTTCAAAAAGGCACAATTATTTGAGAAAAAAGTCACATCTCAGTAAATATACCAGAGTGTAATCATTCTGACTCCCACAATTAGTCACTCCTTAGGACAGACATTTCTTTGGCCAAAAATAAAATAAAATTATATAATTTTTTTTAAATTATTGAAGCCATTCAGCTCTGAAGAAAGAGAATCTATAGAACTTGCTTTTCCAGTCCATTCAAAATCACCAGTTAAAAGTCCAGCGTTTTGATCAATCAACCTTCTAGACAAGGATTTTCAATCCTTAAAGGTGACATTTGCATTCTTAAATCAATATTTAAGCTCCTAGTGGAATATGAATTATTTTAACAGGAACTGAACTTTCGCAAATCATCTCAGATTTGTAGATTCTCAGTAGTTGAGAAATGAATGGATTTCTCTGAAAAAATTATTTGCAAAGAATTTATGGAGTATTTTGTTTTTTCAAGGCTTGTGGTTTACATGTGTTTTACAAGCCCAGAAGATAATACGGAAGAGAACACATTGATCTCACACAGATTTCCGAGTGAGAGTTTTCTCACAGAGTGAGACCGCTCTATCACCTACAGTGAAATGTTTCTGATACACACCGAAGCGAGAGGTGAAGCTGGGTGGATTTTCTACATCCATTGTTCATCATTGGCCTCCCAGTACTTCAATTCCTTCCTGTCTAGTCAAGCATCTGCTACCAGAATAAGCTCCAAAGCCTTAATTAAACGTGTATTTTTTGCATTATATCCAAGATTTTCATCCTCAAGTTTTTGGCTTGATCCTCTCTGTCTGCCTGTTCTTATTCCACCTTATTGTCTAACACACTCTTTCTGCTTTTCTCTGACAAAGACTGTAAGATGTTTGCTCAGAACGATGATGAAAATTAGAAAGAAGAAATCCTGGCATGTAAGGATGATGGATTTAGAAAAAGCCAGAACAGCTATTAAGAAAAAAAAAAAAAAAAAAAAGGAAAAAAAAAAAAAAAAAAAGAAAAAAAAGGAAGAAAAAACAGCACAAAATCTTCAAGGATTTTGCTTTATTATATACATCGGCCGAATCCAGCAGTCTGGTCTTTTAGTGCATATCTATGCACCCAGGAGCAGACACAATGCAGTCAGTTAATGAATGCTATTGCCTTTTCTTTATGACTTCTGGTGTGATGCTCTCAAAGTCAAATGACAGTGGTGTACAGCCTCCATTCTCTATGACCCTGGTTGCACACTTATGGCTATCTGGGCATGGCCTGGGGATGTAAGATCTAATTATGTACTCAACCCCTTTCATTTCAGTGAGGAACACTAAAAGTTTTGGGAGCAAAGCTAAGCATTTTTTTTTTTCTTTTAATATTTGGAAGTACAAATATTCATAAAATCTTCTCAAAAATTGAAAAAAATATTTTAATGTCAGAATATCTTGTTCAAAATTTTTGCAATTCTTTTTTAACATGTTGTGTTTTTGGTTTTTTTTTTTCCCCTGGAAGCAGCATTTTTATTTGAGGATTAACCCAGCTTTTATTTTACTTTATGTTTTACTGTATTTTTTAAAAAGAAAGGAACCTAAAATATCTAGTAGTGCATGGAAATATAAATCACAGAAAACATCTGATATAAACCCAAATATCTTCTTTTCTTCATTTTTCCAGTTTGGTTATGAAAATAGAAGACAACCCTGTGATTCCGACAGCTATGGATTCTGTTTGCAGGGAGAGAGCAGCGGAGCAAGTGCATGGCTGTGCAAGAAATAGGAATCACAGAACAAAGGTTTGTGTCCTGAATTATGTGGAATGTGTCCTGGAATTCCTTTTTCATCAGCTGACCATCTGACCCATGTAATTTCACAGAACAAGATAAGAAAAGTGATTTTGCAAATTGTAATACTCCCCCTCCCCCATATTTTGGCTCACTGAGAGAAGAATGGATTTTTTTTTTTTTTTTAAATACTGAATTATTAACAAATCAGTAGATATTGTGACCAAAGTCTGATTAAGATTATTAAATTTGCATTGAATGTATATGGAGCCAGAAACTGCACCCATTGGCAATATCTGGTTTGAATCACTATTCTGAATTTAGACACCGCAGAAATCACAGAAATCCATTTTAGGTACTGTCATGAATAAGCTGAGTATGGTCTTTTGATTCTTGAATTTATGTCCCCTATAAATAGTGTGCTTGGGCTTCCTTAATCTGGCTGAAATGGAAACGAGTGTAATACGTAGTAAAACATGTGCTATATAGTGAGATCTGAATCTTGCTTTGACACAAACTTTGATTTAAAACATCTTATTGAGAAACGGGTGTTTAAACAAACACACCCCAGCATGAGAAAAAGAATCTGTAAATAGCCTGTAGAAATAATATATATATATATATAAACAGAAGTCCTATGTAATACTTTACACAAATATTTATTTGAAAATAATTGTGCTGAATGGCTCATGAAAGTTTGTATCTCATGATTTACTGACTGGCTGTTGTTAAACTCCATACATTTGTTTACAGTGGACCTTTCATCTCCTCTATCTTATATCTTGAAGGTACAGTCCAGTGTTTATTCTGGATATACAATATGATTAAACATTTTTGACATGTAGTCCAAATATCCCATGAAAGATAATCTTTTTAGATTGTGGTAGGTCATTTTGCTGCTACGTGTTGTGATTCAGACCTATATATGATGGATGTGAAACTGTGTGTGGGGATGCACTGGGATTACAAGGAAGTAATCCTTGTAATAACGTATCTCATGGAAGGTTCCATGAAGCTTCAGAAGTTGCCTGGAAGCAGTTATCTTCACAATTTTGGGGTTTTGGTTTGGTTTTTTTTGGAAGAGAGAAAAGGAGAGAATTTTCCTACTTTACCTGTTTTTTAGAAATAACCTGTCTTTTCAGGACAGTGTATTGAAAAAAAAGAGGTTAAAATTTTCACAGGTGTTTTTCTTTGGTCTAACTTTGTTCCCTCTGTATTCTAAAATAAGCATTTTAGCATTGATCTCAAGGGGTGCTTAATCAGATGCTGTATGTGTGCTTTTGAATATTGGTTCTTAGGTAATTTAAGAAAAAAACAGTACTCAGTTTTTATGTATTAGAGGTAACTCAGAGGATAGAGAACTCCTATAAGGTAGTGTGGTCCATCTAGAAAAGGCATAGGTCAGCAAAATCAAGAGAAACCAACCATCTAAATATGGATATTTTCTTTCTTCAATGTAAAACTGAAGGTGCTGATAACTACTTCAGTAAAGTTTTCAGATGCATAAATGAGAAGTACAAGGGAAGTGGAGCTGTAGTGCAATTACAAGATCTATATTTTATCTGTGAAAAGATGTGTTGAGAGTGGGCTGCTGTGTAGTTAGTTACCAGGGAAGGGCGGGTGAAAAAAAGCACAGAACAGAATTTCTATGAGGTTGAAAAGACCTGTTGTGCCACTGGAAGAAATGACTATGGACTATAATGCAGTTGAAAGAGATTGCTTTGTACTTGTGAGACTCAAAGAAACAATACATAAGGCAGAAAATAGATGGCAAATATCTGATGTTTATTCAAGTGCATGGTGATATTTTCAGTAGTTTCTGCTACACAAATCATTTCTCTGGGCCTTACATACATTCCATTATTTAATCGGTGTATTTGTTTCAAAATGGCATTAACTTCTTTGTATAGCTTAATGGTATCCCAATTTTGTAGTGCCATTATCCTGATCACCTCTCAGTCTGTGATCACTTCAGAACATGGAACAGCTATATTTTGTCTCTGGAAAATGAGGGGTTGTGGGTCCAGCCTATGCAAGAGAAAGAGCATATTCCATATGTAGAGGCAGCCTTAAAAATGATCTGGCAATTATCTTAAAAGGAGTAGTTCATTTAAAAAAGGTGAAATGAAGCTCTAATTTTTACTCTTGATTTGCAATCCATTTTATTAAAGCTGAGGTTAAAAATTAGTTGACTTAAAGGATGTGCTCCACCAGGATTTGGGGGAAGGGAGGAGAGATTTATATTATGGATGAGATTCCTCTTGTCTCATGACAAATTCTAATAGGCATAATTTTTATCTGGATTTTATAGAATGAAGGACAATGCGCTTAAAGCTGAAAATCTGAAACCCCTATAATGTTAATTATTTATGATAGCTATACATTTAAATTTTGTTAATCTCAGAATCATAGAATACCAGGTTGGAAGGGATCTCAAGGATCATCTTGGTCCAACCTTTCATGGCAAAAGCACAGTCTAGACAAGATGGCCCAGCACCCTGTCCAGCCGAATCTTAAAGTGTCCAATGTTAGGGAATCCACCACTTCCCTGGGGAGATTATTCCAATGGCTGATTGTTCTCATTGTGAAAAATTTTCCTCTTGTTTCCAGACAGAATCTCCCCAGGAGTAACTTGTACCCATTACCCCTCATCTTCTCCATGTGACTCCTTGTAAAAAGGGAGTCTCCATCTTCTTTGTAGCCACCCTTTAAATACTGGAACATGATGATAAGGTCTCCCCTTGTGACATTGTGCTCCCCCTGCCCCAGACCCGACTTTTTCCCTAACACTGCTCAAGCAATAATCACCTGTGGCAACCGTGATGGATGCATCTGATGGATGCAGATAACAACACAATAGGCGATGCATTCACCTAACCACAGTGCTGATCAATGTGTGACTCCAGCCAAATTTGGAAGAAACTAACTGCAGTCAGTATGTAAATACGACTATGAGTCAATCATCTTACCCCCATAAAGAGTGGGCAGCCCAAGAGCCCTTTGAGCTCTCCTGCGCAGCAGTGGGCTGCACGCCAGGATCTCCCCTTCAGTAGGGACACCTCTCAAGGTTACTCTCGAGGTTGAGAGATTCCTTGCCGCAACAGATCCTTGGTAAGTGACTAACAGCATGCTAAACTTGGAAATCTTAGCTAAGTGATGTAAAGGATTGATTGCACATATATAATCCTTTAGACATAAACCGTTGACCAAGTCTGGGACTAGGATTGGATCCAACCGCACCTAGACTCCTCTCTGAGAAGGAGTTTAGGGAGCAAGGGGGTCCTTTCTGAACCTCATGACTCAACGGGAGGGTCTCCCTGACAGTTTTGTCTGACCCTGTCCTCCATTCAGTAAATAATCAAGTGTGCCTTGCCATCGAATCTTGTTGAACCAGTGTCGCATTTACCATTGGACTTTGTCAACTCACTGTCTTACATCAATAAACATATTGCTGCTTCTCTCTTACGAGTGAAGTGCATCTCTCTCTCTCACTCCACCTGCAACACCCCTAAGCCTTCTTTTCTCAAGGCTGAACAAACCCAGTTCTCTCAGCCTTTCCTCATATGGCAGGCTTTCCAGTCCTTTGATCATCTTTGCGGCCCTTCTCTGGACCCTTTCCAGCCTTGCCACATCTTTTTTGCACAGCAGGGACCAAAACTGAACACAGTATTCCAGGTGTGGCCTGACAAGCACTGAGTAGAGTGGGATAACGACTTCTTTATCTCTGCTGGTGATGCCCTTGTTGATGCAACCCAGCATCCTGTTGGCTTTCTTTGCCGCAGCAGCACACTGTTCACTCATGTTGAGCTTGTTGTCCACCAGGACCCCCAGGTCCCTTTCCACAGAGCTGCTCCCCACCTGGGTAGATCCCAGCCTGTGCTGCACTCCTGGATTATGTTTTCCCAGGTGCAAGACCTTACATTTGTCCTTGTTGAACTTCATAAGGTTCTTGTTAGCCCACTCTTCTGGCCTAGCCAGGTCTTCCTGCAGGGTGCCTCTCCCTTCCGAAGTGTCCACTTCCCTGCTCAGTTTGGTATCATCAGCAAACTTCATCAGGGTACACTTGATCCCATTATCCAGATCACTTATGAAGATATTAAACAGCATTGGGCCCCATATCGATCCCTGGGGGACCCCACTTGTGACAGGTTGCCAGTTTGAAAAGGCACTATTTACCACCACTCTCTGGGTGCGGCCTGTCAGCCAGTTCCCCACCCACCGCACAGACCACTTGTCTAGACCAGTTAAGTATGGGTTCTGAAAATAAACTTCTCACTTTCCATTCTGAACATTCTGTCTAACTGGTATAATATTGCTCCTTTCTAGGTACAAATACTGCAAGGGATATTTGAACTGGCAAAATCAAACACTTTATTAGAAAAAAAGGTAACGCAACAGCAACCTATATTTCCACATTACAGATCTGAATATATATGACTATTTTTAAGCTCAGTATTTTTTTAATTTATAGAAACCTAATTTCTTTAACATTTAAAAACTAATTCCTAGGAAGAACTTCCTAGAAACAGGCAACAGAGTAATTCTCTCAAATTAGACCTTTGAAGTGTATGGAAGGAAAAACCCATTGGGAGTTTTGCCTGCACATCACATAAATTCTACTTTGTCTGCAACTTTTATAAACTTGTGAATTTTGTGTTACTCTCTCCTCCCCAAGTCAAAGTGGGAAAATATGTAGCATATGCCCATCCGAGTGACTTGATGTTTATGTAGTATGTCATATGTCATAATGGACAGCTATAAATAAATTAGTTTTGAAAGAAATCTGGATGAAGCTAAGGGCCAGATCCAAAAATGGACTTATGTGGCTTAGGAAAGTCTTGGCCGAATTTAGGCCCCTAGTGATCCTGAGAACTGCTAAGCAGTATCTGCTTAACCCTAGAGATGTTTAAAAACTATATTATTTTCTATTTTTGAACATTACATTTCACAAGAAACCGTAGCCTGCTTCTGTAATGCCCAGAGTTGCCCTAATTAGACTTAACAGCTGTGCCATTAAGTGCTTAACTCATGCTTACTACATGGTACCTGCACCATAAAAGGTCTCTGAACCCTTCAAGCTAGGAAAATAACCCATGCCTCACTTTCAGGGAAGCACCTGAGTCAGAGGATAATGTTCCCTCATGCTCTCTGCTCTGTCCCAAGTCATGTTTTCAAGTAGTGTCTCAGTTTCAGAGGAAAGAGAAAAATGCTCCTGAGCCAGGTAGCCTGGTGAGTCAGTGAGGAGGAAAGAAAAGTGGACTAAAAATATCTCAGAGAGCAGAGGGAATCCATGCTGCTCTGCCCATCTTGTCTGAGTACTGTAACACCTGAGCTACTGTGGAAAAGGCAGCTGTGACATTTCAGGTTTTAAAAGAGTGACCTTTGATTCATTTGAAAAGGAAGGAGGTACACTTTAAGCTCCACAAGAAAGGTCCAAGGGTGAATACTGCAGCAAATAAAATGTTTCCTCACATGTTGGACAGGAAAATTGGTGGCTCACCTGCCAGTTCTAAGGCAGCCAGATCCAATTATCTGTAGAGAGCACCCAAATGCCCATGTGGGTGCAAGATCCTACTTTATTGGTTAGGAACCTTCATTTTTTTGGCATTGGAAAGATCAGCATTTTGTTTTTCCACTCCCTTTTCATCTAGGATCTCATGGCAAGCATTGATTCAGAGCTTTGTCTTGGTTCACCTGTTCTGTTCACCTAGGGTCTGTTCTTTAACAGAACCTGTAAAAGCAGTGTGCTGTTTCATGTTAACCTTTCTTCTCAATGGCATTTTTTCTTCCTTAGTCACGCTGACACCTCAAAGAACATTCTGTTTCTGTTGGATTTTAATCATAATGTAAGTGCACACTGTTTTTTGAGGACTTTTATTCAGGCGCCCAATTCTTCCAGTGCCTAAAAATCTTCAGAGGTAACGGTGAATGTGTACAAGATGGCTGTACCATTTCCTAAGGAAATAAACACAGATACAAGTATGCAAAAAATGAGCCTTTCTTTTTTTTTTTTTTTTTTTTTTGCAGTTTGTCTATCTAAAGTCCTTGACAATCAGAACTACAGGCCAGATGACTTCAAAATGGCCCCTTGTCACAAAAAAAGATTTATCAGGAACAAATCAGTTTGATTTCAAAGTGCTTTTCCCTGCTCTACTCTCCTGTACCCCTGCATTAATGAGTTCTCTCCAGCTTCCGTATCAGTTTTCACAGGCCTAATTCATTCATGAAAAATACACAAATGATGTGAATCAAACCACTAGTTCCATTTTGCCTGTCCAATATGTGTCACAGCAGATTAAATATTTCATCTAAGCCAGTAACTGAAGGCTGGAGAGCAGCAAAATGCAGAAAAAGCCAGCAGAAACATTGTAGGTTATATAGTGCTGGGAAGCATCAACTCTGCAATGTGCAAAAAAGGAGAAATAGATTGTAAGATATGTGATGGACTTAGCATTGGTAAGGTGTACTTATGTTGACAAGTGGGGTAACAATCATGTCACCTACATTTGGACAAAATTACTTGCGGCATAGATATCTGACTTAATCAACATAATGCTTCCAATACAGAGAAATAGGCTCATGAAGGGTGCTAGTCACCTGACCTGTTTTAAACTTTTAGTTTAGAATGAAATTACTGCCTCTCCTTTGGCTATACAGGGAATTCAAGAAATTTAGGAAGACTACCCAACATTTCAATGTCTACTTCACAGACATTTAAAACTAAGTGACTCTTCACCCATCTATACAAGAGAGATGCCCAAATCCCAGCCTGAGCATGCCACACCCATGAACACTGGACTACTTAGCATGATAGAAAAGCATAAAATATCTGAAAGACCAAAACTTTATCTAGTCAGAAATGTACCTTTGTGTAAATCCAGTTCAAAAGCCTTTTTCGAACTGTGTGGAAGCAACAATTAGATGACGAAAAGAAGAGCTTTCACCTCTGTAGTGCACATAATTAATCACTTTGTTTCCTTTCTTCCTCTCCTCCATTGCCACTTTGTGTAAATATTACAATAAATCAATCCCAAAAGTATTTTTAAAGCAGTTCATTATTTCTTAAGCATTCAGCCTAGTAAACATCTGGATGGCAAGGGGCATTTCACAAAGCACTACAGATACAGAGGTGATAATAGACAATGACAGATGAGTATGAAGAATGTAATTCTAATATTTGAATTACATCTAAAGTGTAGGTGCCTTTTCCTGATGCTGGACTGCTATGCAGTGAAGTCAACAAGATGAATGAATTTCTGACTGCTGATAAAGTCTTACTGCAACTCTAAGCAATATTAAATAAAATCTTTACAGAATGTCTCATAATACACAACAGAAATGTATATATATGAACATGCCATGCAAATTTATGCAAAAAAGACAAAACTATAATGCATTTTCTCAAAAGCAGTCATTACTTGTCCATTCAAAAGAAATTGATTAATTCAGAGTGCTAGTTCACAAATACAGAATGACGATCCCTTGACAGATAAAATGAAAATACACCCAAGTAAAAGAAAAAGAGTTTATTGGGCAGTTTCCCTTTAAGTCCCACTTTGCCACGCTTGGGAATGGCTGAGCCAAGCATTATATTTAAATATTAAGGTTTCCTGGGCTCAAATTTTCAAAGATAAGATAGCCTTACAGTTCTGTGATCAAATATGCCCAACTCGCTACAGTTCATTGAGTTAGAACATTGAAAGATTTCATTTTGACTGTAGTTCACGGAGATTAAACTGTTGTAGTTGGATATGTATGTATGTATACATGTATATGTATATATACATATCAGCTACGTAATTAGAGTTCTCTGTGATGGGAATGATTAGAAGACTGATAGATCAAAGCAGTTCTGAACTCTAAAATAAATGTTTGCAGGACTGAAATTCCTTAACAACATAACTCTACGCTAATAGTTCTTACTTATTTTCAGTCATTATCACTATGTAATCAAAGCAGTCAGCCCTTACCAATCAAATCCTGCAACACCCTGGGGCTAGTCCCACATTGTTAGCATTGATGGCAACAGCCCTTGATGGTCTTAGTTTCTGAGGTCAAGGTGATTGTTAACATTCATAGCTATAGCTCTTGATGGTCTTAGTTGCCGAGGTCAAGATGATCAGGTTCACAAGCACGTCAATAAGAGAAGCGAGAATTGAAGTCAGTAAGTGCATAGGCGGGTGCTTAGCTCCACTCACCCTCTCAAATTCGGGATCTTGTCCCTTTGTAAGATGTTTGACTTTCTGAAATGTTGCCAGCCTTTGGCCTCCACCCTGGCCTATGTGCTGCACAATACTTGGGGCAGGGGCAAAGGGAATCATTTTCCCAGGTCACAACAGATGCCTCATTCTGATGTGGGCTGTTTCATTTCCATTGCTTAGTTGCTGCTGCTCTTTTGAAAAAACAGACATAGTTTTTTTCCCCCATCTCTTATGGCTGTGCTTTTTCAGTGTCTAATAGCTGATCATCAGCAAGTTGTAATTCTCAGGTGTCTCCTTGCAACCTGTGCTCATATTTTCAAGGCCTTTGCTGTTATCCCAGGCTTAAAATGTACATCTTAATAAGAAAAACTTGGCATCAAGGTCTCCCTCCCAAGCTATTTCGTATAACAAGTTGGTAACAAGCCTAAACGTCCAGGACTGGGGCCTTGAACAATTAGCATAAAGCACAGTTAGCATAAGGTCTGTTGCTAGCATGGCAATACTGGTTTTACTAGCTTGTACAGTTATGTTGTATTAGTGTGCTTGTCTTTGGGTTCCAAACAAGCTAATATTAAAGTCTGCACAGTGTTGTACATTTATGGGTACAACAGGCCTCTGTTGTAGCTGCACAATTATTGTAAAGGGAGTTTCCTTATCCCTGCTGAGTCTTGTGCTCTACTGTGCTCAGTTTCATGCCCATTTTACCACCCAGGCTACATAGCAGAAGAGAGGTAATATGGCTAAAGTGGTTGTCACTACCTAGGCAGTTGTTCCTCCAGAGTGTGTACCACATAGGCTTGTTTTTTGGAATACCCTGACTGCAGTAATGCAGTGAATTTTCTGTGGGGGAAAGAATTATTGTCTTTCCATTCCATATTTTCTGAGAATCATAACACTGGAAGGATAAGATTAGTTGTCAAAAAGAGGAGATAGAACTGGGATTTTCACAAATAGGACCACTGTATATCCAAGTATCCATGAATATAGTTTTAAGGCTTTTTCATCTGTAAAGTCAGTTGGGACATAATGTAAGGGCTTTGTGTATTGTAAGAGGTTTGGGGTATTTATTAGCCTAGTCAGATCTGTGGTGTATGTGGGCAAATAAACTCTGTGGCACAAATAGAAAACTCTAAGAATGAGATAAAGCAGTAAACCGTTTCTAAGCTGGCAGGTTGGTTCATTTGTATCAAGAAAAGGGACGACTAGGATGTGACAAATTAATGATGATGTACAGAGGCTGCTGAATTCTCTCTCAAGCTTGCTCCTGCCTGTCTGCTAGGGAATCTGTTCTGTTGCTATTGTATGGAAATGTATTACCTTTATGTCACAAATAAGTTGGTTTGAGAATATGTTCAGGTGGGTTGAATAGGCCTTCAAGGTCAACTAGAAGAATCCTGTAAAGATGGAGTATACACAGATGATGGGTGTATCTTAATAGCAGTCATTAATCATCAAGCTTTCCCACTGTAACGTTCTCTATAGCCTCTTTTTTCATATAAGGGAGTATCTTTATTCACTTCTGTGAAATATCACTGGGTAACTGTGTCTCGATAGGTTGTTAATGCTAAACCTATCCTAACAGAGTTTAATTAAAGACCATATTCTGCATCTTTAATTAAAAGCAAACACAATGGCGGTTCCAACCTTTACTTGCACACTAAGGGGTACAAGTCATAATGTCTGAATAGGTTCTTTTTTAATCAAATATGACATTTTAGTTTGATGAATAATTTATTCACATGGTTTAGAAAATGCATGCTACACTATAACCAGAACTCGGTAGGGTAGCCCAAAAGTAAAGCTAAATAAGGAAAAAAAAAAAAAAAAAAAAAAAAAAAAANAAAAAGAAGTATACTGCTCAAAAGTCTTTCTTCTTATCCCAAAAGTGGGTGGACTGGAAAATATAATTAATTAAAAAAAAAAAAAAAAAGAAGTGTTACTTTTTTATGAGTATAAATAAATCACTTCTTCCTTAAAATCACTTTCAATCACCTAAATGGAAGATTTCATAAGAAACCCTTCTCAAATAAGAAAGCACAAAAGATATTTTTTAAAGGTTTTACATACAACATTCATACATACTTAAAAATAGTTTGAAATACATAATACTGATGAAAATACAGTGCAGTCAACATACTAAATGTTTTGAGGTAAATTCTATATCATTACACTACAAAGAACACAATACTAAATAATGAATTTGACAGTAAATCACAACCCTAAATTCCATCTGGGGGAAAAGAATAAAAAGAATTGTGAGAATAAATGCTGTCAAGTATAAACTGAAGAATAAGATCTGTTATAATTCTTTGTATAAGAGGTTCAAGCTATAAAGAATAAAGTGAAATCTATTCTAAAACAGAGATATATATTTAACTTACTATTCATAGAGACCAAGTTGGGTGGAGTTTTTTTGGTTTTTCTTTTAATTTTAATCAGATTCCCATTGTGTCCTGATTTGTAGAAATAGTTCATATCAATCTCACAATGTCAGGCTGGAAGAGGTGCTTAATTAGTACATTTAGGCATTTGATAAATGCATTTTTCTGAACATACATATGTTTGAAATTCTTAAAAATGCTAAATGAATAATTCAGGCAAGAAACCATGTTATTTGTTTGAAAATGCTATTATTTCTTGTCATTTTAAATAATTAATTATTTTTTATGCTTCCTTGACAAATGCTTCCTCTCCTACCCGAATTTCCAGGATTCATAGAATCATAGAATATCCTGAGTTGGAAGGGACCCACGAGGATCATTGACTCCACATAGGGCAACCTGAAAGTTAAACCATGTATCTAAGAGTATTGTGAGAATGCTTCTTGAATACTGACAGGCTTGGGGCCATGACCACTTCCCTGGGGAGCTTGTTCCAGTGCTTGACCACCCTCTCAGTGAAGAACTTTTTCCTAATGTCCAATCAGAACTTCCCCTGACACAGCTTTAAGCCATTCCCTTGTACCCTATCATCGGACACCAGAGAGAATAGATCAGCACTTCTCGCTCTGCTCCCTCTCATGAGGAAGCTGTAGAAAGCAATGAGGTCACCCCTCAGTCTCCTCTTCTCTAAGCTGAACAAACCAAGTATCCTCAGCTGCTCCTCATACGTCTTGCCCTCTAGTCCTTTTACCATCTTTGTTGCCCTCCTTTGGACACTTTCTAAATTCTTACATCCTTCTTATATTGTGGAGTCCAAAATGCACACAGTACTTGAGGTGAGGCTGCACCAATGATGAGTATAGTGGGACAATCACTTCTTTCAACTGGTTAGCTATACTGTCCCTAATGCACCCCAGGATACAATTGGCCCTTTTGACCGCCAGGGCACATTCTTGACTCATATTAAGCTTACCATCAACCAAAACCTCTCTTTCTGCAGGGCTGCAATCCAGCCTTTTGTCCCCGAATGTATACATACATCCAGGATTACACCATCCCAGGTGCAGAATCTGGCATTTGTCCTTGTTAAATTTCATGCAGTTGGTGACTGCCCAGCGCTCTAATCTATCAGGGTCTCTCTGTAAGGTGTCTCTACCCTTGAGGGAGTCAAGGAGTCCTCCTAATTTAGTATAGTTGACAAACTTACTTAGTGTGTATTCAACTCCTGTGTCCAGGTCATTGATAAAAATGTTGAAGAGAACTGGCCCTAAAATTGAGCCCTGGGGAACACCACTAGTGACTGGCTGCCAGCCTGATGTTACCCCATTTACTACAACTCTTTGAGCCTGACCCTTCAGCCAATTGTTCACACAAATTATTGTGTACATGTCTAGCTGTATGCTGGACATTTTGTCCAGAAGGATATTGTGAAAGACAGTATCAAAAGCTTTGCTAAAATAAAACGAAAAAAACCGACGTCCACTGCCTTCCCTTCATCCATTAGGTGGGTAACCTTGTGTATTGTGTTTGCGTGGCAAGGTTTTGGTAGCGGTGGGGGCTACAGGGGTGGCTTCTGTGTAGAAGCTTCCCCTATGTCCAATAGAGCCAATGCCAGCTGGCTCCAAAATGGACCCGCTGCTGGCCAAGGCCGAGCCCATCAGCGATGGGCAGTAGCGCCTCTGTGATAACATATTTAAGAAGGGGAAAAAACTGCTGTGCAACAGCAACAGCAGCAGGAGAGATGAGTGAGAATATGTGAGAGAAACAACTCTGCAGACACCAAGGTCAGTGAAGAAGGAGGGGGAGGAAGTGCTCCAGGCGCCGGAGCAGAGATTCCCCTGCAGCCCGTGGTGAAGACCATGGTGAGGCAGGCTGTCCCCCTGCCGCCTGTGGAGGTTAACGGTGGAGCAGATATCCACCTGCAGCCCATGGAGGACCCCACGCCGGAGCAGGTGGATGCTCCCGAAGGAGGCTGTGACCCCGTGGGAAGCCCGCGCTGGAGCAGGCTCCTGGCAGGACCTGTGGACCTGTGGAGAGAGGAGCCCACGGTGGAGCAGGTTTGCTGGCAGGACTTGTGACTCCATGGGGGACCCACGCTGGAGCAGTCTGTTCCTGAAGGACTGCACCCCGTGGAAGGCACCCGCACTGGAGCAGTTCGTGAAGAACTGTAGCCCATGGAAAGGACTCACGTTGGAGAAGTTCATGAAGAACTGTCTCCCATGGGAGAGACCCCACGCTGGAGTAGGGGAAGAGTGTGAGGAGTCCTCCCCCTGGGGAGGAAGGAGCAGCAGAGACAATGTATGATGAACTGACCACAACGCCTATTCCCCATCCCCCTGCACTGCTGGGGGAGAGAAGGTAGAGAATTCAGAAATAAAGTTAAGCCCAGGAAGAAGGGAGGGGTGGGGAGAACGTGTTTTTAAGATTTGGTTTTATTTCTCATTATCCTACTCTGATTTGATTGGTAATAAATTAAACTAATTTCCCCAAGTCGAGTCTGTTTTGTCAGTGACGGTAATTGCCGAGTCATCTATCCCTGTCCTTATCTCGACCCATGAGCCTTTCGCTACATTTTCTCTCCCCTGTCCAGTTGAGGAGGGGAATGATAGAGCAGCTTTGGTGAGCATCCAGCCAGGGTCAACCCACCACACCTTGTCATAAAAGTAAATTAAGTTAGTAAGGCATGTCTTTCCCTTCATGAACCCATGTTGGCTTTGACCGACGACTTCATTGTCTTTCAAGTGTTTTTCAATAACTCCCAGAATAATCTTCTTCATAATTTTACCAGGCACTGAAGTGAGATTGACAGGCCTATAATTACCAGAGTCTTCTTGCTTGCCCTGTTGAAAATTGGAATAACATTTCCTAGCTTCCAGTCAACTGGGACCTCTCCAGATTCCCAAGACCATTGACAAATAACTGAGAGAGGTCTTGCAATAACATTGGCCAACTCTTTCAGTACCCTGAGATGAATCCCATAGACTTATGTGCATTCAGCTGCAGCAGCAAATTCCTCATTATATCAAACAAACAGTTGAGAAAAGATGTGAGTAAAAAGGTGGCAATATCAGATGCAGGTAATTTAAGCTTTTTAAGGTCTTAAAGTGCAGGCCACTGGCATGGAAATGAGCTCTGCTGCTGCCATAAGAAATGACTTGGGTAAGTCATGTTCCCAGTCTATGTCTCAGTTTCCCCTATCCCTCCTTTTCTTCTTCACTTGATAAAATCTGCAGGGCAAGGATCATCCCTCCCAGTGCATGCTGACAGTATGGCCCTGTGAGACCTGCACTCAACTGAGTATGTCTTCAGCACAGTTAATGGTAATTTGAGACAGAGTATTTTTTAAAAAGGGTATTTCTTTCTGACACTTCAAGTTATTCCTATTACCTCACTCATCTTTTGCTTATTCCCTGAATCTGGTGATGCTTAGGAGAAAGAGAAGAAACTGGAGGCATGACAGAGGTGGCTCTTAACAATGCAACTCTATTCAACAACATAAAATCAATCTAACTTTTCTTAAATGAACCTTTTCTAATTGCTAGTCATCAGTGATGAGACTTCCAGAGCACAGCGATGTAGGGGAACTTGAAATCTGGTTGGATGCGAGGCCAGAAAATTCAAGACAAAGGCTCATCCATTGTGAAAACCAATTAAAAATTCCTCACAGCTATGCAATTGCAAGATATCTGAAGGAGGAAAAGCTCACATAGGCAAATGTGCCAGGTCATGTGTCTTCTGGCTGGATTCTCTGGTTCTTGTTTCTGTGAAACCAGTAGAAAGGAATTAATGGCACAGTGGTCTCACAGACAGATTCCTTTTCATCGCCTTGGATGGGAGTGAATTATCAATTCTCACTAATCAGCCAAGCCAAAATCACAAGACAAAATGACTGGGAGTGTGTCCTTGACTATCTGCAGGTCATGACTCATGCACAGAATGTGAGGGATTTCTCAAGCTCTCAGAGCTGTCATCCATAGCTCATGTAGCCATTGCCCCAGGCTGTTCCCTTGGAAGAGGAAAAGGAAGTATTTTATGACAAAGGGAGGGAATAGAGCTCCAGGATGCAAAGAAAGAACAATTAGATAGTTATTTAATTGTTCTGAAAAAAAATACAGAGGATTTGTTATTGTTCTCTTTGTCCTCTTTCCTCACAGAGTACAAGCTGTTCTGCTGGGAAGTTCTCAGTCTCTTCCACTGGCAGACGCTGTAGACTGTTTAAAGAAAAGACATTCCTAGCGCAGCAGTTTGCTGAGGAGGGCCACAAACAAGCCAAGTGTGGCAGGGACAAGCCACATAATTTACATCTTTTCAAATTAGGTTGATGGAGATGAAGATACTCACAAGTTCAGCTAAGAATCACTTCTCACTATGCATGCCAAAAATGATTAATAGAATATTCTCTCAGAAACTGTTCCTATTCCTTTTTCCGATGATGATGATCATCATCATCATCATTTTTCTGTTTCTCTTTTTATACATATCTTGCAGTACATTCTTTTATTTCCCTTTTTGGGCAGAACTTCTCTTCTACCAACCTCTTTTGCAAGAATTACCCCTGTCTAAAACCAGAAAAATACCATGAGATGTATGAAATCTTTTTTTGTAAATGCCATTACTTCCAAATTAAACCATTAAATGTTAGAAAGCTATTCTAGCTGTGGTACTTTATCTGATCTTGCCGAGGAAGCTGGAAGATTCTACTCCTATCCCAACCTCAAATATTTATTTTCCTGTCTGTAGAATTATAAAGCTGCTGGGAATACAGGTACTCCAGGTAATCCAGTGCAACCTATCAGCATACGCCTAAACCATTTCTGATAGAAATCTAACACTCAGTGATAGAGATTCCGCAAACTCACCAGACAATCTATACTCACACTGTGATATCTTTAGAACATCTTTTCCTTTGTATCACCCACATTTTTCTGCTGAAAGTTAAAATTTAAATATAAGTAATGGTTCACATTCTTCCAACATTTGTCTGAGTAGGCAGCTATCATAAATGCAGGTCTTCTTGTAGGCACCAAAGAACATAAAATACTGAGCATGTCTTAAAATCAACCCATCCTGTGTTCAAGCTTGGGTGACACAGATTTCACTACCAATTCGTAATCAACCAAATAAGTGGTTTGGACTTTTACTTTATTAGGAGTAACAAATCCCTCAACATAATCTAAAAGTAAGCCACCTCTACTGAGGTACTGAAATATTGAAAGATACCCATAATTGTACACACTCGGTTTCGGAAGTGTTGACTAAGGCACATACCTTATTAACGCCACCTTTTTACTCCTGGAAAGTTATTGGATAGTGCAAAAGTTGGTGACAACTAGGGCATCCAATATGGGTATTGCTCAACCCTGTTTGTGAAAATATTTCTTTGAATAATTGACTATTTAAAAAACGGATTTAGCATACTTTGAATAATTTAGAAATCCTCAAGTGCTAAATAATATGTTTGCTATTGTACCACCAGTTTTTTGGCATGTACACTGGCAGAAAAGTTCTTATGGCTGAGAAGAACTTATGATACTCTGTCTCAATTTTATGCTGTGTTTCCGTTCAGACTGTCTGGTGGATCTTGTTGATAACAACAGCACCTAGCTTGTATGCACAACTGTCTTTCAAAGCACATGTATAAATTTCAGTAAGTATTTAATTACACATATTGGAACAAAACTAAGGGACTGTATCCCAAGTGTGCGGAAAGTGATTCATCATTCCTTTTCTGTTCTGGCTTCCCCATTATGACAGACCATTGGCAAACAAGGATTTAAGTGGTTTTTCCCCCCCCTCTTCAGAGCACTAACGTTAATGAAAGTCTTCACTACCCTACGAGTTGCCCAATGCCTAGCATAGGCTGTTCAGTGAAGGGGTTCATCACTCACTTTCAGTAAGGTATTGGCAATTCATGTAGATGTTAGCTGCAATGACTGTTTAGGTTTGTGATTGTGTGAGTCCTGAAATTACTTTTGAAGAGTTTAAGTTGACAAAACCAGCATTTTTCTCTAAATGAAGTGTTGGTTTAAAACACTAACAAACAAATGGAAGGTTGTTTAACTCAACATCTGACAGCACTGTGCTTATGAGCTTGCTATAAACATTTCCTTTTCAGAGACATGGAGGAACTCTGAGTGTACTCATCTTATACTAAGGCATTATGGCTCCTGTGATTGGAGTGTTGGGATGGAGGGTTACAGGCTCTTTAGGAAGGACAGGCAGGGGAGACGAGGAGGGGGTGTCACCCTCTATGTCAATGACCAGCTGGAGTGTATGGAGCTCCACCTGGGGATGGATGAGGAGCTGACCAAGAGCTTATGGGTCAGTATTAAAGGGAGGGCAGGGACAGGTGACATCACGGTGGGGGTCTGCTACAGGCCACCCCACCAGGAAGACTGAGCGGATGAGGCCCTCTATAGACAGATAGGAGCAGCCTCACGTTCACAAGCCCTGGTCCTCATGGGGGACTTCAACCACCCCGATATCTGTTGGAGGGACAACACAGCAGGGCATAAGCAATCTGAGAGGTTCCTGGAATGCGTCAAGGATAACTTCCCTCTCCAAGTGGTAGAGGAGCCAACAAGGAGAGGTGCTATGCTGGACCTTGTTCTCACCAACAAGGAGGGGCTGGTGGAGAATGTGAAGCTCAAGGGCAGCCTTAGCTGCAGTGACCATGAAATGGTGGAGTTCAAGATCCTTAGGGCACCGAGGAGGGCGCACAGCAAGCTCACTACCCTGGCCTTCAGGAGAGCAGACTTTGGCCTCCTCAGGGATCTGCTTGGTAGAGTGCCATGGGATAAAGCCCTGGAGGGAAGCGGAGCCCAAGAAAGCTGGTTAATATTCAAGGATCACCTCCTCCAAGCTCAGGAGCGATGCATCCCAACAAAGAGGAAGTCAGGCAAAAACACCAGGAGGCCTGCATGGATGAACAAGGAGCTCCTGGACACACTCAAACACAAAAAGGAAGCCTACAGAGGGTGGAAGCAAGGACAGGTAGCCTGGGAGGAATACAGAGAAATTGTCCAAGCAGCCAGGGATCAGGTTAGGAAAGCTAAAGCCCTGAYAGAATTAAATCTGGCCGGGGATGTCAAGAGCAACAAGAAAAGCTTCTTCAGGATAGTCGGGGATAAAAGGAAGATGAGGGAGAATGTGGGCCCTCTCCAGAACGAAATGGGAGGCCTGGTTACCCGGGATATGGAGAAGGCTGAGGTACTCAATGACTTTTTTGCCTCGGTCTTCACCTGCAAGTGCTCGAGCCTCATCGCCCAAGCCGCAGAAGGCAAAGGCGGGGACTGGGAGAATGAAGAGCCACCCACTGTAGGAGAAGATCAGGTTCGAGACMATCTAAGGAGCCTGAAGGTGCACAAGTCCATGGGACCTGATGAGATCCATCCACGGGTCCTGAGGGAACTGGCGGATGTAGTTGCTAAGCCACGATCCATCGTATTTGAGAAGTTGTGGCAGTCCGGTGAAGTTCCCACTGACTGGAAAAGGGGAAACATAACCCCCATTTTTAAAAAGG
>JAYKAV010002984.1:218339-319130 GCA_035582835.1 Phoebastria nigripes
AAACTAAAAGAGGGTAGACTTAGACTAGATATAAGGAAGAAATTTTTTACGCTGAGGGTGGTGAAACACTGGAACAGGTTGCCCAGAGGGGTGGTAGGTGCCCCATCCCTGGAAACCTTCAAGGTCAGGTTGGACGAGGCTCTGAGCAACCTGATCTAGTTGAAGATGTCCCTGCCCATGGCAGGGGGGTTGGACTAGATGACCTTTAAAGGTCCCTTCCAACCCAAATTATTCTATGATTCTATGATTATTTAAGTGTGTGTTTCATTTCTGCTGATGACAACAGGATGCAAATACACACAGACAGGGTGTCTCAATGTGTGAATGGGGTCTTTGAGTGGGTTTCAGAAACTCAGTGGCAATGGCCATCATTTATGCATGCAGCAGACTCAGCACAGGAGAAAAGGCTGTACTTGCACTGCACTGCTCATATGCTTTGATTCCAGCCTAGAAAACCCACCCCTTGGCTGTGCTGGCTCCCGCAAAACCAGAATTTCACCTGGAGAATACAAGGGAGATGTGGTGCACACCCTTCAAGCCTTGACCTAAAATGAAAATGATTATTCTGTTTATTTGGTAATGGATGGTCGAGTCATTATGACAGATACTCTTTTCTATCAGTCAGATCATTAGTAGATGTCCTAAAAGTTATATGCTCTAAAACCCTCTTAGCAATTTGGTAATCTTTCATTTCTTCCTCCTCCTTCTACCCCAATAGATATAAGAATATTGTATTTATACAAGAAATTCTGTACAAGTTCTACGAATGACTTGCCTTTTTGTAGATTAATTTAATGTTTCTCTCTCTCTCACTGCACTTTTTTCAACTATCACAATAACAAATGCCTACTAAGTAGTGTGTTTTGCACTACAAAGAAGAATAATCTTTCTTTCTAAGAGATGACACAGCAGTATCACCACAATTTCCGTGCTGTTTTACACCAAGACTTATGTCTGTATTTTAAGGCAATATGGAAACAACATCCTGAAAATTGATTTTCAGTTAAATATATTAGTCATTTTCGGACTCTAGGACATCACTAGACAATCTTCTGAGCTCCAGCCTCTTCAAAAGAATCTTTTTTAATTATCAACTTTACATAAAAGTGATGGTGCTTTTCCAGTGAGTGAACTGTGTTTCTCAGAAAGGAGCTGACCTAAATTCTTTTCAGGATGTATAGTTAAATTTACACATTCATGATTTAAAATAAAAGAAAGGAATTTCTTTCAAGTGAAAGAAGTGATTTTTTTTCTTTCTTTCCCAAAAGGAAAATTGTAAAATGAAAACAAGTCATCATCTTGTTGCTCTTTAGTGTCAAGCAGCTTGTCTTGTCCATAATAATAATCGTGTTGGGATACTTGCCTTTTTTTTTTTTTTTTTCCCCTTAATCCCTTCTCAGTAATTTTCAAATACTGTACCTCAGAGAACACATGTATGAGAAAGTTGTATTTTTAAGAGCATGATTCCAAACTACCTCAGGAGTGCCCTCATCATTCTGCTCCCTTGCACAATTGAAAACCATTCACTTATATAGCCTATATATATATGTATTTTACAAAATGTGTGAAGTTACCTGGCAGACCTAGAGAGGGAAATCAAACCCTTGGCTTCAGTGCCATTTCAATAGAGTTTTACATTATTTTGTTTCCAGATTTAATATAAAGTATATCTCCTAGGACTAATGTCTTCTTAGTGGCTCCAAGCAAACAACAAATAAGGCATATTTTCAAACTTGATTATTGCCTTTCCTAAAAATGCAAATCCAATGCTGTTTATTGATATGGACCCAGACCTAATGAAGTATTCAGGTTCCTAGGAAAGGTTTAGGCAGACTGTATCTCATGGTTCCCACTCTACTCCTACTGAGCAGTCAGTAAGTGTTCATTTACAAAGATCTGTGTCAATTTAAAATGTTGCCACCTTACACTATTTTTCATATTCCCTTTCCTATGTACAGCTGTTGCCACAGCTTTGCTGGGGAAACATACAATTAGGCAAACAAAAGGAAGCTGTTTTGGGCATGTCTGGTGCATATTAGAAAATACTTCTATACAGCCCTTGATATCAGCAAAGCTATAGAGCTCCAAAGGGTGATAAATGAGGAGCAGTTGGGATAGGTAAAAATCTCACTGCTTGATCCAGAAGACAGCATCTGTCCATGCTATTTTGAGCCCTCCAGCCCATGATTCTCATGAAGAAATTATGACTCCCTAAGTATTTGCTTGATTCAGCTTCTAATTAACCTCCCAGCACTGTTGGCCAAGCAGTCACCACCTGTGGGATGTTCTGAATCAAGTAGCACAGCCTGGACTTCATTTACGTAAGGATTTGGCCTGGCTCATTGTGTTTGAAGAACTGAAGGAAGAGGATAAATGGGAACATTGTCAAATTCAAATCGACTCAGCACTCATCTGCCCTCATTCTTTTAAAATCCTTTGACTAGAAACTCATTTAATCATGGCATAGAAGTCCTTGGTCTGCTTATCCTTTCCTTACTTTGTAAACTGTCCTACTGACACCCATGGAGAAGTGTGTAGCATGAAATCTCTCATTACAATTTGTCCTTAGCACTGTTCCAGCCACTGGAAGGCATGAATGACAGAACATGATTCCCATTAGTGCAATAGTTCAAAATGAGACAAATCTACCTAAAAAGTCTATTCTTCATATTCAGATAAATGGACTTTATTTTATAGAGAAAACTTCCAATGACATACTATAAAAGATACAATAATTCAATCTCCCATGTTGTTTTTTGCTTCTTGTCTAAAATTATGTCTTCCAGAGACCTCACCTCCTCTGTTTCATTACAGCATTTAATGTGTTTTGGGAATGTAATAGATAAATACTAAAAGAAATCTCAGTACAGAGCTTAGCATGAGTCTCACAGACTGAATAGAAAAATTTACCACGAAGCACGTCTCCCCATGTGGGGCGTATGCCTGAACCCAGCTGACTGGAGGTGCAAGGTCAGTTAGGGAGATTTTGATAAGAGAAGGAAGATGCACAACCTGACTGTGTAATCCTGATTTGTAAACTAACTGTTGAGCCTGCAGAAAGGCTTGAGTGAGCAGAGGAATAAACTAACAAAACCTGAATACTTGTAGTTTGAAACAGCTAGATACCTCAAGCCGTAGTAAGTACAGCTGTGGAAGACAGGGGTGTGATGCTGTTTTTGCAGGGTGATTGTGTATTAAAAGGAAGTGAGATCCCGAGGGGAGGCTGTGCTCCAGTGCATATTATCATCTGATCTGTAATGTTCCAGCATTTACTGATCACTATATTGCCTAAATAAGGTAACTTAACTGAGAAATTGAATAGGTGTCCTAAGGGCCTATGTTTCTGAATGATGGGAAATATGACCCTTAGGGAGAAAATGACTGTAAAGTCTTGAGGTTTGTGAACAAAGTTGTTTTCTCTTCATTTGCTCCCCAGCAGCCTTGTCTAACACAGCGTTAACAGTTCTGAGTTGATCTGTTTAATTCTGCACATATAGGGTAACAAGTATATGGAGCTCCTTGCCTAACTTTCTTTTGAGCACTACAGAACATTTTAAGCGTGTGCCTACTTATCCTGTCTTATAGAAATGAGGAGATCTAGTAGTCTGTGCAACACAGGATTTTGTAACCTAGGGTAAACAGTTAAATTCAAATTCTCCTCTCATTTATTCCTACGTACCTAGGGAGTAAATTCCCTGAAGCAAATAGGATAATCCTGGTGTAAATGGGAAGAGAAGCATGCTTCTTTAGTTCTTGTAAATATTCCCTTTAGAAAATACTTTTAAAGTGTAGAGCTGATTGAACTTTGAATGCTGAAATGTTTTCATTATGGAACAAATAGAGTCTTTGAAAAAGGCTTTTTAACTTTTTCTCTGTAATGTTCAAAAGTACTCTGTGGGAACTAGCTCTTTGAAAACCCCCAAAACAAAACAAAGGAAACTGAAATCTCCTTCTCCCCCAGAACCTTAGGGGTTCAAATTAAATCAATCAAAATCAAGACCTTTTGTGGGCTGAGAGTAAATACTGTTTTCCTCTGCAATCTATGACCTCAAATAGGCCCTTTTCTTTCTAACCTCATGCTTTACATGCTGTGAAGAATGAAATGCATTTAATTCTTTGACTCAGCCTCCCTTTATGACTATGTGAAAGAGCTGGTGAAAACTGCAGGTGAAGTTCAGTAGGAAAGAATAAAGCATAAAGTCATCTCATGCACGTTCCCCTATACCTAGGGCTCTTGCAAGTGTACACACAGCATGGGAGATTACCTACAGTGATAAAATTCAAGGGTTAGAGAGAAGTTCTAGAATGATAAGAAGGGAGGATAAATACATTTTATTTGTTTAGGGTGGAAGAGGATCTTTGCATGACTCTAGGACTACCTCTTCAGTGTCCATTAAAATAGAATAGAACAGGACAGAACAGAATAGAATAGAATAGTTCAGTTGGAAGGGACCTACAATGATCATCTAGTCCAACTGCCTGAACAGCAGCGTAGACTTTACACCAGAGCCGTTGCATCATTTCCCTCTGACCTGGGGGAAGCTGCAACTCTTTTTTATGCTGTTTGGCAAAGCAGATGGCTGTGTGCATGCAATGACTGTTTGGTTGCTTCTCAGGGAACTTCTCTGCTGGACCATTTCTTATGTGTCTACCTGTGGCTGATAAAAATGTTTCAGGGCTTTGGAAGAAATATAATGACTTTTAGCTACTGCTGCTCTTTGGAACAAGATGGATTGGTTATATCTATACTGGTAAAAGAAATGTGCTCAGGTCCACAGTCTGGAACAAAGCAGTTCATACACACCTGATGAAATATTTTTATCTCCAGAACAAGGCGTGTGCATGAAGGCAGCCTACTGGGAACAGTGCTTGCTGCATGCTAAACTACTGAACTTGGAAATGCATGAAAGCCATTTCAAGGATTATTTGCATTATTCTGAAGTATATACTATTATTGTTAGCACCCAGGAAAGTTTCTAGACACTGTTTAATTTGCTAGTAGAGGTGTAACCATAGAAGACCTGGGGATTGTGTGGCTGTGACAACCACTCATTTGCAACCTGTATTTTCCTCTTTTATCCTCAACTATTCTATGTAAACTTCAACCTACTTCTTTCTGTTCTTCCACTAATGCTCAATGCTTTGTCTCCTCTACCCCCTAATACTAATCTTTTTTTTCCCTGCAGTGCTCTTAGTATAACTATTTATCTCTCTTTCTTGTCAGTTCACCCTTTTCAGCCATATGCAACTCTTTTACCGTACTCCCACATATGTATGATTCTTTTCCTTACCTCTTTCTATCTTTTTTCTCCCCAGCCTAGAAAGAAGAGGTTGTTCTTCCATTTTCATCCTCTCAATACTTATCTTCGACACTGCTGGCCATTTCTTTATCTTAGTGCTCAGCAATTGAGATGCATAATTGAAGAAGATGGGTAAGTATGTTATAGAACTATGCTAGCTGCCTATATCATAGAAATGGATATTTCATAGGAAATGGAGAAAAATCTAATAGAAAACACTGTTCTGAGACAGTGAAACAAGTCTCTTATGGAAAATTCTTATCTTTCCTCAGTGAGCTAATGCCAAAGACTCCACAGTAGTGGGATTTTCTTACTGTGCTAGTGGCTGTGTAGAGTTCTGCCCACCACTCCAGGTGACATTGTTGTGGCTCTTTTCACGATGACAAAATGATCTCCCCAGTCTAATTTTCCTCCATCTTCCCATTAAGATATTCATAGAATCGTGGAATGGTTTGGGTTGGAAGGGACCTTTAAAGATCATCTAGCCCAACCCCCCTGCTGTAGGCACAGACATCTTTCACTAGATCAGGTTGCTCAAAGCCCCATCCAACCTCACTTTGAACACTTCCAGAGATGGCAACTTGTTGCATTGTCTCACCATCCTCAATGTAAAAAATTTCTTCCTTATGTCCAAGGTAAACCTACCCTCTTCCAGTTTAAAACCATTGCCCTTTGTCCTGTCACTACAGGCCCTGCTAAAAAGTCTCTCTCCGTCTTTCTTATAAACCCCCTTTATATATTGAGAGGCTGCAATAAGGTCGCCCCAGAGCCTTCTCTTCTCCAGGCTGAACAACCCCAGCTCTCTTAGCCTTTCTTCGTAGGAGAGGTGTTCCAGCCCTCTGACCATTTTTGTGGCCCTCCTCTGGACCCGCTCCAACAGGTCCATGTCTTTCTTCTGTTGAGGGTTCCAGAGCTGGGCGCAGTACTCCAGGTGGGGTCTCACCAGAGCGGAGTAGAGGGGCAGAATCACCTCCCTTGACCTGCTGGCCATGCTTCTTTTAATGCAGCCTAGGATATGATTGGCTTTCTGGGCTGCAAGCGCACACAGAAATCTTTGTCTTCAGGTGGAAGTTTATGGGCCAGAACTGAACTTTGTACATGGAGGCATGTAATAAGCAGAGGATGGGAGACACAGAAAGTCAGAAAGAGGAGATTTTCCAATGTCATGCTGTCAGTAGGGGAGTAGTAGAGGTTTCCAGCACACTCATGTGCTAAGTTTTTTGTCTCTTTGGTGTTCTGACAACACCAATCAAGATTTCGAGAGGCAGTATTTTGTGGCATGTGGCATCCTTATTTCAGGAATAATAAAGGCAGATCGCAAGCTGGCGTTTTAAACTATAATACGTCACCTTTTTCTAAAAATGATTGTGCAACATGCTTTTCACTCCACTCTACATGTCACAAAATGTTGTAGTTGCCTCTGATTTATTGATTTATTTATTTTTCAGTATAGTCAGTCCTTCTTCTGTCAAGAAAAATAGTATAACCTAAATAATGTCACATATATTAGTAACATGCATCAAACTACAATTCAAATACATTTAAAAAGAAGATTTATTGTAATTATTATTGAAAGAATGGACTGAGGGATGAATATAACTCAGTGGCTGTATATTTTTGTTCTGTACCTTCGTATCTTGCATTATTCTTGCGGATTTTTTTGACCTACAGTGGACCTGGAATTCCTTTAACTGAAAGCCATGGTAAAGTTATAAGACATGGTACTTTTCAAACAGTAGAAAAAATGAAAACCAATCAGATATAGGTGTTCATAATTTCATGATCCTTAAAAACCCCACAACTATTGCATATGTATTTGACATCTGTGCTGCCCTTCTATGATCTTATCAAAATTATCTGGCATATTTACAGTATAATAAGAATTAGTGGCCGCCCCACTGCCAATGCACCTGAATCTGCTCTTATGCGATTGTCTTTCTAGAGTGAAATATGTTGCACTTATGACACGTGTCAAGGCTACAGTTCTATTTGACAGGAGTACATGAAGAGCTGACAAATAACTTGGAAATATTTATCTTTTAGAAAACTAAACCTTTTCAGGAATATATTTTAGTACAAGCAATGTATAATGTCTAAATAATAAGCAAAGCAGTAACCAACCAGAAGTATTTCTCTTTATGAGACCCTTAGCCATCAAGCCCTGAAGAGCAAGCCAGTTTCAACCTCTGGATAGTGTTACATGTTCAAATTGCCAAGCCACAATGACAGTTTTCATTCAAAACTCATTTCACTTAGTTTTAGGCATTGACAGCATAGAGCAAATGAGAAAACCCTGGGCATATCCAGCAAGAGATTCTCAGCTCTATCATGGACACCTTAAGATGCTTGCTAAGGCAGTCTATCTTACTCCAGTATCAGGAAATCCTAGATGACCACTGACTAGATGCTTAACCAAGCTGGCCAAAGATGAATCCCACAGAAAGCTTAGTGAGCAAATAAGAGCAGTTACACTACACAAGAAGATTCAAAGTGTTTCTTACTTACGTGTAAGTAATTTAAGGTACATATTTTTAATCAGCAACAATGGAGGCTTTCAAAGCAGAGTCCTGACAATATCCTCAACTTTTATTTTATTTATTGTCCATCTGTCTTTTATTTTTTTATTTATTTATTCATTCTTTCATTTATTTTAACTTATAAAACCTAGAGAAATCTGCATGTTGATTCTGTTCTTGTTTCTTAGTGACAACTTCCTGTTATGGATGTGGTGGGGTGGACACTTACTTTAGACTAGAAAGAGACTGCAAAATCTAAATAGCAAAATCTCTTTATGTGAGCCATTAACTAACAATCACAACAAAATAATGTCTGATCGTTACCAACTCTCAGGTAGTTCTAGGCTAACAACAACAAAGGAAATTGTTCCAAATTGTTCCCAAATTGTTCCCAAAATCACACTCACTTCTACTAACCGCTTGCATGTTTTATTTCAGGAAGAAATAATATCATAGTTTCTCTGAAGCACAGAGAAACTCTTGGGGTCATCTAAGGTGGAAAATGTAGTAACTTAGCCAAAAGCTTATATGAGGCTGGTTCCAGTCCCATATTGACAGCAGATGTCAGCATTTCTTAAGGCTTATGTATATTAGAAAGAAAAAAGTGCCTTGAGGCTTTGAACGGGATTCTGGGTACTTGTGAACACTCCAAGTGATCTAAATTTGTGAGCAACAGATTTTGTTGTTTTCATCACCTTATTTTTAAAATGTGTTGAAGAAGGTGTTTGTCACTGAACCAAAGGAGTAACGATTTAAATTTATGTATGGTCTCAATTCTGAGCAGTGCTGAGTAGCCTGAACTGAAACATGGCTTTAGCTGGGGTTGGAGGAAGAAGTTGCTGTCATTCCTAAGCAGCTCCCATCATAGAACATTTGGTGGGGATATGATCTTGAGATATGGAGGCAATAATTAGGTCATGATTCAAGAAGGCAACCTGTTAATCTCAGAGTGGGATGAAAAATACTGTGTAAACTTTTAGAACTGAAGTTATTAAATATAGAATAAAGGTTGAATACAAACATTTCAGAGAGTATGATGTTATTACCAAATAACTTTCAAATATGTGTGTAAGAAGACAGATTTTCATCCAGATTATTCAATCCTTACGCCATTTACTCAAGCACATACATCTGTTGAAGTCTTTGAGACTACTCATGAGAGTAGTTGTGTATAAATCATTAAAATTCAGCATAAGGATTATAGAATCTTCCCTCATATCATATAGACTTGAGTGACATGGTGGAAAAACATGTTACTCCTATACAAGCTGAGGAGCTGGTCCAATCCTTTAGCTTATCAAAGGAAGAGAAATTTATATTCGCTTCAAGGATCAGCTCTGAAGGTACCTAGCAGCTGCTAACTCTTTCTAACAGTAGGGAGTCAAGAATCACAAAACCTCACGTGGTGCCCACAAAGAACAGTTACAGAATGAATGTGGTTCCAGCAACTACTCAACCTTGAAGTCATGTCAGAAATACTGTGCACTTTTCCAAAATATTGTGTAATTAGGAGGGTAGCTGTAGTCAATAGCAATGAAGACATAGTTACAACCTTCCCCAATACTAAGAGAGAAACTTATACATAACAAATGAAATGGAAAAAGTTTTAAGATATATTTGATTTATACAACTCTAATTGTTTATTGGGATTGCTAACATGTACCATACCTGGATTCACGATATATAAAATCAGAGAACACTTTATAGTCAGAAGGATCCCCAGCAAAGTGAAGAATATAGAATTACAGGCTTTCTTTGATCCAATTCAGCTTCTTGCAGGTTTTAACAGCATATTTTCAGGTTCTTCTTGGTTTTAACAGCATATTTTCTTGTGTTTTGTATAGATGAGATAGGAAATGCCCTGAATGACATTTCTAGCATTTCTGGAGCCACTAATCACAATCACAATTATTACCACTGAAGGTAGAAATGGGATTTATATCACCTAACTTTAGATTGAACCAGTCAGTCAAGCTTCTTCTTATAGTCAGTGGAGGGAAATAAGCTGGTTTGGAGTGTCATTCCCATGACCAAAGACAGATGTCTTTAGGAACAGAAGATTCCACCACAGAAGTGCTTTTTCTTCCCAGTAGCTATAATGAAAAGGACCGTGCAAAACTAACACAGACGTAGGCACTTTCTGTATAATCTATATTGTCATGTATATTTGATGAGATTAATTTCAATAAGAGATTTTGTAATAGAATGGACAGTAGTTGTTTGCAGAGCAGAGACCTCTCCATTTCAGGTACCCCTCTACTGAACCTCTGTACTGCAGTTGACTAAAGCACAACTGCTGAAAAGCCATCTAGCTTTGATTTCAAGACATGAGATATGGGGAATCTACTTTTTTCCTGTGATAAATATCTCTTTTTGCTATGATTAATACTATGCTATTAAAAAAACCACTCACAACTAATCTCTGCTTGGCGTTTGCCTGGTTCTATGTTTTGATGTCATATGTCTCTCCCTAATGGATTAAAGAGCTGAGCCACAGGTAATTTCTCCTTTTAAAATGTTTACATGCTGTAATCAAGTAACTTCTCAGTCCTCTCAGCTAAATAGCTTAAGCTCTTTAAGAGTCTCAGTGTAATTTTCCAGCCTTAACATATTTTTTATGGCTCTTTTTAACCCATCATGCAATGTCCTTTTGTGATTTGAAACTAGGAGAACCTAGAAACAAATGGACTGGTGAATTGGGGGGATCAGATTTATTACAAGTTCAGTATGAAACAGGTTGAGTGGAGTTAAAATTTGCAAAGCATTTGCCACCCAGATAAAAAGCATCTTAAAATCTTCTGTCCAAAAGAATTACTTCAAAAGATGAAATAAAAGATACTGATGTATCTTGTATTAGTACTGACGTACTGATACAGAAGGGGGCAAATGAGTCTTAACTTACTGTGTTTCAAAGCCGTCTAAACATCAAATGATTAAAATTTTATCTTGAGCTATTGTGTGTAAACATGCGCAAAAGAATGCAAAAAGCCCAAACAAACAAACAAAAAATGAGCAGAAATAGAAAGAGAGTAATATGAGTACAATGTTCAATAAGCTCCGAAATGAATGCCATCAAGGGCACTCAATGGTGACAAAGTAGCTTGATGGCTATGTTCTACTCTTAATACACAGACAGGGTAAATAAAAAAAACATATTTACTAATCCTTAAAAAAAATTGTTCTCAAAGTTTAGTCCTGGTGGCACCCCACTGACTGGTTTTCTTTATCAGGTACAAAATTAGCCATGTGAGTTCAAGTGAAATATTAAGGATTTCCACATCTAGATTGATTTTGACAACACAGTCAAATATTTCCAGATATCTCACCTCCATGAGCTACACTCAGTTCTGCTTACAAACCATGACTAGGATCCTGCTTCCTTTGTCTGGGAGCAAGATTAAGTCTCCCGATTTTTAACAGCAGCCCCCTAGCCAGTTTTAAGGCAAGTGGTAGATACAGAAAAGGTTTTATAAACAATCCTGTTAGGTGTTAATAGGATCAGAATGATTACCTCTCCTATCATACGGAAAATGCATCCTCAGAGAGATTTTTCTCCATGCTATTTATACTTAGGTAAGCCCTCTGCAGAAGTTTCAAACCAACCACAACTTTAAAGTAGTACAAGTCTGCACTGGGCAAAGAGATGTTACGACACATACAATCTGCAGTGGAAAAATAAGCTTTTACATAATCTCTTAGAAATTTGATACAGGTTTTGCACTGTCCCACAAACCCCAGTTCCTGTTTATAAGGAGTGAAAAGAAACAATGTTCAGAAAGCAGAGGGTTCTGGCTAGTTTGGGGTAGTAGAGAATTGTCGATCAAAGAGCCCAGGCTGGTCTAACACATGCGTCAGAGCTGGGCAGGGAATCACGGAGCGATAGCCAGCCAGCCTCTGCTTTCCTCCTTCAGCAAAGCAAGAACATTCTCCTTGAAGCATGCCACAGAGTGAAGTTTAGCCAAAACCAAACTGTTCTTTCAGGAAAGGCAGCAAACCCCTTAGTTCTCACAGACGGTTGTAAAAAGGTAAAGAAGTAAGGTATTTAAAGTCCTGCTACCTCGTTTGAAGCAGTGGGTAGTCTACCGGCCTCCTACCAGAAGCACTTTCTACAGGATTCTCACACCTCAGCAGGACACCCTGCTGATCAAAAGGCAAAGACAGTTCTCACAGATGTATGTGAGAATACGTATGTATTCAAGTGCATACGCATACACACACACCAATACTTCGTATGCACACACATACCCATACACACATATGTTAGCCGTCAGGAAATAAGTCTCTCCTGACCACTCAGTACAGCCACTGCCACATACAAGGGTGTAACCCTTCAAGCATTATTCTCAAAGTCATCAATACAGAGTTCGCTTTACAAGCAAATAACATGATATTTATTCAAAAATACAGGAGAAAAACAAGATTTGTAATGTTACAGTGATGATCTCTGAACATGTCTAGAGAAATATGCTTTTGCATTTTGAATATAAGACAAGGGAGTTAACTGATAAATTACATGCTTGGGAACAGGAATGGAGAATTCTCCAGCTGCTTAGTCTGGACATTCATCTTTAATCTCTTTGTGCTGTATTTTGTGTTCATTCTGATGCCCTTGCATAAACCAGACAATTTAAGGAATCTCTTACTACAGAAAGCACGTACTACCAATCCTGATGAAGTCTTGGTGTGTTTTATAAGACAGTGTTTGCTAATGGCCAGAGAAAACAGCCAATCAAAAGAAGTGGTATTTTATGTTATTGCTTAGTATTTCCACTTTAAGCAAACTAATTGGACTAAGTTCAAACTAAAATTTAGAAAGACAAAGACAAGGTGGAGGAGTTGGGAATGAAGCAGTGAAGTTGAGCCTAGGAAAAAGGGCAGGGAGGAAAGTGTGGTTTTAATTAATTGTTTCTCACTATCCAAATCTATTTTAATTGGTGATAAATTAAATTAATTTTCCCCAAGTCAAGTCTGTTTTGCCTGTGACGGTAATTCATAAGTGATCTCCCTCTCCTTATCTCATCCCATGAGCTATTTCATCTTCTTTTCTCCCCTTGTCTTGCTTGAGGAGAGGGGAGTGAGAGAGTGGCTGGGTAGGTATCTGGCAGCTGGCAATGGTCAAGCCACCACAATATCCATTTCTTTATTCCATACTCCATATTACTTTGGAATCAGACTTTTCTATCCCAAAGTATCTCTTGTTTGTTGTAAGTTTCTCTTAGTCATTTATTGTCCTCATAATCTCCTCTTTAAATGAATGTTTTCATACATCTCCTAGAAAAACACACAGGCATTACTTTGAACCTTGGCTTCAGTAAGAGCCTTTCAGGCACATTGTTCCATTTCTAATTGCTGCCTTCTTCATTCTGTTTTATTTTATACCTCCTCTACTTCTTAGAATTTAATATTTCCTATCTTTACCCTGAATAAAGTCTGGTTATGATGCGAACCAAAAATAACATATCCTATGACATTGCAGATGTTAAATGTGAATAGACACCATGCAGTTAAGACTATTGTCTTACTGCTGAGCTATTCTCATTGCATTTCATAAAAAAAAGATCATAGAAAGCCTATGGGACTTGTCCTAACTCTATAAGACCTCAGGTTCCATGACACTAACGTAAGGAATAAGCATAACAGTCAGATACCTAAACCACTTTAATGCAGGTCTTCAGGTCAACAGCTCTCAATGCCTTGAATACTACATTACAGGGAATGAGAAACTTGTGCAAACTCTGGAAATCATGGAGAACAAGGAACTGAGAGGCCATATGATCAGTGTGCCAGGCAGCTGTGAAAATGCTTTGGCCACTGTAGTTAAGTACCTTGGTTAAGTTTTCTCACAGTAAATGAGAATTTCAGGAATTGATCTGAAAGACAATTTTAAAGTTAACACTTCTGATTTAAAAAAAAAATGCAGAATCGAACACTTCATGTCTAAGTAATGCCAACAGTATCATTAGCCCATATATTAAACTCATATTTGTCTGAGATAGTCACAAGATACGAGTACCTGAATGACAAACATGGTAATATATTTATATATTTATGCTTTTTTGGAACCAGACTTTTCTACCCCAAAGCATCGCTTTTTTGCTTCGTATCAGCTTCTCTTAGTCTTTTATAGGCCTCATAACTTCTTCCTCAGATGACAGATAAATTTGCAGATATTAACATGGAAAGTGAGGACAAGAAGTACCAAAAGAGCACAAGGTGGGTCTGCAAAATCTAATGCATAGGCAATGGAGGCTGGCAGCAGGGGATGACTAGACATGATAGATAACCTCTTGAAATTGAATGAGGGGTGGGTGATCGCTTCAGCTGAGGGACTGAAAGAGACTGATAACCATACAGGCCACTGAACTGAAAAAGTAATTATCTTCACAGCACAGACCAGGAAGCATAACAGTCACACAATATTCTGAAGAACCTTTTCAAACAGAAAACACTGGAGATGCCAGAAGCAACACTACTAAATCCTGCATATTTTCACAAATATATCTAAGTACTATCAATTATTTCAAGGTCCTCTCCCAATATCTGGCAGCTATTTCACCTGTTTTTACTTCTGATTTAATCTTATTGATACATAGACATTTACATAGCAAAGGTCTAGATAGCTTTCTAGACCTTCTTATTTTTCATATTCACTATTTAGAGTCCAAACAGCAGGCAGACTCCTAAATATCACATCTCTGTACAGTGTCTAACAATAAGAGAAATAAATCTACATCTCTCACTCTTTAATCTCGACCCTTGACCCTTCCTTGTTCAAGTCCTTCATCTTACACCCTCGTATTATTTTTCCTACAAAAATTTGGATTATGATAAAATATATACTTATGCTTTCTGTTTCCTCTTGACTGTTTGAATGCTAAGATGTTTGGCACAAACTGGACTTTAATAAATATCTAGGGTTTGAGGAAGTATAATATACACATATAATTCATGATCAGACTCAATCAGGTAAGATATTAAAGACTCTAAATTCCATCTTTTTATGGATGCAGTTGGTATTTTATACAAGCATTTCTGCTAGTGATCTAAGAGGACATTAGAGATGTAATGAAAGAATTATGCATTTGCCAAGTCTTAAAACAATTTCTTTATGGTAAAATGGCAAATACTATGATAAAACTTTCTCAAAAAGTCACCTAAAAAAACAAAAGAAAGAAAAACAGTAATGCACCTAAAATGGGCCTTTCAGAAATGCTCAGTATTGCCAAGGCCTGTTTTAGTGAAGTCAGTACATCTTACACCTCATCGCAGCCATAAGACAGAATTAAAATAACAGGTGGTTGGTTTTTTTTCTTCCTGAGAATACCTTCCAAATCTGGTTTTAGAAGGTTGAATAAATATGGTGTATCAAACCGAAGACATCTTTGATAGGAAAACAGAAACACTGAAATGAGTATTTTGGTGGGGTTTTTTTATTTGTTTGGTTGGGGGTTTTTTACTTCACATTTTGATGAATGAATAAAGATATCAAATTTCAAGGCAGAAAATATTTGGGTGTTTAAATTCTAGAATTAGGAATGTAAAAGTTATCATCCTTGTTAATATCAACCGGTTACCTAAATAGCCCATGCTGATAGCATTAACACAAATTGCCTCTCAAACATAGAAGAAATACCTTAGAAGATAATTAAAAGAACTGAAATTAAGGTTTGCTTTTATGATGCTTTTTTTCTGCTTTAATGAGGGGGGTTAAAAATCATATGTGTGCCTATGCGTATATGTATAAAAGTGGTAAAAATGTCTGGATTCTGTTTGTTCTGCTGATTATTAGAAAATAAACATATTCTCCAGTACTCCCTGGAAAATTTATTAAATTGAAAATCTCTAGTAAAGCTACATTAATGGCAACTTTAAAGTTAGCACTTCTGATTAAAATGGATGTTCCAGGTTTGGATCTGCAAGAATTTGTTCTTCTGGGAGATACTGTCTGGAGTAGAAACTGAAATTTCTCTTACAAATATTTAAGTGTTATAAGCCAATATATCTAAGATAGATAATAAGTCAAACAAGACCAGTACAAACACAGAAGTGAAACAAGTGCATAAATATTTGTCTTCCCAGTATTTTTATCTATGCCTTTGTAAAAATGAAAAGCAAACACTGGCTGTATTAAGTATCGATGAAAACTTGTAAGAGTAGCTAGCATTAAGGCTAGAACAGATGCCTGCCTCCTGACTATTTTACTTTTCTCTCTGTTCTGCCACCAGTATTAACTTTTGGTGAGTGATTATTACTTTTTGCTACAACACTGGAAAACTATATCACAGAAAGGATTGAGACTCAGATCGTCTAAGGCTTTAAGTACTTGACTCATGCTGAGCTCTGCCAGTTAGACCTAACTGCTACCAAGGATTCAAGCCTGAGAAACTTTTCAGTATCTCTGAAAAATGTCCTTGTAGGGCACATATAGTTTCTTAATGGAACTGCTGAAGCATTAAAAAGAAAAACTAGATGGAAACCATCAAGGTGAATAAAACTTCTCTGTATTTTAGCATATAGAAATTCAAAGCAGTACTAAAGGAAACACAAAGGGGAATGTATGCTAATGAACAGTATCTCAGTATCTCTAAACTGCATTATATCAAGCCTACTGATTAAACAGATTAGATAAGCCATTTTCTCAGGATTTTATCATCATTCATACTGAATCTATGCTTCAGCAGAGGTCAATCAATCCTTTGTCAAGGAGTGTGTGGTGGGCTGCCCTTGGCTGGCTGCCAGGTACCCACCCAGCTGCTCTTTTTCTCCCCCCACTTCAGCGGAACAGGGAAAAAAAATAAGATTAAAATCTCATGGATCAAGATAAAGGCAGTTTAATGAAAGAAAAAAAAAAAAAAAACAACAAAGGTTGCAGGTGGAAGCAAAGCAAAAAATAAGATTTATTCCCTACCTCCCATCAGCAGTTGATGTCCAGCCACTTCCTGGGAAGTAGGGCCTCAGTACACATAGCAGTTGCTTCAGAAGATGAATGCCTTAATAACATATGTGCCCCCTCTGCCCACCGTCTCCTTTCCCTGAGCTTTTATTGCTGAGCACAACGTCATATGGTATGGAATATCCTTTTGGTCAGTTTGGGTCAGCTGTTCCAGCTGCATGCCCTCCCAACATCTTGCCCACTCCCAGCTTACTGGCCTTTGGAGCACAGCAATAGCCCAAAACATTTCTGTGTTATCAACACCGTCCCAGCTACAAATACAAAACACAGCACAATATGGGCTGCTATGGGGAAAGTTAACTCCATCCCATCCAGACCCAATATAGGCCAAATTTCATTTTTTTGGGGAGGCCATTTCTGTCTATTGGGACACCTACTGAGTCTGTTGTATTCTGTATTTATTTGGCAAAAAGTAAAGCATCACTCAGTTCTCCCTGGCAGTGATATAGAAGCTCCAACAAATAGTTGCTGGAAGTTTATTTTCCTTTACTAATTACACCTTGCAGTCAAGACTGTTTTCCATGTTTATTCTGCTTATATTGAATAGTGGCTGAAGGAATGCTGTAGAGGAATTGGCATGACAGTTATATAGCTGTCCAGGAGGAAATTAATGGCTTCCTGCTCACCATTTGCAGATTACTGCTTGCCAATATTTATCATCACTTGCAATCAACATGCAAAGAAGAATATAACTGTATCCCTGAACTGATTCCACCTCTTTCACCAGAAAAACACAGAAATCTGGCTTTCCTTTCCAAAGAACAGGGAAACCTAGCACCCAAAGAGTTTTACAGATCAGGCCCTGCTTCATGTGCTCTCCGGCCTAGGGAAAGGGAAGGTTCCCGAGGCAGGAATTTGCCTTGTCGAACCTCAAAATTCAGAAAATGGTATTGATGATATGTTATAAAAATACTGACTACTCTCTGAAGAGGAACATTCTGCTGGGGAGGTAACTCACATTTCTATGGACAGTTTCCATCCATTAAAACTTTTCATGCAGGGTTTTATGCACCGTTTTTCTTCTTGGAGTTAACCTTATACTAGCAAGAAAAGGGTCCCAGACATTTAAAGTGGAATGCGAAAACGCCCTTTTACGTGTACAATTTTAAGCCTGATCGTACTGCAGGAGAAATGATATATGAATGAATCTTTTCATCCACAGAATACCTGTCTTCCCCGATGTCACTTTTTTTCAAACTAAGTGAATCGTTTCTCAGTCCTTTGTCCCCCCCCATTCTGGATTTCTTTGGTTATACCATATACTGACTTCCAAGAATGATGGAAGGACTCAAGACTAAAAACTTGAGCATATCTTTATGAAGAAAACTGATTAAGAGCACTAAAGAGAGAAGCATATCAACTATAACGAGCATTTGCACTGGCTGTTTTCCCAATTCTTCCTTCAAAGGTCTCCCTCATGTGCTTCAATCCTTCCTTCCGCACATTCACAGGTTGTCACTTACCAAGAGCACAATGCAATGGAAGGTTCACTGTGAGAGAGATGAGATTCTTACTTAAATAAATAGAAACATTTTTCTTAAGTTTTCTTTAAGAAATCTTTTCTTAACTAAACAGAAATATTTTTTTTCTTCAGAGAGCTCTCGAAAAATCCTCATACCTCTGAGTTCTATATTACTGTATACAAGTCTGCTATTATTGCATGAGGATTCTTACCAAAAAAAATAGATGGAGAACCTGGAGGCATCAAACACCCCTCAATAACAAAAATAAACCCATTAAAAAGCAGCAAAATTATTCAGGGGAATATTTTGTAGGTGTTTATTATCAGTGAGCATTTTCTTGGTGACCCTTTGGCATCCAATAAGCCCCAAAGAATCTATCTCTGTAAGATAAATTCTAAGATAATGCTTAAGCAACTTTGGAAAAAAACCCTCCTCTGTAATGTCTGTTCCATCACATAACAATTGTGAGTTTAGTGAATTAATACAGTTAATAATGAGTGCTCAGCAGTCTGAGGCAGCTCCACTAATCTGTTACTTTTCCTTCAAATAAATCTTTGCATTCAAAATAACACAGGGAGTTTAAGTCATGGAATCATAGAATAGTTTGGGTTGGAAGGGACCTTTAAAGGTCATCTAGTCCAACCCCCCTGCCATGGGCAGGGACATCTTCAACTAGATCAGGTTGCTCAGAGCCTCGTCCAACCTGACCTTGAAGGTTTCCAGGGATGGGGCACCTACCACCCCTCTGGGCAACCTGTTCCAGTGTTTCACCACCCTCAGCGTAAAAAATTTCTTCCTTATATCTAGTCTAAGTCTACCCTCTTTTAGTTTAAAGCCATTCCCCCTTGTCCTGTCACTACAGGCCCTGCTAAAAAGTTTGCCACCATCTTTCTTATAAGCCCCCTTTAAATACTGATAGGCTGCAACAAGGTCTCCCGGAAGCCTTCTCTTCTCCAGGCTGAACAACCCCAACTSTCTYAGCCTTTCTTCATAGAAGAGGCGTTCATCCCCCTGATCATTTTTGTGGCCCTCCTCTGGACCCGCTCCAACAGGTCCATGTCTTTCTTCTGCTGAGGGCTCCAGAGCTGGACGCAGTACTCCAGGTGGGGCCTCACCAGAGCGGAGTAGAGGGGCAGAATCCCCTCCCTCGACCTGCTGGCCACGCTTCTTTTGATGCAGCCCAGGACATGGTTGGCCTTCTGGGCTGCGAGCGCACATTGTCTGCTCAGGTCCAGCTTGTCATCCACCAGTAGCCCCAAGTCCTTCTCAGCAGGGCTGCTCTCAATCCCTCCATCGCCCAGCCTGTATTGATACCAGGGGTTGCCCCGACCCAGGTGCAGGACCTTGCACTTGCCCTTGTGGAACCTCMTGAGGTTCACATGGKCCCACTTCTCGAGCTTGTCCAGGTCCCTCTGGATGGCATCCCATCCCTCAGGCGTGTCGACCCCACCACTCAGCTTGGTGTCATCTGCAAACTTGCTGAGGGTGCACTCGATCCCACTGTCTGTGTCAGTGATGAAGATATTAAACAGTACCAGTCCCAATACGGACCCCTGCAGGACGCCACTCGTCACCAATCTCCATCTGGACATTGAGCCGTTGACCACTACCCTCTGGATGCGACCATCCAACCAATTCCTCACCCACCGGACAGTCCACCCATCAAATCCATACCTCTCCAGTGTAGAGAGAAGGATGTTGTGGGGGACTGTCTCAAAGGCCTTACAGAGGTCCAGACAGATGACATCTGTAGCCCTCTCCACGTCCACTGATGTAGTCACTCCGTCATAGAAGGCCACTAGGTTGGTCAGGCAGGACTTGCCCTTGGTGAAGCCATGCTGGCTGTCTTGAATCACCTCCCTGTCCTCCACGGGCCTTAGCATAGCTTCCAGGAGGATCTGTTCCATGATCTTCCCAGGCACAGAGGTGAGACTGACTGGCCTGTAGTTCCCCAGGTCTTCCTTTTTCCCCTTTTTAAAAATGGGGGTTATGTTTCCCCTTTTCCAGTCAGTGGGAACTTCACCGGACTGCCACAACTTCTCAAATACGATGGATCGTGGCTTAGCAACTACATCCGCCAGTTCCCTCAGGACCCGTGGATGGATCTCATCAGGTCCCATGGACTTGTGCACCTTCAGGCTCCTTAGATGGTCTCGAACCTGATCTTCTCCTACAGTGGGCGGCTCTTCATTCTCCCAGTCCCCGCCTTTGCCTTCTGTGACTTGGGCGGTGCGGCTCAAGCACTTGCCGTTGAAGACCAAGTCATTTCATGACAGCACTTGCCGGTGAAGTGCCAAGTCATTTGTTCTCTCTTGATGAGTTTCCCACTCGAACATACCTTGAAGATAGTGATCATGTTTTAAAGCTGTCCTGCAATAAACTGTTCGGTTTTTTTTGTCCTCTCCAGCAGTGCTTGCCCACCCCAATTCCTGTTTTAAGCCATCGTTTCACAGACTTACGAAGATGAAAAATCCTCCTTCTCTGCCCACCTGCTTCTACCAGGAACTGCGAACGCCTCCCACATTCCCTATTTCATGGTATAATTGGAACAAATATTTGAAATACAAATACTCTCTACTTCTCCTGCTGCAGTCTCTTGCTGCTCTCCTGTCACTCTCCTGTCACTCTCCTGCACTGCCTAGAAAGACTTTGAGCCCTTATTGAAAACAATTTTTTCTGCTTTTTTACCCAAGGCTTTGGTTTAGACACCTCAGCACAAGAAATATTAGTCTGAAACTGCTTTGTTACAGGTGCTTGTGGGTCTGTGCAGGACCTGTATTGTCCTCAGAGCCGTCAGCAGATCCTTTAGCTCATTCTGTACTTCACCTGCTCCCTCTGTATTTGCATCTTTGTAAGCCCTGGCAAGCAGTTATCCTTATACTAATTACTCCCTTTGAAGCAGACAATAGATGCTGTGATGCATTTCAGTCTGACTAAAACATCCCTTGTTTATTGCTCTGTCCCCTAGAAAGATCCCCATGCTGGAGCTGGACCATGGAAGGCACATCACATTTTTGTTACTTTTAGATCAGTCAACATTGCTCTGGATATGGCAGAGGCTATGGTGAGAGCTGTTCCCTATATAGCCCTTTTCTGCTGCCACACCCATAACAGCATTATTAGTCAAGGGTCAGACCCACAGTCCCTCACAGGCATGTTCTCTGTTCTACCTTCCTTGCACAGCTGAACCCAGTACTTCAGCACAGGGCCAGACTGAAGTTTAAGCCTTGATACCAGCAGCCTCTCTGGAGACAACCTGAAGTAGGCTAAAATGCAGCAACAGAGCTACATGAAATGAGCAGAGGGATGAGTTAATATTTTTCCTGTCAGTCATCTGTTTGCTTGAAAACAAATAGCAAACCAACAGCAACATACCATGCATCTACTAAGATGCTTGCTATGTCTTCCCACCCCCATCATGATGACTCTTCTACAGACCTGCTGAAGTCCCACAAATCTGCCAGACTGTGAGCTAGCAAGAAGATATTCTAGGATAGTTGGAACTTTTACTGTTAGGTGTGGTTCAGGCAATAGAGGCTGCTTTTCATTCCCATCGTGCCTATTACTCTTCCAATCTTTTGTTTAACATTTCTGAGACTTTGACACCCTTGAATTGTTTAAGGGAACTAGCCTATGAAGGAGAAAAATGCTGAGGCAGGAGGGAGGAACTGCATTGGTTTTACTGGAAAGACACCCTACAGATCCAAACTTGAAACTACACTCGTGTACCTAGTTTAGAGCATCTTCCATTGGGGCAGCTTCCAAGACACTCTCCATTAAGAGGGAAAGTGCAGGCAGGTATCCTTCTTCTGCCTTTCCTTCAGTGGCTGACACATCAGGGAGTGGTCCTGGAGCCCTGAGAAGCACAACTGAAAAGCATTCCCACTCCCATCACCAACTGTGCCCTTGACACCTCTTCTGTCTGTGTTTCCAGTTATAAGAAAAAGATTGGCCTGGAAAAAGAAGTCAAGGTGGGAGCCTACCTGAATCCTCTGTAAAAACAGCAGTTCTTGTGAGGCATGGCTGTTAAGAAATTCATATTCAGACTGCCTACTAGGAAATGTCCAATTTTTTTTCAATTGATGATCAGTATATAGGTGTTACTTGAATCCACAGATAGCATGAAGAGTGGAGGTTTGGAAGGCGTGGGGCTCCATGTCTTTGCTTTCCTGACCCCACATACACATTTACGTCTATCTTAGGAACTAGAATAGGTGATGGAAGTACAGCCCTCTACCTAAATACCTCTAACTGTTCCTTCCTCCTTTGCCTGCCTCATTGAAATCTGAAATTCTTCCACTGCTTTATCTGTATACAACTGAGAATAATGGGGCCCTCATCTTGTTTGCCACAATAGTGAGATGAATTTAACTGTACATGCATGCTCATAATTGTGATAAAAGAACACTGAAAATTGAACATTAGAAATTAGGAGAGTGAAGTAGAATTGTTTGTGGAGTCTGGAATCGGTTCTATCTTGTGTTTGCGTGCTCTGTAATTACAGCTGCATTTCTGGTACACAGGAGATGCTGTCTTCTGAAATGTAGTTCTGATTCAAATCAGACCAAAATGTTTTTTTCCTAAGTTTTCTACCAAGCAGAAATGAGAAACTGACATTCTTGTCTATTTCCACTGGAGGTCTTCGGGTAAAGCTTAATGAGTCAGACAGATACATTTTGAAAGAAACATTCAAAGGCTCAGCAAACAGGAATGGTCTTACAAAACTTCTTGTATGCCCAGTGCTAATTTTGATACTATATTTGCTTTTATAATTTTGCACAGTCTTTTGTAAGCTATCCCTGGCTGATTCAGGCTTCATTTCCACAAGATAGTAACGTGTCTTTCCATGACTACATGTAGGATTTGATCGATGCATTTCCCTTCTGTGGTTGGTTCTACCATGGTCTGGACCCAGTATCAATCTGCCACATTGTTGTGGTGCACACCCAGATCTGGGACTTGGAAGCACTCCCACATATGCAAGATTAGATTTAGCATTATAAAGTTAATAACAATTTTTTATTTATTTCCAGTAATCAGTGCTTTAAAATGAATTATTAATTTCATTATGAATTATTTTAAGATGTTCATCCATACATTTTTTTTGGTTATGAGTGTACAATTTCAGAGAAGACAAAAAAAGCTTAGCTTGTTTAGCCTAGTGAAATGGAGTCTGAAAGCGGTATGATTACTCTCTGTAAATACACCAGGAAAGTAAACACCAAAGGAGAGAGAAGAGCTGTTTAAGCTAAGGACAATATTGGCACAGACAGGGAAAAAAGCCTGATTGTGAATACCAGGTTTACAGCTGCAAGAACCTGAATGGTTTCCCAGTTAGTGGGTGAGAGGATGAGAAAGAAAAAACCTAAAAAAATGTAGGATTCTGTGACATATTTGCCTGAGATAGCAGGGTTGAAGTCAAGTGTCCAAGAGGTTCCCTCCTGTACAGTGTTTACCTTCAGAATGACTGAGACATCTGGCTGAAAATGTCAGCACAGTGCAGAGATACTCAGCTTGGAAATATCAATCCAAATGGTTTATTCTTACTTGCAATAGAAAATTGCCGTTAGTAAGCATCTGACAGTCTTATTAATGAGTGGTACTACAAATCTCCCTCACGCTATCATTAAGTGTAGCCTACACAGGTTTGCCTTAAAATAAGAGACTCAAGATTTAGGATGGTGTAGATGACAAATAATTAAATAGCATCCTTAAATCCAGCCACATTTCCTTTCAAACCAACCTCTAGCCTCTCAACTTGCATGTAGCCTAGAGATCAGATTCTGTTCTGTAAGTGCACTGCTGTAAATACACAGGAATTTCTACTAAGTGACCCCCTTATTTTTTTGATATACATGTGGAGGTGACGGTAGTTGATTGCTAAGGTGATCAGATAGGATTGTGAAGTCTATCCCAGTGTCTTTACAGAAGCACTGATTTATTTTTTTTTTTCCCCTGTAGGAACAGAAATAACAAGGGAGTCTAACACCAGGAAAAATTAAGACCTGGTGTTACTGTGACATTAGTGTGGTGCAGACGTGCCAAAACTACTTTGAAAAGACCTAGTTCATTTGCTAAATCATAGACGATGCTACTATTAGCATTTCAGCTATGACTGAAAAGGGTAGATCACCACAAATTCCAGCTAAGCATGACTTTTATATTTGAGAGGTGTAATGGGGGAGAAGAGAGAGGCGCAGAAACCATCCATGAAAGGATCTAGCATTATGTCTTCATCAGCTGTCAATATTGTTTATATTTGGAAGATGGATAGTACATTCTGCCCTGTATTCCAACCCATAGCCCTTCTGGTTTGTTCCCACAGGATAAATGTGTTCATGATATTGTCCCTAAACTTCTACCCACACCCTGGCTAGCTTGTTTAAAGCTACCTCTGCTGTCTCACTGATACTACCTTTGCCTGAGTATTGCTGTGTCTGACCTAGCCTTCAGTCAGCAGCATCATCTATTAAGGGAAGAAGCATGTACTCATCATAGTCCATCAAAATAAAATACAGAAGACAAGTAGACGATTCTGTGTCTATGAAGAATGGAGAAACATTTATTATCATAAGAGTGAAGACCAAGCAATTCAGCTGATAGCAAAGGGAAACAGTAGTTTTGAGAGTGGCTGGTTGTTGCCAGTGAGACTCATCCTAATCTGCACAGAAGGGCAGAGGCCAACGGCTGTTCTCTGCCTGATGAAGGAATTGCCTACCCAGCTTGAATTTGATGAGGCATCTCAGGAGGCTCGTAAGCGTGCCAAAGCATGTGCCTTATTTATATGTACAAGGACTGCATTCAGTCTTGAGAATTGCATGATAACTAACACTAATAAACAGAAAAATAAATAAAAAGCCTGTTCCCTGTGTGTAGCAAAGGTACCCAGAGATACCTGACCCATAGTAAATCAGAGAGACAGCTTTCCACTGGATCTGCTGCAGCAGATGCATACTGAAGGATAAAACATGAACCAGGTTTCCTGATGCCATATATGTTTCTTTTAGTAATAAATTCATGCAGAGAAAGTGATCTCTAAAAACCTGTCCTGCTAGTGGGGTGTTCTTCTCACAAAAAAACCTCAAGGAGTCTGCTCAGAAACACTGTACTTAGTGTAGTATTGTGTTTCCATTTGTCTAGCAGTGTACTGGCCAAAGGCCCTAAGCAGGGCATTTGAGTAGGACTACAGGAACAGTGATAAATCTTAAATGGAAGTGCCATAGATTATTACCTCAATTCTTCTGTAAATCCCTGTTTATTTTACTGTTACTGCCTGGAATAAAACCATATTGCAAAGCTGCTAGCCAGCATATAACATTTTAGTACTGGGAGTAGAAAATTCCACCAAAGTCATCATGAAAAACTTTTGAGGTTTACTGGGAAAGCCCTACCACACTAGGAAAGGAAGCTTGTTCTTCAACGAAGTCGGCTGCTAGATAAGGAAACACCATCATCATTAATTTATTGTCCTGGAAAGATTAAAAGGTCGGTGATCAGGATTAGCACTGTAACACTTGGCTTCCAAAAGAGTGTGACTGGTCAGGTCTCCAAGTTGTTCCATGTGGTGGTACTCCTGGTTTCACCCCAAACCTTGCCAATTAAAACAAACAAACAAGAACAAAATGCGGCACTTCAATAAAATTTTGATATTCAAAATATGAATAAAACTTGTCTGTTGACTGCGTACATCTGAACATCTACTTTAACAATATGCTATGTCTAAAGGATTCTGTTCTTTACTCATCCTTCTCTCCAGAATGCCATTTTCATACTTAGAATCATAGAATTATAGAATCATTAAGGTTGGAAAAGACCTCTAAGATCATCAAGTCCAACTGTCAACCCAACACCACCATGCCCACTAAACCATGTCCCTAAGCACCTCATCTACACGTCTTTTAAATACCTCCAGGGATGGTGACTCCACCACTTCCCTGGGCAGCCTGTTCCAATGCTTAACCACTCTTTCAGTAAAGAAATTTTTCCTAATGTCCAATCTAAACCTCTCCTGGTGCAACTTCAGGCCATTTCCTCTCGTCCTATCGCTAGTTGCTTGGCAGAAGAGACCAACACCCATTTCATTACAACCTCCTTTCAGGTAGTTGTAGGGGGTGATAAGGTCTCCCCTCAGCCTCCTCTTCTCCAGACTAAACAACCCCAGTTCCCTCAGCTGCTCCCCATAAGACTTGTTCTCCAGACCCTTCACCAGCTTCGTTGCCCTTCTCTGGACACGCTCCAGCACCTCAATGTCCTTCTTGTAGTGAGGGGCCCAAAACCGAACACAGTATTCGAGGTGCGGCCTCACCAGTGCTGAGTACAGGGGGACAATCACTTCCCTAGTCCTGCTGGCCACACTATTTCTGATACAGGCCAGGATGCCGTTGGCCTTCTTGGCCACCTGGGCACACTGCTGGCTCATATTCAGCCGGCTGTCAACGAGCACCCCCAGGTCCTTTTCCGCCAGGCAGCTTTCCAGCCACTCTTCCCCAAGCCTGTAGCGTTGCATGGGGTTGTTGTGGCCAAAGTGCAGGACCCGGCACTTGGCCTTGTTGAACCTCATACAGTTGGCCTCAGCCCATCGATCCAGCCTGTCCAGGTCCCTCTGCAGAGCCTTCCTACCCTCGAGCAGATCAACACTCCCACCCAACTTGGTGTCATCTGCAAACTTACTGAGGGAGCACTCAATCCCCTCGTCCAGATCATTGATAAAGATMTTGAACAAGACCRGCCCCRAAACTGAGCCCTGGGGGACACCGCTYGTGACCRGCYGCCAASTGGAYTKMRCTCCATTCACCACAAMTCTCTGGGCCYGGCYGYCCAGCCAGTTTTTTACCCAGCGMAGAGTACACCTGTCTARGCCRYGAGCYGCCAGCTTCTCTAGGAGAATGCTGTGGGAGACAGTGTCGAAGGCGTTACTGAAGTCCAGGTAGACCACATCCACAGCCTTTCCCTCATCCACTAGGCGGGTCACCTGGTCATAGAAGGAGATCAGGTTGGTCAAAGGAACTTACGAACATTAACGTATATTTACAAATTGCACTCTGTGGGCTTAGGCATTATCATATCCCTCTTCCACCGTTAGTCCAAGTCTGTGCAGATAGTTTTTGCAGTAATTCAAAATAGTCTGCAAGAGGTAAATAGCTGACTCTGCATGGTAATCAAAGATGTTCTTGTCTGAAGATACATGTTCAGAGATCATAACTCCGCTGCAGAAGTCTTGCCCTTTAGTTCCTCTTTAGCATTCTTATGTGCCACAGAAATTCTGTCACTAATTTCCAATTTTATAATTCAGTCTGAGTGACAGTACTTTCAAAGTCCCACTCATTAGTTCCCTTGGTAATCAAAATAATCCATACACATCAGGGTGCGTATAAAATATGTTCCTGCAATTATAGAACCCTGAAGACAAATAGCTATACATGCCTCCAGCGCTGCCTTCCTATTAGTTTTTCAAAAGAATAAAACATTAAAACAAATAATGCTAGAGATAACTAAGCAGGAGACATTTAGTATAACAAGAAAATGTATTCACTTTTTTCCTTAGTACATTTTCATGAGAGGCTCCGAAAGGATTTTAAAAGCTTTGCTGTCAATAGGCTTCCCAGCATAGCTGTCTGATAGCTCCAGGACTTTGACAGGACCCCAAAATGCATCAACCCCCACAGAGGCATACAGAAATCATTATTAGTATTGTGCAAAGATTTAGGCCAACAAAAATCTGAGACAAAAAGGTGTATTTTGACAGACAGTACATGCACTTACAAGAAACTGTTTTGAAAAGCAAATTTATGAATGGATCTAATGAAGACCGTGCCTTTTTTATGACTGTGGCACCCAACTTGTTCAGGCAGCTGTACTGATTGACTGAACTAGGACCTCAGCTGTAGCAACTAAGTGCTGTCATCTCTGATTAGCAATGTTGCTTCTGCAGCTGCTTGCCTCAGGCATCTTTTCAAACGTTGGAAATATTCCTGGAGGTTTGAGCAAGCTAAAGTGATTGGGAGGAGGGTAGTAATAGTCTAGGACAGAAATTAATTTTTAAGGGGCAAATGGAAAATCTAGAATGGCTGTCACAGAAGTCTTCAGTGTAAGTCTGAGGGAACTAATGATCTCATCCATGTCCACTGAATTCAGTGGAAACAGATTCAAGTTCATCAAAAACCAGCGGTAAGACGTCCGACCAAACTTGTGAATTCTGAAAAAAATTAGTCAGAATGATCTCATGATTTTTGGAATATATGAGTTTGTTTACGTAGTTTTCTACGCTCACTTTGTTTTCAAGTTAATATTCTCTTTCTAATATAAATAATTGATCATTTGAGCATTGTGTGTTTGTATATATATAAATATACATTATATATATAATCCATTTGCCTTCATTTATGAAAACGGATGCCTCAGAATATGCCCCTAAAGCCACTGAACTTCTGTACAGATGCAAGAAACTGCTGCCAGAAAAATCCTTTGTGTCCTTAATCATCAAGCTTTCTTCCATTATTCTTTCTTCCAGGGTGCCTCATCAGTTGATGTTTCAGACAGTATTGTTGCCCTAAGTCATAATACAAAGAATACCTTTTCTATTTTGTGTTTTACTTGAGAAATAAAATGTAAAATCTCATTATCTGATAGCTAGATGATGCAATGTGTGTATTTTAGATTTTAATTAAATTGAAAATTTAATGTGCCTGAAATCTCAAAATGAAAAATATCTCTGAAGCAGCTTACAATTCAGATGTAGTCCTGTGTAGAAATATCCAAATGTTTTAGGCTAGCTGGCTTGGTACATCTATTCCTGGTTCTCTGTACTATACAACAATCCAGGGGTTAATCTGCCTTGCCAAGGAGCTGGACTCACCTGGTTATTTACATGATGGATGGATGTAACCTAGCCTGCAGCCTGTGCTGTGGATAAGCTTATAGCCAGTGAACAGCAACAGCCAGTGCATGTACTTTTTTCTTCCTAATGTTATAAGCAGTGGTGAGCACGGGTTAGTTTGTGATGAAATGGTTCATGTTGTTGGTAGTGAAGGTCATCTCTGGCTAGATAAACTTCACTAAGTTAAGCAACACCCTTCACAAATTGCTGGTCTGTCTACCTGAGCTCACTGGCAGCACCCAGCTCTGGGTGACAACTGCTCAGTCTACGTGCAAGCTGCTTCCCCAGGGCCACCATGTCCGCCTGACCTGCAGGGGAAGATGCTGCTATTGCAGGTATGCAAATCTCTTGGGATGAGGCTCTGGTGTGCAGACAGCCATGACAGCATGATGTTCTTCTGGGCCAGGCACACCCAGTTGTCCCTGCACCTTCTCTGTGAGCCTCAGCAGAGGAAATCCCAGCTCTACACAGATGTTCAAAAAAATTTATTTCAATGAGCGCAACAGATTTTTTGCAGCCTGGGCTGCACAGGTGAGCCACTGAAATTGACCTCTGTATTGGAATGGGTCTGTCTCCTTTTTTTCCTTTCTAAACACTTTCCTTGCTGCCAAGGAAACCTGGTGTAGGAAGAGCAGTTAGGATAGCCTTCACATGGCTCCTGTTGCTAAGGAAACGACTGAGGATGCCTGCAGACCTCTGTGCAGAGCTCTTAAGTGCAGTTGAGCACTTGGAGGGCTGAGATCCACGTAGGTGAAAAGGCTATGGAGAAAACAGAATTGCTATTTTTCATTTTGTTTGATATCGTGAAGGTCTTTAGCATTTAGTGTTTGAGATTGATTTTCTAAAATCATAGCAAAGAGAGTATCTCCTATATTCCCTCAGCACTGCTGTCTGCCTGTTTTTGCAATCATTTGCACACAAAGCAAATAATCAAGCAACTACTGTAACTGCCATATCCAATTCCCTTCACTCTCATGCTGAGTTATTCTGAAGAGATAGATAGGAAGGAGACATAGACAGATGTGAGCTGTTTGGAAATGCAAATGATGACTTTTCAAAAGTTTTTTTGTATGTCTGCCTAGCTAGTATACAAAAACTGTAGCAACTTTCTAAGAACAGTGGAAATTATATGTATTGTTAAACCACATGCTGGAAGAATATTAGATTAATTCTCGAGAGTCCCAGTGATATTTCAGATGTGTCTATTTTGAGTTGAGGTTATATATGCAGAATCACAGCAAATCTGATGACATTTCTAGTCTCCCACAAGGACTGACACTTGTCTGCTCATTAGTTGACCTTCATGGGCTTCTCATCAGATATGCATGGGCACGTTCAGCTTTTTTACTATAATGGTACTTCTATTATTCGTTTCAGCTCACACTCCACACGAATTGTTCGCCTTGTATCTTAGCCAATGTTCTTACACTAATAGAGTAAAGATTCAAAACTAATTGCTCGAATGAATTATTGATCAGAAATAAATTGAACACAGAAGGCAAGTAACAATTTGAGATGTGAACTAAACAAAGTTTTATAGGGCAATCCAGTGTGTTCAGTACACATGCTAACTGTTTCTCTTCTAATAGGTGCACAGATTCTTAAGCCATTCCTGTACATCATTCACAATATGTGAACTCTGGGTATATAGATACTTATAGCCCTCTCTCTGCCTCAGTCTTCGAGGCCCTCAGTACAAATGCTAAGAGGTACACAAGCCATTGTGCTCCGCATCTTGTGGGAATGGCCAAATAAAAAGCAGCTGCATATATTAATGACTTATATGGAGAGTTTCAGGAGCTTTGGGATTATACTGGCAGCAGAATAGGAAGCAGCACCTGGAAATGAATTGAAAGCCCAACTTTTACCTTTCATATTAAAAATGTAGTTGAGGTTGTAATAGTAGAATGTTGTTATTCTTTAGTATGTTTGCAGACACCGAAATACTGACCACATCATGGTGAAAAGAATTAAGTTCAGCCACATGTTCAGCATCTCTCTGCCTGCCAGCCACAAAACTAAGGACCTAATCACACTTTATCTTTGTGTTCACTGTGAGCAGTTAGTTTGTGAATCTGACTCACCCTTAGCAGTTTTGGACACGTCCTTGAAACATTATTTTGCTCTTTTCCATAACCATCCTTCCAAAACCTGGCCAGTGTGTTCCCCTGTTACCACACTGTCGTGCATGGGGACTGTAGAGTCAGAAAAAGTTTAGACGTTTGAGAGGGTTTTGAGAGGATACCTTTGCAAGTTAAGTGGTTATATCAAAATGAGGTCTGTACTGGGAACAGCTGACTTTTTCCCTCAGGCAGTCTTTCTGAGGCAGAAGAGTCCAGGAGAAGCAAGAATAAAAGATGTTTCTTTTCTTGAAAAGACTTCAAATCAAGAAACATAAAATCACATTTTTTACTGTGACAAAAACAGTATCTTGCAGAGAATGATGAAAACTGAGAAGTAGCAGCTTATCATTTTACTATACCTCTTGAGCAGAGTGCTAGCTTAAAGAATAATACAATGCAAGGTCAAACCCCTGGCCCAGATCAGTCTGACTATGCACTTTAAAAAGCCTTGGTCTTCCATAACCTGTACAAATGAACTAATCAGAGGGCAGGATCAGATTCAGTCTTCTGTTATACCGCCCTAAACTATAAAATTCTCATGACAAGACATTAAGTAGAACTGGTACATTCCAGTAAAAACATGTCACAGAAATAAATCCAAATGTTCCAAGAAGAAAGAAAAAAATGGTTTGTCGAAAGCAAAGCCCAGCTCTGGAATCCAGCTTCTTTAGACATTTGTAAATAGGGGATCCTGACTCACATTGCCTTGCATTGAGATGTTATCTTTAAGAAACAAAGGGCTAGACACAGTTCAAATAAGAGCTGAGATACTTGTGGTTTTCCCCTATATTTCCATTTCTACTTCCCTTTAAATCAAGTGTAACTAGGGCTCCATAGAGTTTGAAGTGCAATACTAAATATTGAAACATGCAACTAGAGCAGTATAAAGATAGGGAACACTGAGATTTTGGATGGGACCAGAAAGGTCATTATGCTCCTGGTGTTGTTCTCTGTCTGACAGTATGATAGGTAGAGGGGATAAGTAGGACTCAAAGTGGCCACAGGTTGAATACCAGAATAAAGCAAAGTGTCATGAAAAAGATACAAAGTTGTGCTTAAAGATTTTGTTGTTGTTGTTTTCCACTATTTCAACAAAAATAACTGACTTCAGTGTTAAATCCCATACTGTCTGTACGAAGAACCCTCTTGTCCTGCTGAAGGATGCTTTCCAGAAAAAGAGAAAAGATCATGTATGACCAGTATACTCAGAGCAGTCCCGTAGAGAAGTGACAGTATAGCAAGCAACGGTCAGCCAGGTTTAGGTGCTACATACCTACCAGAAAGGCCAGGAAGACACCTGGGGAAGCTGTTAGTCCTTCGTCTCTGCCTTCTTCAAAAATCACTCGGCCAACTGAACTGACTCAGTCTGAGTCTGATGGGGGAGCCTTTTATTTAGTTAGTCATTGATTTCTAATTAGTCAGCACTGTGAATTCACTGTAATGCCACTCTTTCTAAGCCCTGGTGATCTGAGAGCATCCTAAAAATGCAGTTTCCCACAGTTGTGAATTCATAGGTTTGGAAGCTGGCTGGCATTTATACCCAATGAAAATTAAATGCTCTTTTCCCAAGGGTACACATGGATAAATTTCCCTGTATGTCTTTAATGGTTTACCCCAAAATTTCTTATTTTCATGAGTTTACAGAAATGGTCATTTTACTCATCTATAAAAACTGATTTTTAGTTTTCATGCATACATCCAAAATAAAACTCCATTTCCACAAAATTATAAAACTGGGATGAGTGACTTAACAGCTGTAGAGAAAAACAAAATTATTACTTGTGAATATTAAAGCAGGTGGTTCAGAACTCCCCTGATTAGAGGTAAGCAATAGTTATGGCTACAATTTGATTACTTATGCACAGTTTATGTTAGAATCTGATTAGCAGGCAATAAGAACAGATCCTGTCATAGCAATAGGGAAGTGTTTTTCTGTAATGAAGCAGAACCACAAGTCTGACTTGGAAAGAACGAGCTGTTACTGTGATTGGAATAGGAGAAAAAATGAGCAAAATATTTGACTAGCTCATGATGATTTTCTTCAGATGATTTTCAACTCATTGAAGATTTGAATTTTCAGGGACCTAAAGATCATTCACATTGAAGCACTGGTAAATGTGAAGCTGCTATTATACAAAAATTAGTTTACCCATCTTGAAAAATGTCCTGAAAGTGTAAATGAAACACACGTTAGCAGAGTGAAAGCTACAGATAGAAGCACATGGCTCAGAGCTCTGTGATCCAGGATTCTCTTCCTTCTCTTAACAAAGAATAGTCTTAACACACCTTACCGGTTACTTACATCTTTTCAGTAATCACACACCACTGATATGGAAATAGTGCCTATCCAGCAGATCAAGATCTCTTAAGGTCTGAGCAGTTCACAGAATCACAGAATGGGTAAGGTTGGAAGGAGCCTCTGAAGGTCATCTGGTCCAACCCACCTGCTCAAGCAGTACCACTTGGCCCAGGACTGTGTCCAGACAACTTTTAAATATCTCCAAGGATGGAGACTCCACAACCTCTCTGGACAACCTGTGCCAACGCTCGGTCAACCTCACAGTAAAAAAGCATTTCCTTATGTTCAGAGGGAACCTCCTGTGTTTCAGTTTGTGCCCATTGCCTCTGGGCCTGTTAGTGGGCACCACTGAAAAGAGCCAGGCTCCCTCTTCATTACACCCTTCCATCAAATATTTTTACATATTGATGAGATCCCCCCTGAGCCTTCTCTTCCTTAGGCCAAGCAGTCCAAGCTCTCTCAGCCTGTCCTCATATGAGAGATGTTCCAGTCCCTCCATCATCTTAACGGCCCTTTGCTGGACTATCTCCAGTAACTCCATTTCTTTCTTGTACTGGGGAGCCCATAACTGGACAGAACGCTCCAGGTGTGGCCTCACCAGTGCTGAGCAAAGGGAAGGATCACCTCCCTCGACTTGCTGGCAATGCTTTGCCTAATGCAGCCTAGGATACCATTAGCCTTCTTTGCCACTAGGACAATAGTTCTTCAATGAATGGAAGATCTCTCAATAACATTTGGGCAGGAGCCAGCTATTAACATAGTGCCTTTCTGGTTAGTTATTTAATTTCTCTCTCAGAGAAGAAGTTGTGGATGAGGAATCACAAAGATTCAATTCTCTTTCCAGATTTCCCAAATGTGGTGAATAATCTTGGGCCAACTATCAGACCTTTATGTTGCTTTACCTGAAAAAATAGGTATGATAGCATTTCCCACATGTGTTAAGTATATTGAGACTTACTCATGAAAAAGAAATAAAAAGGTGCAATTCTTTGTACAAGAAATTGAAAGCTAAAAAAATAATATTATGAAAATGCCCAGCAACAGACAGAGCTTTGTTAATGAAGTGCATTTTGTAATAATTCCATGCAGCAAAGCAGGCTGGGGTCCATCTGATGAGAAGCAACTTTGCAGAGGAAGACCTGGGGACACTTGCAGACACTTGAATCAAAGTAGCTGTGTGGTAACAAGGATTCATTTTTGCTGCAAACCAACAGAAATAAAAACCTAAGTGTTGCAAACATTTCAGATTTTTTTCATTCTCATTTACTTTTGCATTTGGAAACATTTAACTGTGTTTAAAATCTGTGGAAAAGTTAGTGAAAATATTTGATTCATTTCTGTTTTGTTTTTATGTGCTGTTGACAAGCTTTTGCCCACCCTTAGCAAGCAGGGGGAAGTATGACTCTTCTTGTGCTGGAGCCATAAAGATTGCTGCAGTCAGGGTAGGCAGGAGATAAACCCAACTGGGAATTAAGTGATAAGCAGGAAAAAGCCAAGGATCCTAGCTTTGGTTATGTTCAGAAAGGAGCAGACATATCTTCCTGGCGAGATTCCTAAAAGTGCATGAGCGTTTGCACATGTAAGATGTAAGGTTTCTTACCTCTCTTCAGGGACAATAATGATAAGAGCTATAGAATAAAAAATAACTTTTTTCCTTGATTTTTATCTACATTTCTATTTATTTGTTTAGTTTTGTTTGCTTTGAGACTACATTCACCATGAATGAGAGTTAGTCCTATAGTTCTACTTGTAAAATTTGCCTTATGCCAGCACTTCTGTCTAAGATCACACTTTTAAACTGCACCTGGCTGGTTTAACTTGGAGGATTTGACTTCCCTCCTAGTGGCATATAACCACCACTTCAGATATAATGACTATGCAGCTACCCTATTTTCTGTACCATTATAAATTGTCCTTAAGCATCCTTGACAGAGGTCACAGTTTAGACACCTGTCTTTGAGGGATCACAGTGACAAGAAGCTTTTTCTTCTTTGGAAACCCTCAGCATTTGCTAAATATGCTATACTCTCTATCTCTGTAAATGCACAGGTCTGAGCAGTGGGCTGATGACAGCCAAATTACAGCAATGTTTCCTGAAGAGGACAAAGTGATCAAAGCTTATTTATTCCACTAACTTATAATTTGCTGTGTGTATGGGTTTGACCTTGACTTGCTGCCAGACGCCCACCTAGCCACTCTATCATTTCCTGTCCTCAGCAGGATGGGGGGAGAAAATAAGATGAAAAAAAGCTCATGGGTTGAAATAAAGACAGGGAGATCACTTACCAATTACCATCATGGGCAAAACAGACTCAACTTTGGGAAGATTAATTTAATTTATTGCCAATTAAAAATAGCATAGGATGGTGAGAAGCAAAGACAAGACGAAAAAAGCTTCCCCCTGCCCCCTGCTTTTTCCCAGGCTCAACTTCACTCCTTCCTTCCCAGCTCTTCTACCACCCACCCAGAGTGGCACAGGGGGATGGGGAATGGGGGTTGTGGTCAGTCCCTAACAGTTCTCTTTCCTTCTCACACTTTTCCCCTGATACAGTGTGGAGTCCCCACCACGGAAGCCAGTCCTTCACAAATTGCTTCAGTGTGGGTGCCCTATGGACCACAGTTCCTGCCAGAAAACCTGCTCCTGTGTGGGCTCCTCTCCATGGGCTGCAGCTCCTGCCAGGAGCCTGCTCTTGCGTGGGCTCTCTATGGGATGCACCTTTTTTCAGGGAATATCCATCTGCTGCAGTGTGGGGTCCTCCATGGACTGCAGCGTGGACATCTTCTCCAAGGTTGTCCTCCATGGGCTGCAGGGAAATCTCTCTTCCGGCACCTGGAGCACCTCCTCCTCCTCCTCCTTCTCTGATCTTGGTGTCTGAAGGGTTGTTTCTCTCATATTTTTTTCACTACTCTCTCACAGCTGCTGCACAGAGTTTTTGCCCTTTCTTGAATATGTTATCACAGAAGTGCCACCAGCATTGCAGATAGGCTCAGCTGTGTCCTGTGGTGGGTTGGCTGTCCTCTACATGGGCAGACCCTGGTCTCTTCTTACAGAGGCCACCCCTGCAATCCCCTCACTACCAAAACCTTGCCACATAAACCCAATACACTGATAGTCTCTCTGCTATTACAGACACGTTCAGCCTTCATGTCACCTGGCTTAAGCCTTCCCTTCTCACCCCACTTTCACACACATGGACACACACACACAGAGCTCAAAGCCATTCTACTGGAAGCTTCTGCACTACAGGGAAGCATGTCTGGCTCACATAATATTTTTATGAATATCTTTATGAGAATGTTGTAGGGAGTTTCCTCAGTAATTTGAGGAACTGGTCAGTGCCTCTAGCACATTTTCATGAACTGCTTGCATCATCCATATTTTCTAAGTGTTCTCACTTTCAGCAATTAAAAATATTCCACTTGGTATCAGAAGTTTGGCTGACAGAGGAGAATCAAAATCCCTGTTTGTCACAATGTGAGAATTCTGCCTGTTTATCATCCACATTTTGGGTAAGAAGGGAGGTGATGGAAGCTTGGCAAGTGACATAAAGTTATGAAATAAATCAAAAAGACTTTGGGCTCAAATACTCAGAACTGGAGGGAAGAGTTTTTACTTGGAAAGGAGACATTATGATGACTCCTTGATGAGAAAGCTTTGATCCGAGTTCACACCTTAGCAGATACGAGGTAATTTAACAATAAGATACAAACCCGCCGGAGCCCAAGCTCCATTAGTTCCAGTGGCCCTAGAGCTAGCTGGTTTTTTCCATGATCAGGCGTCTGTGATTCTTAGATAAGTTTCACATTCTTACTTATGCTAGAAACCAGGCTCTTTTTAACCAAAGACTGTCTAAATATAAAGTCATGAGAAATATGTTTCAACCAGGTATGACAGACAGACAGAGCTCTCAAAGACACCAGTTTTATGGGAACAGGCTGGGGAGAGAAGGGAGTTTCTGCTGATGTCCCCATTATGGAAGAGTTGTGTGAGCCTGGCATCAGAGGTCACACAGGCAGAGGAGCTCATCTCTGCATAAGAAATCTGTAGGAGACTGGGCTTCTTTGGATCTGAGTCTCACAGCAATACTTGCAAATGAGATGCAAATGAAGCCTGGGAAATGTATGGTGTCCTGTTGAAGAAATACTACCATATGCCTGCTTGGTAACACAGGAAGTGATCCACTCATGTCCATCTGGGCAGCATAGGAGACCACTGAAGTGCACTGAATCAGGGGGGGACAGACCTCAATGACCATCATCTACACCAGGAGAGGTGGTAGCTGTAGGTGTCTAGCCACAGAGGTCAATGGGAACAAGTTTCCACTTTTCACACCTCAACAGGTTTAGGTTTATCTCAAAACCTGTGTTCAACTTCAGCCTTTTTTGTTTCTGGGACATTTGCAGACCCTGGAACAACAGTGTGTTTTAGTCTGGCCTTTCTCCGCACCCATGAATAGGGTCTTCTGCCAGGTCCAATTTTAAATAAGGAGCAGGAAGAGAGGTTTGGGATGAAGAGATCTCAGTGCACAGCCCATTCTACTACTTCTCAAAGCATTCCTAGGGTATAACATAATGCGCTTTTTCCTTTTTTTTAATGTTTTATAATCTTTTAAATAGCTTTGCATTGAAATATCAACATCAGTAATCTGTTAGGTAGGATAATCTATGAGATAAATTGAAACAGAAGCACAGTTCTAAAATAAGTGCTGTCTGGCATTTTGCCCTTTCTTAAATATGTTTTCCCAGAGGCGCCACCAGCTTGGCTGACAGGCTCAGCTGTATCCTGCTGTCAATCTCTCTTGGAGCCATCTGGAACTGGCTGTATCCATCAAGGGGCAGCCCCTGGCTTCTCCTCACAGATGCAGCTCCCCTGCCTGCCACCAAAACCTTGCCACCAACACCTTACAAGAATGAAAATAGAAGATGAACATGTGTTACACACTGGACTAATCAGAAATATTGGAGTAAGAGAGAGCAGAATCCCAGGATTTTCCTCCATCCTCCCATGGAGCACCCTGAACCTCTTTCTCCCTCTTCTCCTAAACTCATGGATCATGACCTGCTCTGTATTCTCCTCTCAAATCAGACACTTTACATGGCACCTGCCTTTTTTTTTTTTTATTTGATCTACCTCACTTAAGAAAATTCAATCAAAATTTCTTGCCATTGTGTTTACATTTTAGCAACTCTAAAGATTTAAGAATCAATTTCTTTTTTAGAAAGGCAAAAATGGTGAAAAATATTTGCATGTACTTATTGAAAAAAATGCTGGTTCAGCAACAGTGTCACCATCTGCATAATATTTCTTTTTCCTTCATTTCTTTTTTAGCTTTTCTTCTTTTAAAATCATGTTGTACATATTGATATTGGGTATCCAGTCCTTATTTAAATTCACAAATTGTACAGTAGATAAACTTCCTAAATATAATGTATAGTTTGGATTGTGAAAATCAAAAATGATTGAGTTCTTTTAGGTACCCAAAAAGTCCAGCATGCAGAAGCTCAGATGATAAAAGTACGATGATAAAATCCTAATTATTTTTCTTGTCTTGTTATGAATAAAAAAAAATTTCACACAATGACCTCATTCAAAATGTGAGATTTAGTTGAGTAATTATGTTTTGAATTCTGTCTTTAAAATAATCTCTGAAACTTATTTTCCCTCTTTTAATGTCAGTTCAACTTCATGCAAAATTTAGGAGGAGGCTGTCCATGAAGAATAAACCAGTTGCAGAAATGACAGGCACCTGCTTATCCAGTCTGTCAACATTTATATTGGAAGTGAGTACATAGCAGCAGTTAATCTCACCTGTAAAATTATAGCTACAAACTAAATACTGTTCCTAACTGGTGCAACCAGATGCTGAAAATATGTTTTTATGGATTTTCCTTTCCGTTTTTAATGCAGGATATCTGCTAAGATACGCTATGCTGAAAAAATCAGTGTCCTTATTTTTCAGCTGACAATTCCACTAATAGCCAGGCTAGTATTACCACTGAAGTAGAAGCTGAAATAAAATGTCTCTATTTATCTTTCTTCAGATTTTCATCATCACAATGCCATTTCTCTAGACATATTAAGAAGGAAAGCCTTTTGCTTTTCTGCGTGCACAGTGAGTACAATGCTACTGCAAATATAGCACAGTAGGTTATAGCAGTGCTTTTCCTTTGGGTCTCTATTCTCACATTCCTGTTCACCTCACTTAACATTATAACATAGCCTCATAAAGATTTTTCCAGTTTTTCCAATGCATCTTTTCATCAGCCAAGATGGTCTCTACAGTCTGGTTGAAACAATCCATATTTTGCTTTCTGGTGGAGTTACCACGCAATGTTACAGGGGAATCAAGGCAGAGGATGGCTGTTGGGAGGTCCTCCTCCCAGGAGAACTAGAAAAGGGATCAGGAAACAGTGATGGTAGGTGCTGATGAAATGGTAGCTGATGATGGTAGGAGACACACAGAGTAGAAAGGAGGGATGATGGACAGAACCTGGAGCATGGATGAACATGTAGATTTGACCTCAGGTACTGATATATGAAAGGTTTTCTTCACATAACTGCATTCACACCTTTGTGAGAAAAAGGCAAAAGAAGGTTTTCTTTACTGTTGCTGCTCCCTGTGCAATAGGAATACATCATCTCCATTTTGCTTATCTCATATACCAAAGGAGCTTGCTGAGATGGAAGAACTATTTCTGTACTGTGTATCTAGAGTACTATGGTATGAATGTCTCTGTAAGATAAGGCACCTGTAGCCATCAGTGGTAGTACACTGCAGAGAACAAGCAGCCAAGACAAGACCAGTAGCATCCAGTTAACACAACTCCCACCCACACCCTTGTTCAGTGCTAATGCTAGCATAAGATCTGTGTTATGCATATCACTCCATAAGCCCTTGGATTGCTACTGATGGTAAGGCAGCACTTAACTTTTAGGTACTTCACCAATGGACTCTATGTCGTGAGACATTAAGGATATGTCTATACAGTAAATTAAACATAGCCAAATGGCTTCCAGTACTAAGGCCAATTAGCATGGAACAGCTGTCTCCATATTCTCAAACTTCCCTACCCTCCAAAAATAGGCAATTGCCTTTTAGAAATTGTGCTTGGTCTGCTCTGACTCCCAGACTATTCCCAGCTATTGTCTGAGAGAGCTGGCTAGTTGGCAGAGGTCAAATTTATAGCCTGGACTCTTCTAACAACCTACAGTGAATTGATTTCTACAGTCAAGTAATGTTGCCTGGCACCATTTAATTTTCAAATACACTAGGACTTTTTGTTTTACAACTGGCTTCATATGAACGGGCTTTTGCTTCTATGCAGGACTCCAGTAATTTAGCTGGAATTCTGCATGACCATAAAGTACTAAAACTGCAGGTGCAATGGGAGCGTTGGGACCAAGCTGAGAGGAAAGATAAAATGTCAGTGAGAGATGAGAAAAAATTATGAATAGATAGTTATTGCCCATGCGGAAAATAAAAAAAATAGGTCAGCCCCACTAAAGGCACCTGTAAAAAAATGGTTCCAGCAGGATTTTAGTGTGGCCAAGATTCCAGTCAGCATCTGTAACTTTGGTAACCGTTTGTTTTTTTTTTTTTTAAGGAAAGAGCAATAGAAAAAATATTGCTTATGGTCTTTTAACTTGACCATGGGAAAATACTTTGTTGGCTTTTTAAGTCTTTTATTGTTTTGCAGTATGTATGCACTGTTGCAGAGACCTTGGCTTGAACTTTAGTGTCTTAGGAACACCTAAATGTTACCTGTGGGTTGAATTTTCTTAATGATGTACTCTGTTTTCCAGTCATCTCTGCAATTAACAACTAATTCATAGGAGGAAAAAAGATGTGGTGGAGAAATAATAGATCTATTTTCAAGTGAAGTTAGTAGTGTAAACTTTCAGCTTTTGCTGGAGAAAAAATACTAAAAATGTTAAACAAACTATGGTGTTGATGATAAATCTACAGTCATTCAATAGATGGGCAGAACTGGCTACTGATCCAAAAAAAAGGAACAGGATGCAGGTGCACCTTAGGAAAGAAAGAAATTGTTCAAAGAAGAGGATCCTGCTCAATGTCTCTAGCAGAGCTAGATTTTGGAGTGATCATTGATTAGGGCTGATCAGAAGCTGATGAATTAAGCTTCTGTTTTTTAAATAAATTAGCTTTAGTAAAAAATTCTGTCTTTTCACAGTCAGAATGTCTCAAGAAGAAAAAACGTAATTTTTCAATAATAAAGATTAGCACTATGGATACTTGTGGATCTAGAAATGATATTTTTTTCAGGTATGAAATCAAGTTTTTATTTATAACAAGAAGATAATTTCCATGCAATAATATAGCTTTTATAATGCTGCTTCCGTCTGAATCTGACTCCAGAGAAATGAAGGTAAATATATATACGTTGCAGAGAAGGACTCTAGATCCTGTATAAGTTAGTATCTCAAAAAGGGACACAGAAGTAAACAAAAGCCTAAAAGAATTGGAACAAAAGGTCTGCAAAGAAAATTACACCAGGTTAGGTGCCTAAAAAAGGCAGGTATTTAAAACAGGATGACACTTTGGAAGTGCTTACCTTTCTTCCTGGAAAGTTTCAGCATTTGTTGTCCACTGGCTGTCTACTACTCTCAATTAATTAAATTTAGATTAAATTATTCATCCTTAAAAGACCTCAGTTTCTTATAAACACAACAAAAATCAAAATAACATATCACAACACCAACAAATGTGGACAATTTACACACACTCCACCCCTTGTCCCTTCACCTACAACAAAAATTCCCCACAATTATTCTGCTCTCTAACATTGTTCAGTCCATGTTTTGCCCGTTACCTCTCCCGATTACTATTCTTATATTGAATTCCGAAGAGCCCCATATTGGACGCCACAAAGGACTGTGATGGGTTGACTTTGGCTGGCCACCAGGTGCCCACCAAGCCACTCTATCACTCCCCCTCCATCAACAGGACAGGGGAGAAAATAAGACGAAAAGCTAGTGGGTCAGGACTGGGGCAGGGAGGTCACTCAGCAGTTACCATCACAGGCAAAACAGACTCGACTTGAGGAAATTAATTTAATTTATTGCCAATCAAACAGAGCAGGATAATGAGAAAAAAGAACAAATGTAAAACACCTTCCCTCCACCCCTCCCTTCTTCCCCAGCTCAACTTCATTCCCAACTCTTCTACCTTCCCCCCATGAGCAGTGCAGGCGTATGGGGAATGGGGGTTGTGATCAGTTCATAACACTTTGTCTCTGCTGCTCCTTCCTCCTTACACTCTTCACCTGCTCCAGCGTGGGAGTCCTGACCATGGGAGACAATCCTTCATGAACTGCTCCAGTGTGGGTCCTTCCCAGGGGCTGCAGTTCTTCACAAACTGCTCCAGCATGGATCCTTTCCACAGGGTGCAGTCCTTCAGGAATGGACTGCTCCAGTGTGGGTCCCCCATGGGGTCACAGCTCCTGCCAGGACACTGCTCCAGTGTGGGCTCTCCACGGGCTGCGGCTTCCTTCAGGGCACATCCACCTGCTCTGGCGTGGGGTCCTCCAGGGCCTGTAAGGTGGATATCTGTTCCACCGTTAACCTCCTTGGGCTTCAGGGGAACAACCAACTTCACCATGGTATTCACCATCGGCTGCAGAGGAATCTCTGCTCCAGCACCTGGAGCACCTCCTCCCCCTCCTCCTTTACTGACCTTGGTGTCTGCAGAGTTGTTTCTCTCACGTTTTCTCACTCCTCTCTCCCAGCATTTTTTACCCTTTCTTAAATAGGTCATCACAGAGGCACTACCAGCATCGCTGATAGGCTCAGCTTTGGCCAGCGGCAGGTCCCTCTTGGAGCCAGCTGGAAATGGCTCTGCCTGACATGGGGTCAGCCTCTGGTGTCTTCACACAGAAGCCACCCCTGCAGCCCCCCGCTACCAAAACCTTGCCACGTAAACGCAATACAGACACGTAAGTGCTTGCTGCAAATCGAGTGGCAAGGTAAACAAAGGTAAGGAATAACTTTAACACATGTAACAGGTGTCAGGGGACCATGAATATGTTTACATGTGAAATTAGAAAAAGGAGTCTTCTAGCAGTCCAAAAGTGAGGCTCTAGCCCTGCTTTTCCACAAGTGTAATGCAAAGCACTCAGTGCAGCTTGTTTTAAATAGAACTTAATGCATTTACAGGTGAGTTTGTTCAGTTTGTCTGTGACACGGGGTTGAACTTGATGACTCAGAAATTGCTGTGAAATTTCTGTGCTTTTATATCTTCTGATAGCAATAGGCTAATGACAAAACATGAGTTAAAAGCATTATCAGCAGTATGCTTTCACTAGAAAACAAAAGGAGGGGATTTCATTCTTATTCGATTTATCCTTGTAAAGAAGAAAGCTCTACTTTGCACAGCGAAAACAAAGATTTTGAAATAAATTAAATATCTATCAGACATCATTGAAGACAAGATATTTATAGAGATATCTTCATAATAGGCATTTTAATTAAATTCCAGCATCTGCATTATATCAGTGCTCACAAGGGAGGCTGATGTACAACAGAAAGAAGTTGCTATCCATCATCCAGTCAGCTTCACGTTTAAATACATGTTGAAACATAAATGGTTCTTAACAAAAAAAATACGGAATTTCCAAGCATACATTTACATGTAGTATGGGAAAGCAAGGAATTTCTTCCATGATGCATTTGAGGTGTCAGGATGCTGTTTATTCCCATTTCTCTAATCCATTATATTAACAAAGGGGATGCAGAAATCTAATATAATTACAAGTTTTTCTTTGGGGTCATGAGCCAGCACATATTCACTTCTCTCTCTTTCTAATTTTCTAAGTATGATCACGTTCACCAGAAGAATAGAGAGGACAGCCTGGGGCATGAATTTCTGAAATCATTGGATGTGAATTTCCCAGAGGTTCCAGTTCATAGCCCCTTGATATATAAAACTCATTGCATCCTACTAGATTTTTGTAGTTTTAAGAGATATTTTAGATGCATTGAATGTTTTGTATATATTATTTCTCTTGGTATTTACCTTAAACATAATGACACTTGCAGTGTCTAACTCAGTTCATCCTTGGTTGCTAGGGTTTTACTCCTAGGCAGCAATGGAGACAAATAACCCTGAGACATAAATGACATCTGACAGTAACGGGTCTGAATACAACACAGTATGCCTTTTCTATGCTGCTGAAATCTAACTGTTTTTCAGAGACAAATTTGCTTTTTTGCTACAGGCAATTAAATTACTTTTTATATTAGGTATTTAGTTCCCACTTCAAGAAAGGCCACCAACCTCTGCTGAGAAAGGCTGGAAGTGTGAAATATATTGGAACTTTCTGTTGTCTCAATGAAACCTTTTCAGCTCATATATAGTCTGAAGGAATTCAAAAGACAGATTTTCTGATTGTGTTTGAGGGATACTGGCCACAATTAGAGACATTCATCTTGTAAACAGAGGAGTGGCACTACACTTACGTAGGTAGGCAGTAAATTTAGTTGCTACTTTTGAAACCAGGAAGGATCCTGCTAATCCTGGTGTTCATCTCCATTGCATGACTGTGAAATTAAAGAGTCCTGGATGAACCAGCAACTGCAGGTGAGTTTCTGAGATTTCTTAAAATCCAGCATAGTTTTTATGCTCTAGAGAAGTAACCTCTGGAGGAGTGCGTCAAGAAGGCTTTGCAAAGTCATCTGGCCCTCTCCTGTGACTCTAGCCTCTTCTCCTGTTATTCTCAGCACAAAAATGTCTTGCTTTTTCCTTGGAATAAAAATATATTGCATAAACCCAAGTAAGTTGGACATTAAGCAAAATACTAGTGTGGTGGGTTGACCCTGGCTGGACGCCAGGTGCCCACCAAAGCCACTCTATCACTCCTCTCCTCAACTGGACAAGGGAGAGAAAATGTCATGAAAGGCTCATGGGTCGAGATAAGGACAGGGAGAGATCACTCAGCAATTACCATCATGGGCAAAACAGACTCGACTTGGGGAAATCAGTCTAATTTATTACCAATCAAAATCAGCATAGGATAATGAGAAATAAAAACTAAATCTTAAAACACGTTCCCCCCACCCCTCCCTTCTTCCCAGGCTTAACTTTACTCCCGAATTCTCTATCTCCTCCCCGCCAGCAGTGCAGGAGACAGGGAATGGGGGTTGCAGTCAGTTCACCACACGTTGTCTCTGCCGCTCGTTCCTCCTCAGGGGGAGGACTCCTCACACTCTTCCCCTACTCCAGTGTGGGGTCCCTCCCATGGGAGACAGTTCTCCATGAACTTCTCCAACGTGAGTCCTTCCCATGGGCTACAGTTCTTCACGAACTGCTCCAGCGTGGGTCCTTTCCACGGGGTGCAGTCCTTCAGGAACAGACTGCTCCAGCGTGGGTCCCCCACGGGGTCACAAGTCCTGCCAGCAAACCTGCTCTGGCGTGGACTCCACCCTCCATGGGTCCACAGGTCCTGCCAGGAGCCTGCTCCAGCGCGGGCTTCCCATGAGGTCACAGCCTCCTTCGGGAGCATCCACCTGCTCTGGCGTGGGGTCCTCCACGGGCTGCAGGTGGATATCTGCTCCACCGTGGACCTCCATGGGCTGCAGGGGGACAGCCTGCCTCACCATGGTCTTCACCACGGGCTGCAGGGGAATCCCTGCTGCAGCACCTGGAGTACCTCCTCCCCCTCCTTCTTCACTGACCTTGGTGTCTGCAGAGTTGTTTCTCTCACATATTCTCACTCGTCTCTTCGGCTGCAGTTGTGCAGGTTTTTTCACCCCTTCTTAAATATGTTATCACAGAAGCACTACCGCTGATCGCTGATGGGCTTGGCCTTGGCCAGCAGCAGGTCTGTCTTGGAGCCGGCTGGCATTGGCTCTATCAGACGTGGGGGAAGCTTCTAGCAGCTTCTCACAGAAGCCACACCTGTAGCCCCCCTGCCACCAAAACCTTGCCACGCAAACTCAATACAACTAGGATCCGAAGGATCTTCTTTGATAAACTGCTCAATCTCACAGCCTTTGATAGAGACTAGTTTTGCTGAAACTGTGAATGAGAATACAGTTGGAAGACTTTGGAATATAGAAGGTTTCATTACAAAACAAAGAAAAGGCAGATGATGCGCTGAACATTAAATACGACTGTTCATTGAATGAAACATTTGCTTTGTTCTTCTGTCTTCTTTTCTTTCTAAAAAGGATTATCAGTAATTTATTTGCTTTTCCTGTGAAGAGAAAGAAAGTCAAATCCATGTTTAAAAAGTCCTGACATGATGGAGTCGGCTTCAAGTACTAAACCCCTGAGCTACAGCTTTTTTAAGTAAAGTAATTCACAGTACTTGGGGCAGTTGAGAGAAAGGGGGAATTATGTTTTGTTTTATTTTATTTAAAAATAAAACTGCCCTGAATATCTCTTTAAAAAAAAATCTGGATTAAAAAAAAAAATAGTCTAGATAACTAAGGAGTTAATTATACAGTTATATGCTCAGCTGAGATAAAATAACGTAACCTTCAGTTCGCAGCATGTAAGAACATGACAAACTGTTCATAAAAAAACAACTCCATCTCAAACTATCTGTTCCATTGGTCAGAACAAATCTATAAAAAAGAGTTGCTCCAAGCAGCAAATTTACACCTTGTGCTATCCTTTCTTTAAGGTATATTTTATATAGGCTAACTCAAAAAATTACAGTTGAAGCTTTTATCTTTCTTGCAGAATTTTTATACACACTTTGGAGACTCAATTTTTTTTCAGCGCACAATGCTCATAAATTAGACACTTTGAAATTGAGGATATGGAGTTAAGAAATATTCAAGTTTACAGAGTATATTTAAGAGAGCCTGTAGCGACAAAGACAGGCAAAAGACTGCAAAACAGAGACAAGGCAGTCGTTAGGCACACATACAATCTGGGAAATGTAATTATTTTCAGCCACTCACATTCTTGCTCTTCTTTGCTGGCACAGCAATGGGACAAAGCCCCAAGCTCGGCACCAGTTTGGAGACAAACAGTGGAACCTGCTTTGGGAACTACTGGTACCTCAGGCTTGTACAACATTTATGCACATTATAGTTCCAGCTAAAGAAATAATATGAAGTAGGAGTCTGATATAATGCCGATGTCTACCATGCAGACACCTGTCTCTGAAGTAATATAGTCATGTTGCCAGTGAAGAGAAATAAGTGCTAGCAGGGCATAATTAATCTCTTCCTAAGGCAGACATTTAAAATAGGTCAGATGAATCACTTCTTAGAAGTGCCCATTTCTCTCAAGTATGGGATATTGATAAGAGGATTAGCCCAGCTGTAGATCTCTGCAACTAAAATAGGAGAAATAAATCCCAGTTTTCACACACTATTGTGTACCATAATCACACAGTTATAGGTATTTCTCTGAAGCCTAACAATCCAAGTTGGAAGGTTACATACAATGTAGACATAAAATACTATCTGAAGACATCTCCACTATCATCAGCAGAGCAGATATAGAAAAGACTCTACCTCCCTAGTTTAACTAATTGAAAAATAAATCTAAGGGATTCACTAGTTATCCAAAAAGAAAGGAGAGGTAAAGAATTTAGGTTATCTAATCAGAGAAGTAGGTCAACATATTCCCTAATTTAGAAGGAGAAAATAAACAATAACGAGAGCAGCCAACCAGGATAGACCTGATTTTTCTTACAGTTAAGTATATTATGGAAATTAAGAAAGACCAGAGAATCGTGGGAAAGTTACATCTCTCCCCAAGATGTATTAATCATTGTCATTTCTCACATAAAAGCATAACACTGCCTCCCTTTTAGGCTGCAAATTAAGAAAATTAATATACGAACACGAAGTCTGAATAATTTAAAAGAGTGTGATGACTACCCTCATTTCTCTAGTTAATAAAAGGAAAGGAAGTATTCACAAAATGCTCTTCATTGCTATTATCAGTCCAATTCTGCCTTTCTGGTGGCAACAGAAGGTCGATTTAATGGCTTTCAAAGATCCACCAGTAATGACCCAGAACCAAAATAAGCATAATGCCGTTAGCAGTCACTCAGCAAACAGTGAGCAGGTGGAAGATGATTTTGTGGTTCAGACTCAGTTCCTATACAACGATCCTTAGCTTCCTCTGAACTATCTGAAACTGCCTGTAGAATTGTTTTGAAAGGAATTAGGGAGGACAGATACTTGCAAGATACCCACCTTACTCATCCATGAAGGGACTTTTGTGAAGACATTCCAAGAGCTGGGTGAGGTGGACAGCCACAGAGTTTAGCCTTAGATTCAAAACAGAGGTTCAGCAATATGATGTACGGTTCCAGACTACGATCCTGAACAACTGTGAGTCTAAAGAAATCCGTGTTATACATCTAACTTTACTGTCCAATCTGTGACTGAATCAATTCTAATAAATACTGGCTTGCCTGGAAATATTCTCAGGCTTATGCAGTGTACTCGGATGGATACAACCAGTGACTGTATTTGGATGAGTCCCTTAATTCCTCTGTACTTCATTTTTTGTATGTTGATGCCTTACTCAGAAACTGCAGTGATATTGCTTTACACATAAAGGCAAACCTGGACACTTGCTTTGGGTAAATCTAGCGATACCTCCACTGAAATAGCCTTGTAACTTATTTCATAACTTGTACTGTATTATGTGAATGAATTAAAAAAATAACTGGTAGAAGTGGTCCATTTAGAATGCTGCATTCTCATATTGCATGCTTTCTTTGGAAAGGATTCCTTGAGAAATAAGATTAGAAAAACAACACTTTCTGTATTCTCTGCACCCACTACTTAAAAAAGAAAGAATAAAAATTCTGATCTGAGGGGCAAAAGAGGAGTGTCAATTTTTATGCTCTTAGTTGTTTGATTCACCTGAGCAATGGCCTCTCTGCATGATTTTCTGCACTATATGACTCAGCTATGGAAGAGCATTAGTTCTTGCAGGATGTTTCTAAGCAAAATGTCTGTATTGACTCCCTGTCTTCCTTCAATGTTAATCTAAGCATCATAGGGACGATGAGTTCTTAGGTATCTACCTTCTCATAGTATTTAGATTGTTGTGTTTCAAAGTAGAATGTAATCCCCAATAAATTAAAAAAATAATATTTCAGAAGATTTTTCAGAAGGTAAATTATAACTAATAACTTGCTACAGTCATACTCAATTAAAAGGAGTCAGCAGGTAAGAGTAGGTGCTGTGTTCTGCAGTTTGCATTGTGTTAGACTGTTCCCATCTTCTGTGCACTTTTGTTCCAGAAGAAAACCCTGAGGTGTAATATTTCTACTGCATGCAATGCATTTGTTGGGAAAATATATTGTGAATTTATAAATGGGAGAAAGCAGCTGTCATGTGGCTGTGACTGACCAGCACACCTCCGCAGCAGAGGAGAGTTCGGAGGAGAAGGGCAAAAAACCTCAATGAGCTCAGGGAAGAATGTATCATAAAGCAAGCTAAACTTACCTCAACACCAGGGAGACTGGAGGGTAACGTTGGTTTTAGGTAAGACAGCTGCACCATTGAATCACCAGCTTCCCTGAGATAATTAACACAGAATAATGTCTTCCTGAGCTACCCACACCAGTGCGCCAGGGCTGGGAGGGCATATACATGGCTCAGCCCAACGTAAAGTATAAAATCTGGTCAACTAATAGAACACATTTGGAATCTGGCTTCAACCCATGCATGCCTTCCTAAGGACTGGGGATGCCCAGCATCGTGACAGTGAGCATAGAGAGACCAGTAATGAGAAACATGTTTGTACTGTGATTCAACCAGTATACTGCAAGTGGTATATTATTTTTCTGTTGTGATTTCAGTACATTGTTGCATCAGTCTGCTAAATCAAAATCCCAAATATAGCAAACAAGTAAATTTGATAATAAACATTAAACCCTCCTCCTGGTCAGAGAGTATTGAACTCTGACAGTGGCAAATGTGGAAATGCTTTTCTTAAGAAACAGTCAAGACAAAAGTTAGATCTACTGTTGAAGTGGGTCAGCTGAAATTTCAAATAATACAGTCAGAGTTCACAACTCATGGAAAGCAAGGCATAGGAACCACACAGTACGTGACTGGTTCTCATCCCAAATTTTAAGTCACAAAATGGATCAAGCCTATCCCTGAGTTCTAGGAATATTCCCATGTCCCAGTATTTCATTGTTTAGCTGTTGACTGGCTGGGATGCTCCTAAACAAAGAGTTACTCCTGGAACTGTAGATTAATAAATGATCCTATGAAAACTTCCACGGCAAGATTGTCAATTATGCTATTACAGGGAAAAAAAAAGGAGTTGCAGACAGGGACACAATGCATGCTTGCCTCTGCAAATCAGACAATTTGATAACATGGGCCACTATGCAAGAATAGCTAGCTTTCAAAGCATAAAGTACATGCTTACAAGGATACATTAGATTAAACTCTCGGAGAAAATCAGTCACTGGGAATTTTAAATGTACTTCTACAAGTAAAATAATTTGAAATACTACTATTTTTGGAAGTTCATAATAGCATAGATGCTTTTTTTGGTAAAATATAGGGAAAAGCAGTAATGTTTCAATGGAGATATATTGTACCAGATGATTCTCTCTTTCCTGTTGAATAAAACGGTGTGATAGGACATACCACAGCTGTAGTACTATAGCATAGCATTGAGTGCTCCTTGAGTTATTTTCTATGTTTCCTTAGTAAGGTGTATACATATTTTTAATACGGGAAGGGGGGTTTTTTTAGGGGCTGTCAGGTCTGGTTTTCTGTAGTGGTTTTTAATTAAGATCTTGTCAGCCACTTCCCATTGTAAAAGTGCAAAGGAAAAGTAAAAATAAACTTGAGGTTCTTTCACTCACAGCCTCAAACACCAAAGCTGGTGTATGAAGCCAGCTGGATTTACTGCATGTACCATGTCTCTTCACACACTTCATTGAGTGAGCAAGCCACAGTGGAAACAGGGTGACTCATAAGTGAAAGTAACAAACTGCAGCACACTTTGACCAGTTGAAATTAGTGAGAGAGAACCTCACCTCAATAATGAAGTAAAACTGTTGGGAACAGATAAAATGTTATATTTTCTGATTTTTGGTCATCATGACATATGTCACAAGGTGAATACATAAAGCAGTAGGTGACAGTCTACATTCCTCACTGCAGTACGTGGGGTGGGATTCAGCCACGCAAACATATGTGTCTACTGTCATTTTAGGCACTGTGGGGGTAGCCTGCCAGCTTACAGCTGAAGCTCCAGAAAGTTGTAAGCTGCCTGTAAACAGATGCCATCTTCCAGTATGTATCTTAGATAAAATAAGACATTTAAAACAGCACTAAATGCCTGTAGGACAACTCAGGCCAGTCCTTACCTTCTTTGCTGAAGTATATACATGTTGGTGTGTTTATCTATGTATACATGTACACAAATATGTACACATGCATGTATGTCACTCACAGTCAAAGGAGATAAGCATCTATATTTATGTATGTGTATCTGTATGTGTATGCAATTTCCTTTACAAAAACACATCAATCCTCTGCATCCAGCAAAGTGCCAGCTGAGTCCAGAACAAGGCTTTCTCCAGACTGCGGCATCACTTACACCTTCCATAGGCTGTCGTGACTGCCATGTTCATCGTGTCACCTTAACTGGCTCTCCGGCCTTCCCTAGGCAATTAATCCACAATGTTACCTGCTCTCCAGATAACATTATTTTTTTAAAGTTATGTAGTCAGCATTTTACTACAAGCATATGCTCTTTTTTTCCTTTAATCTAGATGACCTGGTCTTCTAATGGGGCTGATGGGTTCTTCCAGAGAAGTGTCAAGCACCATCTGTTTTCACAGAAGAGTTCTCAGTCACTATTTCCCTGTTGTTGAAATATTGTCAATCATTTGCTAAGGTCTAAGATTTTTAATAACACTGAGGTATTTAAAGATCCACAGTTTCTTCACTGCCAGAAAGGCTTTTTTTTTTTTTTTTTTTTTTGTCAACAGATAACATTTGGCTAAGGAGAAATTCACTCCTCATTACTGAACATGACTCGTTACTTGTCACAGACCATATTCTGAATCTGTGAATCAAGTGAATCTGTGCATCAAGTGAGAGGCATAAAGGGGTACTCGGCTCCTCTCCACAGGTGCTCTATCTTGTTGATAGCAGCATGGAGACGGTAATAGTTAATTAAGCATGTCACCTCCCTTCTCCTTTTTACTAGGTGTGAATTGGGCACAGTCTTGCTCTTTTCTCCCGTCTCAGAGTGCTAGACAGTGTGCTTGGTTTGATGAGAGAGAGGAGGAAGAAAGCAAGTCGGCCTGGGGAGCAGGACTGCACTTTCTGTTTTGCCGTGGAACAAGGAAGAAACAGAGTCAAGACTCTGCTTTTCAAAGATGGGGGCTTTTTTCTGAGGGACAATCTCTCTCTGACTGAGCATGTGCAGACTTAAATATAAACTGGAATTTTTTGTATTCTGTATGAGCAAAGTATCAGACACAAGTTACGTCTACCTAATACATTCAGTTAATAATTTCAAATGAGTACTTCTTTGCTTTTAATAAAAGGGCTGACAGTCATACAATCAGAGAGTCATACAATGATTTTAAGTGTATCCATATTTTATTTAGGAGAGATGATTTGTTCCAATTAGAGAGAAGTACTGTACAATAATTGGCATTTCTCTAAGGGTTGCTTTCTAGGAAAAGGCAATAAAAAAACCCTAAGTCTGAAATGCAAATTACATTTAAACTGACACTTTTATTCTATTTCAGTAAACTCTGATCTCAGTTGGAAAGAATTGTGTAATGATTGTATTTTTGTACAAGATGGGAGGAGTGGTATGGGATTTTTTCCACTACAGATCTCCTTGGATCAGTCATGTTGGATGGAATTCATCTCACCTGTCTTTAGCCAGATAAGTGTTAGTCATCTAGTTTAATCTAATTTCCCTGGATTGCCCTGGAGACAGATGGGCACCCACAAAAGACAGCTGAGCCATCCTCAGCTGTTCAGCATCTATGGGATGAATTGTACTCCAGATTATTTTATGTTTTCCCAGTAATTATAAAGAAGGCATAAATGGCTAGTTTAGAATAGATGCCTAAATTTTACATAGCTGAAGTTACGCTACATGAACCCCAGTCTTTGTCTCAGCGTGACTCAGTTCTTCATAGTACTGCAATTTCATCATTAGATTCATGCTGTAGTTTTAACTTTAATCCACAACAAGTTCTAAATATACTTTGACTACATACATCTTTACTTACAGGGCAGTTCCACTGACATCAGTTATATTGTTCATATAATAAGACAGCATCATTCATTGTCCTCTATTGTCTAGAGGAAAATTTGTTTCCGCTTTCTTTGTGCTTTGTTCATTCTCTCTGGCCTTTCCTTTAGCTGATAAAGGAGGACTCACTTTTCCGGTATTCTTCTTTTAAAAAAAAAAAAAAAATTCTACATTTCCAGATTTTTTTTCCAGAAATGCCAACTGTAACTCAATACAATGTAAGACAGCAACTAGTAAAATCATTTTAAACTTCCACCTACGAATTTTAAGAGTTGACTAAGGAGTTCTCTAGTTAATGAATACTGATTTTCAATAATGCTTGCAATATCGGGAAGGTTCCTAAAGACTGAAAGAGGCTAATGTTGCACTCACAGTGTTGCTCAAACAAAGTAATTAAAAATAGACCAATCTGACCAGCATCAGTAAATACGGGAATGGCTGACACTCTGTTAATGAACAATTAAGAGAATGATTAATGATTTATGGAAAACCATTAGATCTTTTCCAAGTAGTTTGCTCTTTTAATGATCCCAGTTTGGTTAATAAAGGTAATGGATGCTGGTGTAACATATCTCCACTTCTGTAATGATCATGACTCAATATTGCTTGACATTTTGATTAAGAACTAAAATGATCTGATACTAACATGATGCACCAAATGCATGCATTAAAAATAGCCATGACAGATCTCAAAGATAATTAGAGAATCAGCCAGTGTGTTTCTGAGAGCAGAATGATCTGCAGGAGTTGGTTCTTAGCTTTATGAAACATGCAGTTCTTTTCAATAACTTAGAATAAAGCAAAATCACTGATAAAGTTTGCTGATGGCACATATTTTTGGAAAATAATAAGCGTGAAGGGAAGGGTAAGTTCCCCAGGGCTGAACAAATGGATTGCTTTGTCTGCTGAATGGAAGCAGACAACATGCTTTTTTATTCTGTCAGTGGAAGTTAAACATCTGGCAAATAGGTGTTATTGAGAGAACAGGAGAAATTCTGGTTGGCAATGCTCCTGGAGAGGACTCTGGAGTGATGGAGGGGCAACAGCTGAACCTCTTACAGAATATCTGTAAGACCAATATACAGTCCCAGGTAGGCCTTGCGTGGCTACATTTCCTTTGTACTGACAGAGCTGTGACTGTCACCTCATCCACGTTTGCTGGTCACAATTTATGATGGTTATTGATAGCCTGGAAACTGAGAAATCAAAAGTCTTGCCTTGTAATGGCATCCTGGGAGCTGAAGCTATTTGGTTTCTCAAAAACTCTAGAGTGATAAAGACTCCCCTTAAGTACCTATACTGAGAGTAAAACATGGGTAACGGGTGCTTCAATCCAGCTGCCAAAGTTATAACAAGATCCAATCCATACTGGAAGTTGGATTAGACAAATTAAGACTAAAATAAAGATGTATTTTTACAGCTTTCAGCCTAATTACTCACTGAGAAAATTTACAATAGCTCCCAGTGCGTTTTCCTGACACTGAATGTTTAAAACTGGGATGGGATACTCATTTTTAAAAGTGTAAGTCAACTAAAAATCTGGTGAAATGTCATGGTTGATGTTATACACAGACAGACTGTGCTCTTCTGGGAACTCTCAGCTGAGTTTTTTAAACAACAGTGAATCAATGAAGTTGACCTAATAGATGCAGATACATTTAGTTTTGAAAACGTTTAAAAGAAGCTTTTAGCATCCAAATTTCAGTCACTTGCCCAAGGTCATACAGGACGTGTGCAGCAGAATCAGACACTAACTCATGATCTCCAGTGCTCTCAATGTACTCTTCTTTCTCACCATTTGGGGATCATTCAGATCTAGCAGTGTCCCCATTCTGAAAATGATGAGTGTTGAAAATAAGCAACAGAAATACAAATGCAGTTGCAAACGCTTCTGTTTCTGATTCATTTTCAAATCACTTTTAAGCTGATGAAACAGAATTCAATCCACACTGGATGCTATGTATGATATGGTTAACTCACTTGGGGTGGGGGTGAGGATGTTATTACTTCAAATGAATTATTTACACCTGACTTCAAAATCTTTAGTTTGCGTGCTTTATAGCTCTGATTTTTGTTACAGACTTGCTAAGACATCTTGCCATGCAGGCTATCCTGTTTTGTGCAGTACAGCCTCTACCTAATTCTTGTCATACAAAAAATTCTCTACTGTACCAACAGCCAGCATCTCAGTCTCCAAAATGGCCCATGAAACCTCATGGAGAAGCACTTTCTACTTTTTATACATAGTTTCTTTTTTTAGCTGAATGCTTGGCCCCATGATGTTTTCTTTAATTTAAATAGAAAGGATTGTCATTCCTTGAAGGATAGCATGCCTTGACGTTTTATATTTTACTTGAACTGACACCCAGGCTTAAGACAAATATAAAAGTAAAAGAGAATTACATGCAGATTTCAGAGTTTGAGATTTGGACTAAACACAATGGTACCCAGGATCCTTGTGGCATACCATGACATGTCCCATCAAGCACATGGGCTTGGACAGATGGCTGGCACCACAGGAAACAGAGACAAATGTGCAAAGACAACAAAATAAATGTAAAATTGAGCTTCAATGCTTTGTTTCCTCAAGTCCACCTACACTTCAGATGTTCAAAAAATAAGGTCTCATACAACCTAATTATCTATCTGCCCAGATACAATCATGCATTTCACAGGATCTTTGTGGCACATTTGTTTTACCTCAGCTTTATTCTTTTTTTTTTTTTTTTTTAAATGAGCCATTTTCACCGATTTACATGTTATTTCCCCCAGAAGGACGGAGGGGAATGGCAGGTGAGCCAGCAAACGGCAACACGGGGATCAGACAGACACAACATGGAAACAGCTGAGTTATAAGCCCTTGAATATTGGGGCTTTATAATGGAAATGCTGAGAGACCCTTAACTACGCTACCTGGCGCTACGGGGGCTTCTACAATAACTAAGCCAACTCCCTTGAAAGATCAAAAATTAATAGACATTTCAGACAGGTTTTGAGGTTTCGACCACTGCTTTTCAATCGCAAAGATTTTGCTAAAGTTAGAGACTGAGGAGGTCAAGCTTTAGGTAACACAAACATTTCCTCTTTGATTAGGGGGAGACTACTTTACCTTGCCTTTTTTTTTTTTTTTTAATTTTATTATTTTTNTTTTTTTTTTTTTTTTTTTAAATGAGCCATTTTCCCTAATTTAATATGCACGAAAACTAGAAAGATAATTTAAGTCGCCTATTCTAGGAGTTTAGGGTTTTTTTCTAACTTCCTAACAAGAGGTAGTTAAGCAAGAAAAGACAGTGGAAAAAGAGAAAAGTGGGATAGCAACATATTTTACAGGCACATTAAAAATTCTCAACCCATGCATCAGTAAAGGTGTAGGTGGCTGAAATCTGTTAGGTATGTAGTAACCTAGCAAGAAAGGGTTACTCAGTTTCTTTCTTCATGTGGTGCCAACATAATTGCTCAGTACATTAAAACATTACCTCAAAACATCCCAAATATTTGCTAGCGTGGGTGTTTCCTCCCCCATAAAAGTGGGCTCAAATCAGAACCATTCACCCACAGGCTTCCTGACTAGGAAGCTGGAGACGTGAGAATTCATGTCAGCCAGCCTGCAAACCAAATCTGGCTCATCAGGCTGGGTAATATGCAAAAGAAAGGTCCTTGTTTTTCTCTATCCCATATCCAGTCCACTGAGCAATTTTCTACTGTGGTCAGGAGGGCTTTCATAATTTAGGGCTTGTGCTTTGGTATTTCAATCTAGCACAGTATAATCGAAACTTACTGGATTCGTTTATTTTATCTTCAATCTAAGCTGTTATATTACAAAACCATTACAGAAGATATCAGACGTTCTGGGATCTGGGAGCATTATTTACAGTGCAGGAGACAGATTGTGAACATCGCATAGCAGAGTTCATATCAGTCCATATTTCTTGTTAGGGATGTTTCTTCTTAAGCACATTAGTCAAAGGAATTCTTTCAAATGATCCAAAAATACTCAGTTCAACCAGGGGTGGAGGCTTTGCATCCAGAACTGTCATCTCTAACATTCTGCAAGTTGTGTTACCCGAAGAGTGTGTCAGCCCCTTGTCCGAGCAACAGGACCTTCCATCCTAGGAAGCACGGCATGCTATGTGAAATAGTAGCTACTTTGTCCTTTCACAGACATTTTTATCCTGAAAAGTGGCACTGGGTAAAGAGATCAAAGATTGCTATCATGGAAGGTGTTATCTTATTTTTGGTGTTGTCTTATTTTGCCAGGTAAGAAAAAGAACGACAGAAGTACCATATAGCATGTGCCTTTGCATCCATTCCTAACACACAGCTTGTTGCACAGCCCACATCCACTGAACACCTTTAACAGCTGAGAACAGCAGCACTGAAACTGAAAGAAGAAGAAAAAGAAAAAAAAAGAAAGTGTCATTTTCCCTGGGAAACCAAGTCTGAAGCAGCTCCAGGACCCCTAGCGCTTGAAGGCTCTGACCTTAGGTGAGGCTGGAGCTCAGCCCCCCACTCAGCCATGTTTTTCAGGTGAGCAACTTGGAAAAATCCATAGCTATCCCAGTGTCACAAACCCTGTCATTCTGTCAGGCAGACTGTTGCAGGTTTAGGAACACGCTGCTTCCAGGGTCTTAAAGCAATTCATTTTCATTTCCAAAGCAAACGTGCCAAATTGCTTAACACAGACCTAGGAACACTGAAAACACAAACTTTTGTGTAGGGTAGTTCATCAAGCATCCGGACAAAAATACTTCCAACCTGACATGTTAGAAAGTAAACATTTCAGGCTCAATGAACTAGAATTTTCTGCCAAAATAGATTTAGTTGAATTTTTTCCTACTATCTCTAACTTTGTAAGTCATAAACACTGATACGGGCAGCTAGGGGCATTTCTGCAGGGCAATCAGTTCTTGGGATGTCTGTCCCAGTGGACAACATGTATCTTGTAAGTAGATACTTGGAATAAGATTTTAATAGCTGAGGCAACAAATCACTAGGTTTTATTTTCTCTATACAGTGTTTATTTTTTACATTCTTAACTTTTGACAATTGTATCTGTTTCCCTTGAAATGTTTTTTTTTCTGCTATGTCTGAAAACCATGTGACATGCAGCTAACAGTATTTGTTGTTTAAATATCTTCTTTATGGTAAGACACATCCAAACTGGAATATCGCACATCTCTATTACAGGGAAAGGACCACTAATAAGTAATCAACATCTGAACAAGAGAGTTTATGTAATATTAGTTACAGAACCATTCTTCAAAGCAGCCTCAATGTGTGCCAAATCTCCTAATGAACACAATTTTTCATGTTACTGTATGCCGTACATGATCCAAAGTCCTGCATACACTTTCTGAAGATCAGAAGAAAGTCAGCCATGTAATATGCTACATATAAAAATAACAGTGCAAAATGTCAAGTCCCTAACTCACAAGATACATGAGAGTAGTTCTGACACAGCAGCAAGGATGACTTACACCGGGTTTGTAACCTGACCTTCTGCCACCCTAACGAAGACAGTTGAATTGTTACTGAAACTGTTCCTCTGCTGTGGAATTTTACAGTCTATTTTCAAAGCTAAGCACCATAAATTCTGAAACACCACCCTCCAAACTGTGGCATTTGAGGAGCCATTTCACAAGAGTCGACCTGAATAGTTGGGGCAGCGAGGGGACCTGAGGAGCTGTTCAGCCGTCCCACTGTCAGCAATCCCCACTCTCCAAAAGCCAGAGCTTGAGCGGTCTTAGCGAGATCACTGCTCTTCTGTACTGGCATATGCAGACTAGGAATGTGTCACATTGAATCTCTGCCCTATCTTTACATTGTTAAAGAGCAGGTTTTTATTCCCAGATTATCTTAACAGCTACAGTACTCTGAAAGTGCTATTTGCCTTGGTACAGTCACCCATTGCAAAGTAATGCGGTCGGGACTTGGCTCTTCTTTTTATTTTAAGCTGATGAAGCCTCTGCCTGGCAATGGTCTCCTTTCCACTGTGACTCACATCCTCCCATGTCTCAGTGACCGTTTTTATGTCAGCATTCGAGATTTTTATTTGGTCTGGAAATGGTATTATTTATCAGTTATAATTGTTAACTGGCACACCTGACACTCTGCCTAAATGGTTAACTCAATTCCTTATAAAAATCCAATAGTTTAAGGAATGAACTTGGAAAAGTGGAATGTGTAGACTGTTAGATGCCAAAAGTTTAAACATTCATGTCTCAAAACAGGCTTAAATGATCAAAGTAACCTTAAGTTGCTCTATTATTACAAATCATTCTCATCTACAAAATAAGTCACTTTTTGGGAAAAAGTTTTTAGGGAAAGTTTTTGTACTTAAGAGTATAAAAGAAGTTGCTTACGAGTAAAAACGGGAAAAAGGTGTTAGGAATTGGGACAAGAAAAGTCCAGCAGGTAATGTTGATGATGGTGACCCCTTCCCTAAACCCTAGGCTCAACATCTGCAAGTTTTTCTTTTCCTAGTTATTTTTTACATGCATTAGCACACTGATCTTTATTACTGGCTTTCACAACAATGGGTCATGTTGACTGGAATACCAGGAAAAATGAAGATAAGTAATACAGAAAATATGTTATTCTGATGTTTGCATCCCCAGATTGGTACTCCCTCTGGATTTCAATTTTTTTTTTTTTTAATTATTGCTGCACACAAAGTATAATTTTCTAGGGCTTGATATTTTTTGTCCTTTAAGAAACATTAATTTATAATTAAAAGATCATTTAACAAAGAGTTTATATGTTCTGATTGTTTAAAATTGAGTCTAGGAAGATTTTAAAGTTTGAACTCTGCTATTCCTGTTGCACTGGATGACAGCTGAACTCTGATAACAAATCTAAAAGTAAATGCAAATGGAAACAAATATTTCAAAGAAAGCTTCCATTTCTGACATGCCATGCCAAGAACTGCCACAAGCATATTTATCATTACAAAGGAGCATAAACTTTTATGATGTGCTGTTTTTCCTCTAGAAAATGCTGATTTGTCAAAAGCAAAATGTTTCTGTGAATATGTGGCTTTTGATAAATCTTCCTTGATTTTCTGCTAAGTATTGTTCTTAGCTCCACCAACGCCACCAAGCCTGGCACAGGCTGCTCTGGTCGTTGTCCCTTGGGCTTCCCGACAACCATCCCAGCTGGCTGCCCATGTTGGTGGTTGCAGCAGGCAGCCGGCCCACCAACCTGGACAGATCCTATGCTCCAAGCATAGGGTTGATGCTTGGACTTCACAGCGGTTTTTCTCCATGGCCTGGATGTCTGTCTTCCATTTGATAGCTATTCTGAGATGCTGTGCTAGTATCATTTGGCAGCTCATCATCCCATAAAGCATACATTATTTTTCCAACATTTGGCATGCCAATAAAGAGTGACCCTCTGAACAGGATAATAAGCACATGGTGATGATCAAATTTGGAGGCACGTTTTCAAGACTTTTCCTCATACAGGAACTGCTGTAGAGGCTGCCAAGCCCCGATGGACTGGCCAAGGAAGCAATCCTTATCTACTCTGCATCCGCCAGCAGGCTGTAATGCACAGACACACACCAAGAGACATCTTCAAATAAGTGATGTTTCAACTTGTTGGCCACGTTTTCAGTATCCCTCACCAAAACAGAGTGTTTTTTCCAGTGAGAAACAAAACTTACACATCCAGGTGTGTTTTAGGATATTTTCCATTGCATTTTCTAACTACATATAAGTAAATTTCTAAAATAATATGCCATTTTGAAATGAGAATCTGAAACTCTGACTATAAAAATTAAAAATTTATTTTTGCTAAAACAATTAGAAAAACTAACACATATTTATAGTTTAAATGCCATTCAAATTTGTAATTTATTGATAGAAAAAGTTGAAATCCTCTCCCCAAATTTTATGCTGTTTTAGTAGTCAGTCATATAGATTACAATTAAAAATACACTGTGCTTAGAACTTCCCCACTGCACTGTTAAAGAATACCAGACAACCTAAATAAAGAGAGAAAAAAAGAGGATTTTGAATTTTTGAAAATAAAATACATGTATTGTGTGAAGCTCTCCTGTACTCTCTAGAAACAGCCTGGGTTGTAACTTTTAAGATACCAGTTTTAAATTAAACTTGAAGAATGCAAACTTTGAAAAGGAACAGAGTTGAGAAGGTGTGGGAATCATGGAAGTATTTATAATGGAATTTCAAATAAAATTATTTTTAAAAATGACATTCCTGTGGACTCAAAAATCTGTTTAGGCTGCAATACAGATCTCTTTGTAATTGTTTTTGCTCGGATGCTTTTAGAAATTTGATTAACTTAAAAAACTCATAAATTAAACACAATACAAATAATGAAACAAGGAGGAGTGAGAGTGTCAGGAACAAAACAGCTACCATATTTCTTGGTGTGTTGAAAAACAAAGAGACTTCTTGAACAAAAATGCTACTCCTTCCAAGCTGATGATTTGCTGTTTTTTAGACCAATATAAATTGAACTTAAGGGAGAAATGGGAGAGAACTGGATTCCTGGCTTAGTAGGAAATTATTCAGTTGGATTTTTTTTTTTTCTTCTACACTGGAACAAGACCAAAGAAGTCAGAATGTCTTATGAAACAAAATTCTGATGAAAAAAAAAAAAAAGTCCCCACTTTGGGCTGATGAGCATTTTTTTTCTCACTTAAACTTTCTCACTTTAAATTAAATTTTTAAAAACCCTGTCCCAGTCTGAATCTTTCATAATGCTCGGCTCCCATCATCCAGTGATTCAAGGTGAATGTTGCCTTCTTCAAATTGCTGACAGAGAAGAAAGGTCCTTTGGGAACAAGGATGGAAAGAAGACAGAGAAAAGAAGAGTAAAAGGGAAAGACAAAAAATAAACAGAAATTTCCAGCAACTCTTTCCAAAATATTCATCTACACCCAGTCTTTATTTTTGCTGCTATATCTGGTGGTGCAAATCAAAGCTTTTCACCCTTCTTGAAGCTGCTTTGATTTCTACGGAATGATCTGACATCAAGAACAAGGTGTTTTCAAATTCTCAGTTTATATTAATCCCCCAAAACCTCCCAACATGAAACTGGTGCTTTTCCTGGCAATATGTCACTGCTACCTAACCTTAACCTTTACCTAAGTCTTTACACATCTTAACAAAGTGTTTCCTTGCTGAAGTACTCTGAATATTTGTGTATTTGCTGTGCTCTGATTTTTATTCTTTGAAATACAAGGGCTTCATGACAAGAATCAGGTTCACAAGCTTGTCAGTAGCTTACAGTGTATTGTGTCCTCTGTAGACACAACTGGCACTGTGAATTTTTCCAGAAAAAAAGGTTTTCAGCTTTTTCATATCTCATCACTCCATGATATCTTCTTTCATCTCTCTTGCCCTCTCCAAGGAACAAAGGCATGCAAAACCAAGAGCCCTTAGGATCTCTGCCTGTTCTTTAATCTCTGTGGAGTATTTTCTGCTAAATTCCAGGGTGTGGAAACAGTAAAATCTCGATCCAAGGCATTCTGCTGTTTCTGTGCCAGGCTGTTTCACAGCTATCTCCTTCTCGTTTGATCTGGCCCAGTCCTCAGCTCCACGCTCTGCCAATGTGGGCATCACTTGGCCCATGATATCAGTGCGTGCTAGCAGAGGAGGCAGGGGTTGCTGCCTGTAATTCTCATTTCCGATGACAGAGTCCCCCTCCTCCCCATCCCTTTGCTTTAACAGAAGGAGCTCCTGGGCACATACAAGTTGTGGCGACCTACTACTACTGCCTCTTGTCACCACAGACTAGCACCGTGGCAGGGTTGTTCCAAGGTGGATAATTTACCAGTGAAGCTGCAACTCGGCAGTGCGTCAGTAGTGATAGATAGTTGGGGTTTTCCCAGATCATCTTCAGATCAGGGCTTTCACCTGCAGTGCAGAGAAATACAGGCCTGATGATACAACAACAGAGACCTTGAGAAGTGGAGATGCAGGATGCGGTGTGGGGGAGTACAGGAATGGGACGATAAGAGATGGGGCAAAGGCTGGCACTGGAGACCTTATAGCTATAAACAACTCTCCAGTGGTCAGTTACAGAAACATAGCACGGGATTTTGGCAAAACAGGTTTTGAGGGTAAAAAAGAAAACAAAGAAGTAGTATCTAACAAGTGTAACTGGCAACATGCATAATAAATTCAGGTGAGACAGAAAGCTGCAGACCAGGGATGAAAGATCACGGTGTAAAAGCACATTGGCAAATGTACAAAAATGGCCCTGAATGGATCCTAGAGTGAGGAAGAAGAAACCATCAACATGGGCATCCTAATGCTCCCAGCAAAGGACTCCAGACGCTGACAGATTCCTGTAACACCCCCATTGCCAACACCAGGATGAAACCAGTAAGTTTAAGACCCTGAGGAGCAGAGGAAGAGTGAGCAGAAGATCAGGAAAAGGGGTAGAAAATAAGAAGTGTGTGTATAACAAGTTTAACTGAATTATTATAATTGCTGTAACTTTTTCTGCACAGATGTATTCTTTCTCATTCTGCAACAATTACTCCTGGATTAACAATGATTCTTGGATTAGACTGTTAAAATGTTAATTATACTAACAATAAACTCTTGAATCACAGAATCATAGAATCTTTTAGGTTGGAAAAGACCTTTAAGATCATCAAGTTCAACCATTAACCTAACACTGCCAAGTCCACCACTAAACCATGTCCCTAAGCACCACATCTACACATCTTTTAAATACCTCCAGTGCAGGACCCGGCTCTTAGCCTTGTTGAACCTCATACAACTGGCCTCGGCCCATCGATCCAGCCTGTCCAGGTCCCTCTGCAGAGCCTTCCTACCCTCAAGCAGATCAACACTGCCACCCAACTTGGTGTCATCTGCAAACTTACTGAGGGTGCACTCGATCCCCTCATCCAGATCATTGATAAAGATATTGAACAAGACCGGCCCCAAAACTGAGCCCTGGGGAACACTGCTTCTGGCCAGCTGCCAAGTGGATTGAATCCCATTCACCACCACTCTTTGGGCCCGGCCATCCAGCCAGTTTTTAACCCAGCGAAGTGTAACTTTATGTTATAAAAATATATTATACTTGACTTTATATATATATGTGTGTGTGTGTGTGTGTGTATATATGTGTGTGTGTGTGTGTGTGTGTGTGTGTATATATATATAAAAAAAAGGTGTGTTTCTTCTTTTCCCCCCAAAAAAGAGATTTTGAGTGTAGTACCGGCTCCATATCCCAATAAAGAAGTAAGAAAAATACTTACTTCTGGTACCAGTAAACTACATCATTATGACAAGAAGACATGGGTGTTGTCAGAATAGCATCCATCAGTTGTGATATTGATACAGGGGCAGGTCACCACATGAATCCCTGAAAAATGTCCTTTGACCTTGCCCCTAAACATTACCTGCTGCAAAATGATAGATCCAGAAAAAATAAGCAAAACATATAGTTATATGAAGCTGCGTATGAAGCTGTCTTCTGCTTTGCCTTTTGCTGAAACAGTCTCAAGACAACATTAAAAATCAAAGACGACTCTCTCTTAGCTAACAGAGATCTGCAAGACATGAGCAGTGGATTCAGCTCATCCCTGGATTTCCATGCCTACCTGGATGGAGTGTTGTTTATTTTCCTTTCATAGAGAAGACTATCAGACCCTATGTTTTGAGTTCTGTTACTCTTAAAGTATTCAGAGTTTAAAGCTTACAGCAAGTCTATAGTTTAAAATGCTTGCATTTCTCAAGTATGTGTAGAGTCAAATAAAATGGCTAAATATATCAAAAGAATTGGTTTTACAGGCTATAATCCATTACCCCTAAGACTCATCATCTATCACAGCCAAAGGCAATTTATTAGTGTCAGAGAAAAACTGGCATTCCCCTTGTCAGGACAAATTCTGCACAGACTGTTACTCAATGAAAAAGCCATCATACTCCCCTTAAGCAGCAGACAATAGTAAATAAAGACAAAACCCATGAGGTTTCTTTCTTTAGTCACAATTTAAGGAGAAACAAAAAGGCTACAGAATGTTAATATGGGACTGAAAGGGACATAGCACACTGGTGGATGCCAAATGCAGAGTGCAGCATTTATTCTAGAGGTCTATGAGATAAAAGACACCACCAGAAATGAAGGACAACTGGTCCAATTGCAAATGGTAAATGAGTTCATTTTCTGATAGTGGAAATCCGTAAGACAGTCAAAAGCAATTGGACGTGTAAATAAAACGGGAAAATTAGATCCATTAGGTATACTTTGAGCTTGAACTGTTTCCTAATGATTCTGTTTTTATTTTAGTAGATTGACTATTACTTCATTGGTGTAACCCTAGATTGATGCTGGTAATGAGATTATTCAAGGGTTTTATACATAGACCTGAGGAAGTTCCAATTATAGTGATGAACATATTCTCCTGTAGCATCCCTTCAGTATATACAACATCAGTTTCTGTGCTTTTTCTTTGGATAAAAATGAGTAGCCATAATTTACACAGTACTGTCAGCTCAATGCATGTTCATTATGATGCTTTGTAAGAATTCCTATCAACCAGAGTCTCTCTGAGACGTCACATTTCTAAGAAGTCTGGCTTGCTGCAGGACCATTTTTTAAGTTGCCATTTTAACACTAATAATTCATGCTGCAGAAGAGATCTTCACTGTGCTCCCTCTTTCAAGATATACTTTATAAGGCTTATTTTGTTACCCCCTTTCCTTTTAGTCTATTTTGCCTCTGGTTAAAACTAAATCCTACAGACGCAAAGGACTGACAGATTTTGAATGAGAAAAAACAAATCCAATCTCAGAAGATACGATTTTCAAACCAGACTCAAATAAGTACTCATAAGTTTTTATGAGGTCCTATGAGTAAATGCAAATCTTCTATTCTCACAGAAAGCTACAAACTAAATCAAGTCTTTGATGTTGAAGTAGACCTTACTTCAATAAATCAAGAGGGAAGTTCAGATATTTTGGCAACATATTTGTCAGAAGACAAGTTATGTGAAGACATGTAAGCAAAGGTAATAATTTGTTCTGTTTTCTGTATGCTATTTGCTGAGTTGGGGGAGAAAAGGCCTCCAGACAAAGCAAATACAAGGGGCTCTCCCCTGGAAGACTGCTGCTGGAAGGAAACCATCACTTTTTTAGCAGTGAGGAGAATGTTGCAACTGATATTTCTCAAAACAAACCTCAATCTTTGGGCTTTTTAATAAAATTTAAAAAAAAGAGAGATTTTTATGTTCATTCTGTTTTGCTTAAATAGCTAATCTGCTTTTTACACATCTACCACTCTTCCCACAATGTTTTTCTCATAGACTCATGGTTTGGCTAAGCTGATGAACAGCCATTAGCTCTGGCAATCACTAGACCCCTCCATGAGCTGATTAAATTCACCCTAACATGAGAAAGGATTCTTTTTAGTCTGAAAAGGATTTTTTTCTAAATTTAGTGAGTTAGCTTTCATCCAAATCTATTCTCTCAACTAGCTGAATGCACAGGAAGGAGATTAAAATAAAAAATTAAATGCATTTGAGCTGCTCTTGATGGCTTGAGCCATCAGGAAAGAGTTTGATTTTTCATATCAAAAGTGAATAACCTCTGATTTTCCCTTTTTCTTTTTCAGGAATAATATTATATGGTTTACAGTAAAGAAAGCCTGAGAGATGAATCAGAGCCATGTCATATTGGTAGAAGTGCTTTTGCTTTTGAAAACATATGTTAGAAAATCATGTAATATTATGAACATTACACTACCCTGTGAATAAAGCTCACAGAACAACATGTCTACCTTCAAAGACTACTTCTGAAAATGCATTGTAGAAAGTTGTAATAGACATGAAGGCCTTCTGATTGCAGTGCATCTGTTCTAAACAAAAGACAATATTTCATTGATTTAAGGACTTCTATTTTTTTATTTTTTCCATTTCAAACCCAAAGAAGGGGTTTTGTGCCAAAAAATCTTGTTTGTTTTTCCAACTGCATCAGTTGGTCTAATAAAAAAATCTCTTCTCTGAAAGTCTTGTTTTGGTGGATGTAAATACTGAAGACTGCTGATATATGCATCAAAACTCCATTTATGCAAGTCAATAACCAATCAATACACTGACTGAGCTAAGCTGATATAGTACTATTTACCAAATTTTTTACCTGTAATATTAAATATTCAGTGCTACAGTGCATTCAAAATGTTAATTACTAACTAGATCTGATATCAATTATCATTTTCCAAGAAATAATTGTTGCCATATTCCTCTTTTTCAGGCATGAAGACAATCTGCTATATATCTAAATTACGGTCTTTGATTTTATGCTGTTTAAGGATAAACTGTATTCTGAATCACTCTTTTTTAATCCTTCATGTATAATTGAAGCTCAAACAATCTGATACTAAATCTTCTGATGTTAAACTTATTCACAATGATAAATCATTGTTCTGCTTCTTAGTCTGTTCTGCCAGGATGTTAGAAAATAAATCTGATATAACCATGAATAATTTGAATTATTTGCATGTGTGGAAAACTATTAAACTTAGGGAATTTGATTTATTTGCACAATTCAAAGGAAGCTACATTTGTATTCCTTTTAGAAGTATGGTTCATCTCTATTCTAGTACGTAAGAGTTTACCATTAAAAACAGCTCTAAAAAGTTATCAATGACACTCATTTTGAGAGAAAAAGTATTTCTAAAGTTACTGGACATAAAATGTAAGGAGTCATTATGTTTTAATTAGACTCAAATGTATCTGTGGTACAAAAATAGGTCAACCTCTAAAATCAGATTGTATGAAGTTACAGATGTATGAAAATCAGTTTGGGGGTTTAATAAATACATTTGGAAATAAAATAGTTACATAGTGTTAAACTATTGACTTCCTTCAAATGTCCATAAAGGAGAAGAAAGCACATGTGTTCAAAAGGGTTTTCAAACATTATTAAGTCTAGTGGTGTCTAGTTTGATCATGGGCTCCATTCTGCTACCCTTCCTCATGTTAATCCGTTTATTATAAGGGACTCTTCCAAGACTAAACCTTTCAGCCTGGCTGAAAGCATTAGTCTTCATTTTGTAGAACATTATTACCTAATCGTGTATGTGTCTGTAGTACTGCTTAACATGAAAACAATACATTTTTCTATCCATATATTTGTTTTTGACATTTTGGACCCTATATTATATTTTTAGTCATCATTTTGATACCTATATTAACGCTTAAAATAAGAACATTATAGCTATCTGAAAAGGAAATTAAGTGCAAATGGAAATCCAGATAAATCCAGTTAGAAGTTATGTTCAAGCTATGCAGGAGCTTGCAAATACTGGGTTTTTAAATCATGGCTGTGTTACAGAAGTGAGAGCCTTTCCTAGTTTCTGTGTTGATGTGCATACACTGGTAACATCTCACATCTCACTCTCCGAGGAGGAGCCATCACATTTTTTACTGTAGTCAGGGACCAGGGTATGTTACGATATGCATTAGTCAGTAAGTCTAAACGCAATCTATATGACTAGCAGGAGCTATTCTATTTCCTTGTGGGAGAACTTAATGTTCTAACATAAAAACAGCTTTCAAGACAAATTCAGCATGGAATCTAGATCACATTAACTTCCCACAGATAATAGGAAAGCATATGAATCGTGAAATTTAAAATTAGGACTACTGAATACACTGAATTCAGAGCTATCATACTATATACTATAGTTTATAGTATAAAACAGTATCATAGTATTATTATATTGCAGTATAGTATAATAACACACTACACTGTTTGGAGAGTGGATCTAAAAAAGACTACAAACTCCTTTAAACCACTGAAAAAAAATTCCGAAGAACCAAGAAAAAACTAAAAGTGTTTAGCCCACATCACAGCTTGTCTTTTACAGGCACCTTTCCAGCCTACAGACCAGCTGTTGAGCTTTTGCCCTTCTGAGATCTAAAACATTTCTCCTGTTTTGGAGGAGAGTGACTGCCCTTCTTTACAAGATGATGGCAGAAATAAGGAGAAGTGGGGATGACCAGAGGAAGAAAGAGAAAGACCCAGATTCAACCCATTCCTGGAAAATATTAGTGGTGCTTATATCTGGTATATTACGCCCATTTCATCCTCCAAGTGCCTCTTCAGCAGATTTTCTCTATTAAGTTAACTTTCTTCGAAGGTTTTCCAACCAGAGGCTGAAATGAGACATCACTTTAACTACCATACTCACGGCTCTCACCCCCCTCATCTGAGAGGAATTTCTCTCAGTGGCTTCTCCTTGAAACAGGTAGATAGCAATACACATGTGCTGGGTAAGAGCATCACTAAATCTTCCTTCCCCAAAGCAAATGCTGTTAACAGATAGGTAGGCAACCAAGAAACTGAGCAAAACTTAATGTGACATGATTGGTTACCTTTTTAATTAGATTGACACTCAAAAAGATGAGCCTGTATGTTGTGAAAAAGGTATGACAAACCGTGTGACCTAAATTCGTCTCTGTAGATGTAAGAGTGCATCCATGTGGAAAAGCTGTCCTGCTTTTACAGGACATTTCCTAACAACATTTCCCTCCAACCTGTTTCGCTAAGACTTTACTGATTGTTGGTGTCCCATGTGAGCCCTGTCAGCGGAAGACTGCCCAGACTAAATCATCGTTGTTCAGGGTTGCCAGGCAAAATATGTGAGACTGAGACAGTGCTAACTGGTATGGGATGCAGTCAAACCAGTGAGTAGACTGACTCCTGCCCAGGTAGGGTGGCCTACAGCCAATGCTCAGACCCACGCTCCAGCCCTGCTTGCTTTACAACATACATACAGCCAGGAATTTCTTTCACTGTTTTCAGGTGATAAAACAGGGACTGATCCAAAGCTGGATTCATCACGTTTGGCGTGAAGAGGGCTTCCACTGGAAAAGTTTAAAGCTGTAGGGGAGTGATAAACAGAAGAAAGGATGGAAAAGCAAGCCCTGAAGACCAACTAATTTAATGATAAAAACGATTACGTGGGATGCAGAATGCCACGACCATAGAGGTTTGACCATCTATGACTCCATTTGTACCTACTACTTTGTGGAGAACTCGGAGATAAAAATCCTCTTGTTTTTTTTTTTCTTCAACTGGATGAGAAATGGGAATGTTTTTGAAGCCTTGAAAGTTTTAATGGGGTAAGAAATATGACTGTCTGTTCTCAATAATTTGCCCATCACTGTGCCATTGACATACGAGTATTGTCTTAGAATATATCATCCTGAAAGCTTTTAAAGTCATAAAATCCCTTGGTTTTATCTCCCATCTCAGATGTAAACAGAGCTTTTAGAGCCAGAACCAGGACAATTTGAAACATTTTGTTCTCCTCTCAGGAGGGACTAAATTTAAAAGTGCTAGTGAGCCAACACCTGCTATGAATAAAAGATAGGCTCAACTTCATGCTCCAAATTTATTTTTCAGTGCATATGGCAGATGTGGTAAATCTCCCAATAGGCTGCTCGACAGTTCCTAGGGGAAAACACACATAAAAAACAGTACTAGGTGAACAAAGTATCATGATATGGAAAGAGTAATTCTTTCAATGGATTATTGCTAAGGGACAGTCTAAATTTGTAAGCATTTTGAGATGGAATTTCTTTATACCCAGACTGGTTAAAATGTAGAAGCAAACTGCATAAATCTGTTTCAGAAGAAACTGAATATAGAGAAGGAAGAATCAGAGGCTGTAGCAACATGTTTGATTCGGAGATGTAGCTGATGAGATCAGACTTATATTTGTACTTCTTAGAAATGATGAGGGCCAGTGAATCATGACATTTCTCTTCTGGCAATGAAATGTACCTTTAGTTCTATTGTATGCCCAGAATAAGATTTTAAAGCATTGCATATGTTTTATTCTGGTTCTCCACGCAAGAATGAGTGTCACACTGAGACGACTGACTCCTTATGTCATTAATAGGCAGAAAAATGTATCTTGCTTTAGATATAATTTGAAACGTCGCTGTTAAAAATAATAGTTTTTCTATTTAGAGCACCAAGCAGCAGGACGGGTGCCCTGGAGGCACTGGGAGCAGGGCGTGCAGTGCCGTGCACGTGCCGAGGTTCGAATTGGGTCTGGTTGCCGGAGGGCAGGGAAAGACAAACCTGCCCCGAGCAAAGAAGCCCCCTGGCAGGGAGCGGGCGAGATGAAATGCCGTGGGACGGTTCTGCCAGGGATGCTGAAATGCCCTGAGCGCTGCAGGGGGATTTCTGATTTGCAGCAGCAAATCTAATCACTAAAGGAGACTGATCCCCCCCGGATGACATCTTTGCTGGCTCTCCGTCACCATGTCACTGGCTTTTTGGGGCCCTGGCTGGTGGGACCCATAGGGCACGTTATGAAAATTCCCTTCCCTAACTATTTAATCAACCAGTCTTTATAGTATGAAAGTGTATTAACTTTGTAGATATATATATATATGATGAGTTCACATGATACACTGTAATGTGATGAGGTAGTGGAGTTTTACTGGAGACTTTGGTATTGTTCATGCTGAAGTAAAACAAACGAAAGGATAGCCCGCTGGAAAGAAGGACTTTGCATCTGGGAAGCTTAGAGCTGTCCATGAAGGATTAAGGATATGCCAGGTCAACCAAGATAACGGCAGCATCCTAGCCCCTTGACACGTCTTTGAAACCCTCCCAGCATCATCTGGCATCATAGATCAGTAACTCTATCAATGCTCAATTATTTAAGCTTTTTTTGTAATCTTTCTTTTTTATATATTGTTGTATACAGGGCTCCTACGGAGAGTCACAGTCCAAAAAAAGACTTTGTCTGAATGAAAAATCCAGCTGCATGCAATCGCACTGCTTTATTATTCTTCTTAGGTCCCTCCCTGAAATACTTGTCTGCCAAGATGTCTATCAAAATGAGAAAATCTAGTTAACAGGTTTTCTATGATCACTTTCATCATGTTGATGAGTTAATATTTATTCTTGTATTCTCCATATCCATTTGATTTATCCACCTGTGGACAGGAAGGCATACTCCAGGTAACTTTAATACAGGCATGATGGCACAGGCTTCAGTGAAATCTGTAGGATAGCAAGGATCCTGGATATGTGCCTAGGTTGCTAGTGTGTGCTGAAATCAATAGTGAACATCATTATTGCTATAGTTTTGCATGCTAGTTGTATTTAGGTTGGCATTGTTATGACAAAATGAAATATAATTATAAGTTTTACTCCACTGTGAATAAAATCTCTGAACCTTCAAGGCAGAGATAATCTCTTCCTTAGGTATTAGTACAGAATCTAGCTTTGACCTCTAGGAATTACCATACTACTTCTAGTCCTACTGCTACTACTAAGAAGCACATGAAGAAGTTTAAAATCTCAAAACCACAATATAACAAGGAAACAAGAAAGGAAATAATGTAAATCCACTCTGAGAGCACCAAGGTAATACTATCAGACTAGATGGAGATTATCAGTACAGCTTTTCATTTTATTGGATGCGTCATAGTCTCCTGTGAGCAGTTTCAGAAACCCCTGGAGTTGTCTCTGACAGGGAAGTTTCTGGATGGCATCTGTTTAAGCAATATTGGAAATAAAATATGTTATTTGTTTTCCCGCTATTCTAACAATAGCCTTGATAACACGCAAATTACATATTTCTCAGACATATAAAAAAGCAAAGCAGATACAGTCATATCTGCGCTTTTCTGCCTGCTTGCTGCTTAAACTGTGCAGGCAGACATACAGTTAATGATCCTGTTCCATCAATTTTAAATTATAAGGCTCTTCTTTTGCTGGGAGCTGTTCCTCATCATTATTATCCTCTTTTGTGGAGGTCAACAAATAAAACAGATATTTGGTTTATAACTGAAGTGCTGAAGCGATACTTAACGTAGTAGAAACTCAGAGTATTCCCCATCAAAGTAGAGAAAGCTGGACCATGACACTCCTATTTCACACTCTGAGTCCAAGAGAGCCTTTGTATCTTGGCTATGCTTTCCCACCAATAATTTTGCCATGGCCTGTTTTTTATCAGGTTTGTAAAATCAGGCTTAGAGACAGCTCCTCAGTTAAGAGTATATCGACAGAACCCCTTTAATTGTAATGGAGTTTTACCACGTATTCATCCCATTTTATGCAGACTCAAAATTAGGCTCATATTTCACAGTGTTGTTATAAACAGGCAAACACGCTGGCTTCATAGGGTCATTCAGAAGCTCTTCGCATTGGCTCTTTGGCTGTAATTTTGGTTTATGAGAGCTGTTGTACAGATTGGCAAGTTAAACATTACACTTCTGCTCCTGACTTCTAAATCTCATGGTTATCAACATGAAGAGCTAATTAAAATAGAAAAATCAGCTCTCAGCTACCTACAGAAATGTGTACTTCCACATTCTTCTTTGTAATGCCTAGATTTCAACTTGGATGACAATGACATACTACCTAAAAAAATTCTCATGCTTTCTGAAAAGTATCACTAGAGCTGGCTTAGAATAGCGGCTATATGTCTGGGTTTCATTCATTCCTGTATAGATGAAAGATTCAAACATAGATATTTTGTTTAAGTAGATATGAATGACAGCTTTTTCCCCCCTCATAACAACTGTTTATATTTCATTGGAAAATCAAGTGATGAAAATATTTGAAAATTTGAAAACAGACATTTTTATATAGAAAAACTGTGACAGCTTTTACCCCAGCCTGATAGTAATAGTAGTTCACATGCTTTCTGTTATTATCATCCTCCATATGACAGATTCCCTGGCTAGAATACATTTTCCTGTAATGCACTATTGCCTCCCGCTCCTGGGACTTCTATCTTTAGTGAATCATTGAAGGCTGAGTCTGACTGGGGAACGCGACTAGAAGGAGAAAGTGATTGTCCTGGTTTCGGCTGGGATAGAGTTAATTTTCTTCCTATTAACTGGTATAGTGCTGTGTTTTGGATTTAGTAGGAGAAGAATGTTGATAACACACTGATGTTTTAGTTGTTGCTAAGTAATGTTTACACTAGCCAAGGACTTTTCAGCTTCCCATGCTCTGCCAGGTGCACAAGAAGCTGGGAGGGAGCATAGACAGGACAGCTGACCCAAACTGGCCAATGGGGTATTCCATACCATATGACCTCATGCTCAGTCATATAAACTGGGGTTGGTGGAGGAGGGGGATCGCTGCTTGGGCATCGGTTGGCGGGTGGTGAGCAATTACATTGTGCATCACTCGTTTTGTATATTCTATAATTATTATTGTTATTATTATTATTATCATTATTTTCCCTTCCTTTTCTGTTCTATTAAACTGTCTTTATCTCTTCTTTTTTTTCCCGATTCTCTCCCCCATCCCACTGAGGGATGGGGGAGTGAGCGAGCGGCTGTGTGGTGTTTGGCTGCCTGCCGGGTTAAACCACAACAGTGGTGATAGCAGGAGATCACACTATAACTTCTATGACAGAAGCATTTCTAAATGGAAATATGTAAGTTTTCAGTGAATTACAGGAGATTCCTATGTACAGTTCTTCAATTATTAATTAAAACTTTTCATGTAAGCAGGTCTGTTTTGAAGAAAAATACATTTAATCAAAACTCGATTTCCACTAGGAAAATGTGGTTTTTGATTGTTTCGTTTTGTTTTTCACTACAAAGTGTAGATGTAGCATTCAAGGAGAAAACATGGAAGAATTTCCTTGAAAGCTGCAGTTCTACAGAGTACGTTTACAGAGGCAGCATAAACTGTCCCTTTTCACACTTATCTGAATCCCACCCCCCATGGCAACTTATTTCCAACATATTCTACATCCTTAGCTGTGCTCCCACAAATCCTAAAGGGCATGAAATACCTCCTTTAGCTTCTCCACTATTGTACAAGCGTTTTTACAGAATAGTGCAAAAGCTGGCCTATAATGTATTCCTGGATCTATTCCAAGAACATTGGGGTCGGTAAAAAAGTCTATTAATCTCAGTGGTCTTTGTATCAGGCTCTACAGAAAGTGTGGTATCGTAGATTTCCTTAGCACAAAAGTAATAGAAAAAAGCTTATTTTAATAAAATACTTGTAATCAAAAGCTTTGTAAATATATTCATTTTATTTCAGGATAGGATGGTTGTTGATTGTATCTGAAAGTGGAAAATCTTTCAAAAATATTTTCCTCTATAGACTGGAAATGCAAAGATTTCAAAGTGGTGTCGTCCCTGTCCCCCCCACCCCCTTCCCTGCTGTTTTTTTATTTCCTTCAAATATATTTAAAATAATAATAATTTTACTTCCAAAACCTTCTAGTCTTGGACCTCACCAGATCTCTCCTTCCCACACTTTGTTGGACACGTCTATCATATTTTAATCACGTCTCAAAAGGGTTTTTTACACATATGTTTTCAAATGCCTTCTGTAATCCTTGTGAAGTCTACAGATTTCAAAACATGTTTTCTTTGACATCTGGAACTGCCTGCTTTAATCCATTTTTAGTCAAGCAGTCTGCTGTACAGTGTTTGGTATCCCCAAGACATATTAACATTTAGATTTAAAATGTTAGTCTTCAATAAGACACTGTACTATGTTATCTTTAAATTATTTCATCTATCACTTGCTTGCCAAGCTGTTATGTACAATATGATGAGGGAGCTAAAATATTCATGACCATCAGTACCTGTGATAGAATGAGTCAAAACCTTCAGGAAAGGGTTGGAAAAAGGAATCAGGCTTGTGCTGGTTTAGATCTGATTCTGAGGAAGTGACTAAGAATATGAAGATGGAAAGCAATTTGGATGAAAGCAGTTCCAACACAAGTGTTTGTGATTGTAAACAAGGAGAAAGAAATACACCAAAAGGAGTTTTCCAAAAACTCAAGAAAACAGTGAGAGCTCCTGGGATGGTGCTCCAAAGGATAATATAGTTCAGATGAGCAAGCAGTTTTTGAAGGGAGGCAATGTTAAATGTCAAGGGGAAAACTGCCCTTTTGTTATATGTTACCATTGCAGTACCAAAAGTCTTTTAATGACCATAACATTATTAGTCATATAAAAAAGGGGCTCAAAGACAGAGTACTAAGAATACATAGAAAAGCATGGTACAAGCTTGTTGTGACAAAATCAAGGAAAAATAAAGAACATAATGAAATATACAAAGAAACATATAAAATTAAAATAGCACAAAAATACATTAGAAAAGGTAGAGCAGTATAGGCCTCTTTGTGAGGAAGACAAGCAATAAATTGTTGACATGGAAAAGAATGAATTTGCCTTTTTTCTTTTTTTGATTACCTAACTTGTTTCAAGATTCTGTAAAGAGGTTAACAATAGCCATACATTCAGCACAGTTAAAATTAACAACAGAAACACAGGTCAAACCAGAAAAAATTATACTTAATATTTAGAGTTGTCAGGAAGACAAGAGGTATACTGCAGGATTCAGGCAGAACTTGGCAGAGCAATCTTTGACTCTTTAGCAATTGTCTTCAGGAATCCCTGGAGGAAACACAAGACCTCAAAGATCCTGAATGGGCAAACACAATAGCTATTTCTAAAAAGGTATATAATGAGTGATCTAGGAATTTATAAATCAGGCAGACTAGCTTCAGTAACAAAAGGGATCCTGCAAAAAATCATGCAATGTTAAATTTGAAAGTATTGAAATATTCTTGATGATAAGAGAAGATGACAGTAAGTGAGAATGGGAATTGACAATAAATTATTATGCCAATTATATATATTTTTTCTTCTTTAACATAACTTTTAGACCACCAGATAGGAGACAAGTAGATTATGCCATAGATTTTGCCTTGAGTGAGGCTTTATTCTGTCCCAAATTATGTTCTGTAAGCAAAATAGAGAACTATGGTTTGCATGCCATGATTTTGTAAGGTAGGTACTAACTAAAAGATAATATTCAAAGACCAGTCAAAGACTTCAGTCAAACTGAAGGACTCTATCAATGGAGTCTCATAGGCTACCTCTGGAGAGCACACTGGGGAAATGTGGTCCTGAAGTCCAGGATCCAGGTCCCCAAGTTGCCAGGACAGGAGTTGGCTAGAGCGCACTGTGAGCCTCTGCTTCCCTCAGACCCTGCCTGATACTGTTTTCACAGACATCAAGGAGAAAGAAAATTGAAAGGCAAGAGTACAAAAGGGGGAAAACTGGGCAGATACAACTACCACAAAAATGCATCTCAGCCTGGACTGGATCACAGGTGGAAAATGAGTCATTGGTTATTAAAAAAACAGCTATTGGATTGAAGCATACTAGCAAGGGTGTTACATGTAAGGCATGAAAAGTCCTCAGAACTAGTTGTGCTTTGATGGGAGAACATATGTCCAGTGTTGGAATCCACACCTTAAAAACTGCAGGCAAGCTAGGAGTCGGAAAGAAAAAAGTATAATGGATAAGAAAACAAGATATCTGAGCAGAGCATGGATGGGTTGCATTTTTGTGTGACCTGGAAAAACAACCAGAAGAGGTGACATGACCATGTCTTTGAAAAGAAGTCATGGATTATTCCATCTGTGTGTTCCTTAGGGGCAGGATAAGATGTACCCAACTTATTTTGCAGAAAATCTGATCCAGAATCAATATTAATAAAATTAGTAAAAAATCTTTCTAACTTGAGGTTAGTTAAAGCATTTAAGCAAACTGCATCAGAAGGTCAGCAAATTCCTATCAAACAGGATTTTCAAGAACTAATTAAGCAAATTTTTGGAAGGGTGTTGTGTGTAGGATATACTTGATTCTGTCTTACAATATAGGATGAACTGCAGGGCCTCTTGAAGCTCTCCCTAGCCCTACATTTTTATGATTCTGTATATAATGAAATTCAACATCAAATTATTTTCACAGGACAGGAAATAATGACCTGAATGTCAAATTACTTACTAATGTCATGCTAATGTAATCAGCTAGGTAACTGGTGTTGCTCCTGATAAGACATAACATGGGCAGGAAAAAGAACATAATTTTGACCTGGGTTCAATTCTAATTAAATGCAGAAGATATACTCTTTTCCCAGTATTATGATTATTTATTGTGGCTCTTTCCCAGTAAGTAAAGATTCACCTTCATGGAGATCTGAGGAACATTTGTATTCCTTATTCACAATACTCAGAGTGAAAAGAGGATCACACCTAATTTCCTCATAAGAAATAAAATAACTGTTGCAGTGGTTTAGGATTTGATCTTTTGTTGGCCTTTTCCTCCCCTGCATCAACCGAGAAATATTTACTGTATAATGCTGGATCACACAACCCTATTCTATTTCTTGAAGTATTAAATAACCTTTCTTTGTTCCCTATGTCTAACAGCTTGCAACATGATGTTTTTTAGTGAGAGAGTGAGAGAGTTTTTTAGTGAGAGAGAGTTTTTTAGTGAGAGAACACAAGGTCTTCAGTTAAATGTTGGCTTGTAAGAAGTAAACTGACTTTCCATTTTACCCAACAGTGAGGAATTTGGCAAAGCCATTCACGAAAGCTGTTTGCCAACAGCAGAGAAGAACACAGGAGCAGTGAAGAATTTGACACTTGCCTCTCTTCCACCTTCAACCCTTTCACAGAGACTAAACCAAATCAAGGCTGAATGACAGTCTTTTGTTGTTATGCCGTGTAACTTGCCTCTGGGTTTTTTGATGCATCTTTTTGCACTCTGAGCCAGCCCAGGCTCTAAATAGTAATCAGTCATAATCAGGTAATCGCACACGAGTTTCAGGCACCCTCAAGAAACAGTACCTCTTAAGATGGTCTGCTACCCACAGGAAACACATCAAAATCACACTTCTTATAATCACCCTCTTTTTTCTTAATCTCTTCTCAGGTGTCTCACGGCTACCACCATCATCATGTCCACCCTCTCATCCAGGAGCTTCCTACCCAGTACTTCTTAGATATGATGTGCCTGCAGGCTGATAGACTTCTTGAGTTCTGACAAATTGTTTCCTAAATATTATAGGTAACTTCCTCCTCCTTTACCAGTGGTTACTAGAACGTGCAGATGCCATTTTTGATGGCTAACAGGTTATTTGCATATGGCAGCAGGTTTCCATGGATGAAGTGGTATGCCCCTGTCTTTTTGAATCCTTACTGAATATTTTCTCACTATTTGAGAGCTCTGCTTTGCAGTTTGCATTTCCAACTGACAGTTCTTCAGCACTGCAGACTTCTCAATAGAGAAGTCCTGAATTAATTTTTTTTTAAATAATGACATTTAGAAAAGCATTAGATTTATAAGACAATATCTGTGACATTGGGATATGCTTTTATCACCGATTCAAAGTTATGTTTCTATCATTTGACTGTAAAGTTAGGAATAGAATATCTAACGTTATCCACAACAGTCAGTAAGATGAAGTCATTGTAATTATTACCAGCATAGTAAGAACATTTCTGTTAGTAAATGACAGGATATAACAAGGTGTGCTTTGTTGATCTATATTAAGCCCATTGACTTGCCAATAGTTATTGAGAGACTTCAGGTGCATTTTTTTTTTCTTTTCTGTGTATAAGTTGAAATAGCGGTTTTGATAAACTCTTTGAAACTCTTTTGTTCCTTTTCTCCATACTCATGCTGGCTCCTAACTATAACCTTCCAATGTGATTTAAATAATTCATAAAATATGACACCTGCTGATGCCAGGGGAGGATATGCTGGGGAGGCATTGTGGTTTCCATTGGAAACCTTACAAAGCTCTGTAGTTTTGCATGGGAACATAACACATTAGCCTAATGTTTTGCTTTGAGTGTTAAGAGTTTTATGAAGCCAGAACTCCCAGAGTGAGCCTGAGGAACAAAAGAAAAAGCTTACATGGAGTTCAGCAAGCCACTTGATGATTGTCACACAGCTCTGTTAATGACTACCGAAGTTTTCAAAACCTTGGGTCAGAACTAATCTCTGCCAGTCCACATGTATTTTCCATTGGCTTCATTAGCGCTGGAAAGAGGAGGGTGGAATTCCAGTTAGCATATTTGGGGTTGCACGTGTTGTCTATGTTTTTTCACTTGGACATGATCCTACTTGTCCTTCAGAAACTCAGCTGAGCAAATTTGGAGATGTTTTTTATTGCCAAGGAATTGATTCATTGACTTCTGTGTTTCCCCCCACTAGCAAAGAACATATATTTTGAAAATTTGAATACCCTCATCTCTGACTGTTATATGCATTCTCTTTATCTTTGGGACTGTGCGACTATACTGCAACTCAGGAAAACTTTACAGTGTGGTGAATAAAGCAGACTCTGCCTTCACCATTATCTTGGCTGGGGAGCACCATCAGTGGTTCCTGGGTCATTGCAATTTTTTCTGGACAACTCATAACTACCTTCACAAGTACAGATTTAGGTTTTTCTACTATGGCCACGCAATTTATTTCATCTTGCAACAGGCCTCTCCAAAAGCTCACCAACTGCTTTAGAGTATCAGAGAAAGGGAAAGGACCTTCACATCTGTAACTGATCACACATTATTGTGAAGATTGATTTCTGCTGTTGTGTGGAAAGAAGGCACCATTGTTCGAAAAAACCACAGAAGCAGGAAGCACTGTTATAAAAACACCCATCAGTGGAATTGTTCGTACTGATGGGATGATAGACCTGATTCTTGGTGGGAAATTGTGTTGGATAATTGCTTTTTGCATGTCACAAATACCTTTGAGGTTCAGTTGAATGTGAGATTCTTCTTGCCTTACTCAGTTGCGTATAGCTGTTATGTTCTGTTTAATGACTACCTCTGTCTCCTGTTTTTAATACAGACATCTGTATTTTGTTGGTAAGAAATGTTTTCTCTCAGTGAATTCTTGTCCAGAAGCATGAATTTCATTAACATCTGAAAGCAGTAAATTTTTTATGAAAGGTGAAATAGAGTATTGTGTTGTTTTGGGTTTTTTCCCTTGTAAATGAAGGAGTTCTTATTCGTTAACTATAATTGTTATATTTTATTCTGGAATTTTTCACCAAATATAAAATAAAGATAAAAAGAATGTCTGTGTTCAGTAATGTTTATAATTTAAATAAATAAAAAGAAAGGAGATAAGCAACTGCTTTCAAAAGGAAAGATGTAAATCATACTTAAGAAATGAATGTGTTTTCCTTCACTCGTTATTTCCATATTTCTTTTAGGCATAAAGGGGCAGAAGGCCAAAAAAACAGCTACAGTCATAGATGTGGTAAGAAGATCTTTTACTTTTCTCCCTTCAAAGAGGTACTGAACCAGAAAGCAATTTCTACAAAGATTCTTGCCCTTGGCAATAGCAAAACATGTAGTCCCAGTATTTTGCAAGATACAACACATTTCCAGAATTCTTTAGTAAAATGGCCATGGAGACTATTTAAATGTGATCTTCTCCAGTAGTATTTGGGGCTATACTTTTTTTTCATTGCAGCACTCTACCTGTACCAGAATGAAAAGCATTGTGTTTCATCCGTCAACAGCCTAGAATCAGAGTTAACGTGCTGGTCAATTGCAAAACACATCCATTAGAAAACAACCTGATACCCAAAGGGCAGGCCAGTCAAATATTTCTAGTGTTGCACAAGTGACTGTGGAAGAATGCTAAAAATTTGGCTATAAGTTATCTAGAAAGAAGACATGTTCACTCTGATGTTCCCTTTAGGTTTGGTTCATTGCCTTCAAAAGTTTTATTCTAAATAGGTCTAGGGTATTTGGTGTTCATTCTTACTATTTTGGATCCAGCTGTGGTTTGGTAATACATGATACTGTCTCACATCTGCACATGGGCTTATAGTTCATATGACCATTTGCATGTACAAATCTTTGAACAAGATAATTCCTGTCTGTGAATGGGGTTCTTAAAAAACAGCACCCTAATCTTATCTCAGCTCCTGTGGTTAATAGTGTTTTACACCCGGAGTCCTCTCTTATTATTACTACCAGTGCTCAAAATTTTTATCTCTAGAAAAATTTGAAAAGCTGAGTGTTAGAAGGAAATAGAGCTGTCCTTTGCAATTCTACAAAACTACAAACTAATTCACTTCAAAAAATTGACTAGAAAACAAAATAAATTTCATTCCTGATATCATCACAGCTACATCATTTAAAGTCTTTCTCATAGTGCTGATAACTGTTTTATCCTTGAGCAGGCTGCCTGGCTGTCCAGCTGAGAGAGAAATTCCTTTCATTTAATGAGAAAATACAACCTTTTAAAAAAGTAATTTAAAAAAAGTTTCATTATTTTGCTATATAATGCCATTTAGCCAAACATTGACTAGGAACTGTGAAGTTTTTATCCATTCTTATTTTTGTATGCTATCACTGATTTTTTTTTTTCTTTTTTTCTTTCTCAATATGTTATTTTCTGTAGTTTATACCATTTCCCTGAGACAGCCTAGGGACTGATATTGTCTGCCAGACAGCCCTGTTTTGTTCCATACATTTTGCTTGGGGCCAGATGATGACCACTGATTCTTTCCAAGTTTCTGCCATAATGTGAATTGACATGTTTGTCCTCTGATAGTGCTGAACTAAATAAATTATGAAGAGCTACTGGATTATGTTCTCTATAACATTTGAGTGAAAGGCTTTCACTTACCTCTATGTAGAGAAAAGAATGTTGCAGATAATTACATTTTGTCAGTAACATATTTACAGGTTTCAGCTGGCTTTAGAACAGGAGGCATTGCAAATGATTATGCAGTCTGCTTTTCATAATTAAATATATATTTGTGGTTAGGAGATCTTGCATCAACTTTCTCACTGGCCTTGATAAGGCTATTATTTCACCCAGTTGCTGACATGCCAAAGTCCCTGCACAGTCTTTCTATTTCATTTTATCCTTCTGTCTTTCATTGCTATTTTTAAACTGGCATTACTCTCTAAATTCACAGATGATGAGGCCAAAAGGTCTGCAGGGCAGCACAGGGTTTCCGTGGTGACCCGGGGGAGGCTGCGTGCTGGCGGCAGGAGCCCCAGGCTCATCCCTGCTTCCTGGCCACGCTGCTTGCCCATGTCGTGAGCCCCATGGAGCCACCCAAGACAGCTCTGCACCTGAACAGATAGACAGTGATTGCCAGAAACATAAGAAATCCTTAGTTTTCATGTTCAGCGGTTTAAGCATTCTCTGACAAATAGTTAATACTTCCTCATGAAAGGCAGGGGTGATGACAGTGGTATCACTATAGTGAACAAATGGCTCCCCATCACCACGTGACACCAGCTATACTCTGATGGATTGTTTAACACAAAGCACATGCACCGTAGCTCCATAGTCCTAGGCAGTGCTGGCACAGCATACCAATAATTCTCAGTCCATTCTGACGGTTGCATGCCTGCACACATGTGCACACTCTCCTACACATATGCTTACAGGGTCAACATACTCATTCTCAGTTAAAAAAACAAATGGCAATTTTTCACGGAGAGATAGATCAAAACTCTCTTATTTTAAATGGGGATATTAATTTAGTGTCTATTTAAATAAAGCAACATGAAGGTTGGTAATTGGTATTTGTGTGTGTGTTTTGTGTGCTTATTGTTTCTCAAACCAAGTGTCTAAGGGAGAGAGCAATAATAAGGAAAGAGTGAAAAGAAAGTATGTAACAATGGAAAAGAATTAGAATGGAAAAATACACAGTTTCCTCTTTTGCAAAGTTGAATTATTTGATAGCTTTATGATGAATTAATGATTTAACACAATTCTGTGTAAATATATGCAATCACGCACTTAATAATGTATGAACATGCCATATAAAGTCTGACTCTGAATTACTTCTCTGATGTTAAAATAATAAAAAAATAAATCAAAGATTTTAAATGTATAAAATTTGAACATTAAGCTACACAAAGTAGGATATAAAAGCACAGTAAATGAAAGATCAAAATGTGCTTTACAATGTTTGTAATTACTTTCATGCGAATAAAGACTACTTATGCAAAAATAGATCTACAAAAATATCTTGCAGTGGATATTGGTGACTTCAACATGAAATAAATAAAGTTAACTGTTGGGTCTCTAAAGTGTTATAACATTTATTCTTAGGATAATGAGGCATTTCCATGACTTTATTTATGAGCATATTTGCCAAGTGACTAATAGAATTATCCCCACAGAAATAAAAAAAAAAATCTACGAAGAAATAACCAACCAATATAGTTGCTCTGAATTTCAATAAATGAGCACAACAGACAACTCAAATATACTCTGCTTCAAGAAATCTCAGCAATACTCAAGTCCAAAAAAGAACAGCGCAAATGCATTTGAGAAAACGAATATCACCAAATATACACTGTAGAGCACATAAACATTGTTATTGTAGCCAAACTATGTTCATTCACGCACAGTAAATTCATTTATTTATCTCAGATTGATGTAATAGATCAACATATATATAGTCTCCTTACTATAGGCACTTCCCTGCAAATAGATGACAAAATTAAATGTGTAAGTGAGAGGATGGGTAAATACTCAGCGGCGTTTTGTGTCATTTGTTTTACAGCTAATTAGAGGGGTCCAAAATATAGCCAGAGAATGAGACAAAAACTAAACTGCGTGGACAGTTAAAGTCCCTTGTTGAAGCTCATTCCCTGACTTTCTTTTATTTAGGACATTTTCCACCATGGTTATATTCATTGTGCTACTGTATATTTGACTATTTTAAAAACAGTAGAAGGAAAACACATGGTAGCTTCTATCTGTGAAGCTCTGGGTATTTTTGCACTGTCAGAAAACTTAGCTCTTCATTGTGCTCCTGGGCCTTTGTCCACAGATTGTCCATATAGCACTGAAGTTATTTTACGTTGCAGTTTCTTGTCTGAGTGTTCCTCTCACAACAAAACTCAGCATGGCAGGATGGGTGTGGAGGCACCTGCTCCGGCTCCCTCCCCTCCTCGCCAACACTATCCCAGCAAGGTCTGCACCTCCAGGCACCCACCCATGACTTCATGTCACACCCCTGGACATTCAACTTCCACCTCTGTTTCTTGCCATAAAGAATAGTTCTGCAGCACAGCCCTCAGATTTTTTTGGATGCTTCGAACGGGGACGGGGGGAAAGAAAAAAAAAAAGAAAAAGACAAAATCCCCCAAAACCCCAGAACTAAACCAATCCCCAAACAAGTAAAATACAATCACCGTGGTTTAGGTTTGCCAGTACATGCACGGATTCTGTGATTATGTCCTCTGTTTAAAAATTTAGATGTTCCCTGTATATCGTTAATGACATGAAACCTTACAAAAACTCCATTATAAATATAGGGCTATTTGTTGAACAGGACAGTTATAAATAGTCCTGTACATCTTCACGCAGATTGGGTACCAGTCTGGGAAACCCATTCATTAATGTCTGGGTCCTCCTAGATCATGGGTTGGAGGCTGCCTAATGAAGATTAATGAAGAAAAACAGAAAGAAGAAAAACAACAAGCATTTTCATTTATATCTTTAACTAGAATATTGCAGGTGGGACACCAAGATATCAGACAAAATGCTAGAATTGAAACACCGTCTCTTTATTATGTAAAGAGACACTAATCACAGGAAGGAAGACTATATTTTTCCTTCAGCTTCTCTGTCATTTTCTGAGATGGATTTACTTTCTATTAGACACATGCTTTCACAGGCGATAGACAGAAAATTGCCAATGTTCAGAGTTTGGATCATGTCCTGCTATCACAGATTTATTTCTCAGATGAAACTGGCAAGGTGCTGCAGATGGTGACTGAGACCATTTGTTGCCGAGAAATAAAATATTTTATAAATCCATGCACAATATAGGGTTAACTTTCCATGCAAGGCAATTCTGGATTAAGCTGACTTCCTCCAAACCTTCCCGTCAGCTTCAGTAGCTTTGAAAAACATTTCTGAAAATACATCTGAAAATAATACTTCAAAGCAACATGTCAAACAAAGTAGCAAAATTAAAGAGTATTTTTGGAGCACACCTATGAAGGTCAGCTGAGTTTGACTTTCAGAATTACTAGTTCTGCTCCTGGTGAAAAATTTCCTCGTCTAAACAGCTTTTGATCTTTTAGTACAAGCCAGTTAAACTGTGAGAGAGGATACCACTGAAAAAAAAAATCTGATTCCTTAAAAGAAAATAGTTCTCTATATAATGTTTGAATCTGGAATTGAAAAGCCAGGGAAGTTCAGGCATGTGTGTGTGATTTAGTGCTCTTAACAGGGTTATTAATAAAACATTTTGGGCTTCTAAAATAGTTTTCTCAATCTTCTTGTGATAAAGAAACAACTACAGTACAGCACGCACTACCCACAGTGCATGTTTTTTTTAGAATTAGGAGAGAGAAAAAGAGGGAAATTTGGATGAAATCTATACAAAGAAGAGATTTCCTCTGCCATAGTTGGTAGGAGAGTGTAGCTTGGATGGTGGTCTGTGTGGGGGCTCCGCACTAAGCAGGCAGCCGAGAGCTGGCTGCGGATGCTGGGGGGGGGGGGGGGGGGAGCGACCCGAGCTGCAGGTCCCCGTGCTGGTGCCTGCCCTCAGGGCTCCCGAAGGGACAGCAGCTGCAGTCAGCTACGCTGGTGACTGTGGACGGAGAAGCCCACCCCGCTGAGCTGGCATGGCATCTGTGGGTATGTGCTGCCTTACAGGAATCCAAAGGGGTTTGAAAAATGTTTCAGACCCATCCAGCCATTTGACTGTCACTACCTGGTGCTTGAATGGTGACTGGCAATGTTTTAGCAAGGTTACCAAGACAGTAGAGCTGCTACTATCTGTCATTAAGCTGATGCAGAGTCACTCTGAACAAGAGATGAAAAGGAGATAAAGGAGAAGTCTCTTGAATATCTCAGATTGCCTGCATGTCAGTGCAAGAAACATAGGTTAAAAACAAAAAAAAACCTTAAGAAGATAGAAGTCAATGTTTTAATTGGCTTATCAGACACTGAATATCAATAGAAGTGTGTGGCTTGGTCATATAGGAATGAGGAATATTTATTTGTTTAAAAGTGGTCAGTAATATAGATAAATGACCCAAAGTATTTGTCCTGGGCATTTTAGAGAAAATAAAACTGAGAAGAAACATGAAAGCAATCTTTAAGTATGCACATGAGGGCTGCAAAAATTAATTGAATTATATCTTTCCACAGGACCTGAATGAACTGGCTTATTTATCGAACACATATAATTTCTATGTTTCTTTTCTGGGTTAAGTAAGGTGGCCCATCCACATAAGTAAGGCTGGTAAATTGTCGTTGTTGGGTAAGATGACACGTCATGATACCGAGTCCCTTTTAGTCCCTACCTACCATCACTCCTAACCTCTCCTCAAGCTTTTGTCACCCACGTGAGCTCTCCTTCCTTCCTTCCTCCTGAAGCTCATGACTCCTGCGAAAATCAATTTATTAACAGTCCAATTAAATTTATACAATAGTTTGTGCAATTACAAGAGGAGGAATTAGTCTAGACTTCAGGAGAATCTTTCTACCAACACTGAGAATTGAGTGCTAGACTGGATTAGGTGGCAGGACTATGGTGTTTCCACCTTAAAAATAGTATAGAGCTCCACAAGCACCTGTCAGGCATGGTTCAGTGGTGGCCAGTTCTGCTTTAGGATACTTTAGATTCCCTAATACAGCACTCCTACTCCTTCTGTCGGCTCCAGAATGCTCCTTTCCAGTGAGACACTGCAGTCACCAACCCTGATATGTGCTTCAGGACTTACAGCGGTCCTAATGCAGAGTCCGAGACTGAGTATCCTGCCATTTTTATAGTCTTTTCCTCTATTAGCATAATTGTCCAGTAGCTGCGTTTTATTTTGAAGACCCTGCCTGATGAAGTTGAAAACAGATCTGAGTGCGTCCCTCAGCTCCTCCAGCATCACTGTGCCTCTCGGGGCTGCTGCACTCCTTCTGGCTCCAGCAGCCCTCGCCTGTGGCTGAAACACAGTGACGAAGTGAGCAGCCTCCCATGTCAGGAAAAAATTAAGGACACTTTTTCAGCATGATGAGTCCTGTTCCCTGTCTAACAGGACAAATCAAAACCGGTGCTATCTGGCACCAGTGCCGTCTTCTCCTGGGGCAGAGACAGTGGTAGAACGAAGAACTGGGAAATGTAAGGCTGTGCTCCGTGAAGAGGATTTCTACCTCCTTCCCCTCCTGGAGGATTTCTCCAAAGGCCAAGAATAATCTAACTATACATTCTTCGCAACATCTTTTTCGTTTATTGAATGAAAATGGTGTTATATCTTCCTTTTTAATTTACATGGGCCACTTCTTTTCACTAACAGTAACCTATTAAGACTAATCATGCAGAAGGTTACTTTTAAAAGATTTATTTTCTCTAAACTAAATATATGAATTTCATGAGCCATTAGACCTCAGCAGTTTTCCCAGATAGAAACAAGATGTCAAAGTGTCATTATTATTTTTTTTAAATCACTTTCAAATTTAGCATTTTAGATGGTCGATATTGACTGTTTTAGAAACGGTTGTTTAGGAGACAAAGCATGAAAAATGTTCTTTATTCATGTGTGAGGTATGAAAGCAGATAGTGCATAGGTTTTTTTGTCTAAGGTGACAGATGAAACAGTTCTTACACTGTCAAGTGATTTAACGTTAAAACTAAATGCTGACAAATACAAATATTTTAGCAGAGGGAAAGGTCTCTATAGACATAAAATTGTTACAGAAGTCACTACAAAGAAAGAAAATGATCTAACAGTCACAGGATCTCAATGATTAGAAAATTTGCTGTTTCCATAGTTCAAGCAATCTCTTTAGTTTTGGAAAATTATTCATAAATTTTAACATGCATAATAAACCTAAAAATTCTGGAAAATCTTGACAGTCACTTGCACAAATGATACAATTACACAGAGAAGTATCTCCACCCACAAAATTATCTAAAAGGGGGGAAAAAAAAAAAAACCCAAAAGATTTCTAGCAAGTCATTAAATACTACATTATGTATTTAGGCAAAGTCTTTGGGTAGTAGTGGTGAAAAGTGTAAAATCTCAGTGAAAATGCCAGCATTACATTATATTTGACAATGGATATAATGTCAACCAAGGTCCAGAAGGCAGTTATTGATAAAGCTTTTGGATTTTCATATTCAGGTCATTTTTGCCATGTCTCCAAGTCCTTTTTCCATGAAGTCCTACTGGACAAAATCAGGGTTAGCTTTTACAAGTCATTATTATCAGCAGTGCTGTGCTAGTTTACACAAACATAGACTATTCTATTGCACTAAATATCCTTTGTTTAGTGAGTACACTTATTTATTACCATTCTTTTACAGCAACAACACATATAACTTCAATAGCATTCCAAATAGTCTTTATGCTGTACTTCAAATTATCTGAACAGCTGTTTCAAATATTTCTCTCCCCTAGAGAAGCATCATGAATAAAGTTGGATGACTATTAGAAACACATCCTCATTATCTCTCATTCCGATACTAAAAATGTATTTCCATTAACTGCATCTTCTCCTTTTGTGTGCTTATCTGCGTGATCATTCTAGTTATTGTATTCATAGTCAGGAATTTTCAGAAAATTTAGTGAATGTAAGAGAATGCAACAAAGTATTTACAAAATCTAGATACTCAAGACTGATCTGGAATGAACTGGAATTATTGTAGAGAAACATTAAGGAACTGATTTTGAGCAAAGAATTGATTTCACAGAGATGAAATAGTTATTTCAATATTTTTCTCAGTTCTATCTCTGATGTCTGAGTAACAGTGATTGTAGGGTCTTTACAGACCTTGAGAAAGGCAATCCAGTAACTCCACTAGACTCCATAGAGAGTGTGTAGAATGAGACAGTACAGGTCCAGATGATATTCACATCATATTCTGTTGCCTCATAGAAATCTTCAGTTGAAAAATGGTGCCATGAAATGCAGTTACTCCCTTATTGTATCTCTCTTAATTGCTTATCCCTTCTCAAGGTCTGACAGGTCTGAATTTTCTTACTAGAAGATGTAGTACCCCTTCATCATCAGACCTTGTCTAGGTTATAGGCCCAGGACTCACAAATCGTAGCTGCCTGCCCAAGTCCTCATGAATCCGCACTTCCAGTTATGGCACAGTTTTGTGGGTGTTGCAGAAGGGACCGATCCCACACACACTCTATAGACCATGTGATGCCTACAAAATTAAAGGACTCATAGCTTATCAAGCAAACCGGATCTTGACCTAAAGGATGCAGCTGAAATGATGTAACTCAGCTTACTCCATACACTTATGGACATGATATTTGTAAATTCCTCCTTCCAAGTTGCAATATTGCTTACATTTCCTTTCCCAGCAGGCCATGCTCAGTTGTGTTTCTGTGGGCTGCAAGGATGAGATTCATTGCAGATGTTTACATGAAGGCTAAGAGCCGTGTTCTGTCTTTGTAGTCATTGAGGAGAAAAAGCCATTCCTATGGCAAGATGCATCCCATCTATGAAAATATATTGTCTAAGCATTTTGTCTACACTGATTGCAGCGTAGCTCGTGCAAGAAAGTATCTCATACAGACATCTGTACTGTAGCTGTTTAATATCTGGTGAGGTGGATCTCACTGGAGGTCTTAGGACCTTCATAGAAACTAGGCACCCATGGAAGCAGGATCTGAGCATCATATTAAGTGCTGAGCTATCCTGAGATACAGAGGCTTCAGTCATCTTGAGGAGATGACAGTTTGACTGTGACAGAGCTCTACTTTCTTGATCCCCAGTAGTGATCCCACCATAGCATTGATGGAAAATAAACTCTTCTTGTGTAAATCAACCAGCCTTCCCACAGCAAGGGCAGCAGTGACCAGAGGCAGGGAACAGACACAGCAAAACTGTTTTCCCTCGCTCCCATGCAGTCATCAAGTGACAAGAGGCTAAAGCTCTGTGCACTAAGAACACCCAGAGAAATGATATCCTGTACTACAGAGTTTCACCAAACAAATCAAACTAACAGCTGTATAACTATTTTATGGTGAGTACAGTGCCAGAAAAGATACTGAACTTAAATAAAATACTGACCAGCTTACCTCTTTTAATAAAAAATACCTATGAACATACACCTACATATGCGATACACATTTTTTCAATAAGATCGTACATGATTTTTGTTCTTTGACACAGAATTGAGCATGAAACTCTACACAGTGTGTGAGATGAGAAATAAAAGAAAGAGAAGAGTAAAATTAATTCTTTGTGTGAGCCTATTTCATGCCTCACGCAGATGTGTATGAGTAGAACGATGTGCACCTTACACAGCTGTGCAATGACTGCAAATTGTCTCCACAGCACCATCTATCGGTCTTTCCTTGACTGTAAATCGTACTACAGAAAATACACACCTAGAAACTATACGCCTCAGGGCTGAGGAAATCTACACATATTCTTGGTACGCTTGTTCTTCCCTCTGCCCTGCCCAGCTTCTGTCACTTCTTTTCAGCTAATAAATACGGGCACAACACATAGGAGTAACTGGGGAATATAATGGTATCCACTTATTTTAGGATACATAAAAGTTGTCTCTCAGAATTACTCATTAAGCAATGTTCTGAAAATCTATCCAACAAATTGTCTTGCTTTTCTGTCACACATAATCAAATGTGAAGTAAATTTCCTTCCCAGTTTAACATCACTTCCAGAATATAATACCAAAAATGTAGCTAAAGACTGCATTAAGCAATTTGAAATCCAGGAAGCCTATTTCATATTGTTCTGTCACACACACACACACACACAAAAAAATCAGAAAGCTACCAAAGCACTCTAAAATGATAATAATAAAAACATGAGTCAATTCTCTTTTAGTCTGTTTCCGCCTAGCTATATACAAGCATAAAATATCTGGCAAAAGAAATTGTTTCTAACTGTTAAAGGAAAGCAACTTCAATCTTTAAACATCCTTTGATATCTTCTTGATACCCTCTGCCTCTCTTAATGTCCCTGCCATAAAAAAATATGTATGACCATTATGCTTAACTATTAGTGAGTCTCAGTATGCATAGCAAGACTGGTTATAAGCAATCCTTTATACAAAGAAATAATCCTCTTCCAGCACTTTACATTAATGAAAACATCTAAAAAAAAGATTAACTATTTTTATCTAAAATGCAGCATCAGTGCAGCATCCATTCTAGGCAAATGTCTTATTGTTACTATTGTTACTACTTACAGGGCGTTTAATGGTTTTACAGGTATTTATGATTTCTTCCTAGATACTGAGTGCCCAGTCATAATGGTTTGATAAAGAAAGGTGATTGCCACATCGTAAGTAAGAAAACCGAGTCTCAGAAACAGCACAAAAGAGGTATTTACAAGGTAGGAAGAGAACTGATGTCTCAAGCCTGAATATCTTCCATCCCCTACTTGTTCTAGTGTCGGTCTGCAAAATGAGTGAATTTTATACGCTGTCTTAGGTTCTACACACTTTCAACACAACCCACCACCAAGCTGAACTGTTGTTATTCTGCAGATTGTAGGAAACAGATCATTAATATACTGTAAAAGCCATACATTTTAAAAAAATCTCCCTTTCTCACACATTAAAAGCATTACTGATGTATTTGTCTGGTGGAGAGAGAAGGAGAATAATTATGGTTTTTTAAAGGCTTGGGTAATTATTCTGTGATTTGCATTTACAACAGAGTTCCAAACAGAGGTCAAGGAAAAAATATGTATGCTTTATCAAAATGTTAGTTGAAAAAAATATGGAAGTGATAAAACTGCCAAAAAGCACCTTTAGGACAGGATTCAGTTGCCTGGTGCCATTTTAGGCACTGTGGAGCACCTGGCCAGTGGGATATCCCTGTTGCTTCTTTGGGTGGGTGTGGATCTGCTGTCAGGCTGGGGTTACACCTGCCGGCCCTACACGGACCTTTGGGATACCCTAAGGAATCGAAAATGGTGCCTATGTTTAGGCAATTGAATTCCTCATTTAAAGTCCTGTTGTCTCAAACCACAATGGGAATAAGCCAAATTCCTGTACTCGCACGCACTAATGCCCTGCTGGCTTTTATGGGACTCTCTCCAAAGGGAAGAATTCCCCATTTTCAGATGTAAAGGCCAGGACAGAAACTGTATTTGCTCCCTTAAGCTACATGTGCTTCCAAAGTTGAATCACGCTGTTCAAATGGCATCTGAGAGTGCAAACAGATTGGCTGCATGTCTGTCTTAAAAGCATGAAAACTCAGTTTCCCAAAATATCATCTATAAAAAGGGGTACACTAAGTTTTGGAGAAAAAATGTCTCATTACAGCCACTTAGAGAATCTTAAAATAGGAAAAAAGCTACTCTTAGAAAAAGGTTCACATGTTTCAAAGGTATGGATTCCACAACTTTCTCATGTGAAATCTTTCCATATTTAAGTCTTTTTATAGTTAGAAACGTCCTACTTATGTATAGTTTAGGTTTTCCTTGCTAAGACAAAAAATTGATTACTTCTTCTACTTCTGGTGAATACGTTAGCTGTCTCTTTACAACTGTCTTTTACACAACTATAAACTATATAATATAACTTAAAGGAATCTTTTCTTAGGCAGAACAAGCCAAGCTGAAATATTTCTGAAAGATCACATTACCTTATTATCCATGATGTTGACCTCTAGGCTCCCTGCAGGTTTTTTTTTTTTAACCCCACTGTCAAACATGAGGTCCGAAGCTGATGTAAAGTGCGGCTTAGCTAGAGCAAAACAATGATTTCTCATGTGTTACACTCCTGCTAATACATTCTGAACGACTACGGCTTTCTTGCAACTATTGCTTTTTTTGCAACAGCTTCTCATGGCCTACTCTCTCTCTGAGCGTATGTTCCATTAAAACCTCCCAACTTTTCCTACCAGCCGTCAAAGTATGTTACCACCTTCTTTTTTTGAAGTGCTGTTCTCTGCTGTTATCATTCCTATTATTTCAAACTCACTTTTATCTGAGAGGTCTCCACCTTTACATTTTCAGCTGTTCCACCCCATTAAGACAGAATAAAATCTAGTTATACACTCTACCTGTTGAGGATGTAAAACCACATCTCAACAATTCCAAGAAAAGTCTCCTTTTTTTTTTTTATTTTTAATGCTTTAGCACGTGTTTAAGATGTTCAACCACCTCTTCTCCCAAACTGATTTGAAATCCTGCTTTGTCTTCCTCTAGAGACTTTTGATGTATCTGCCTTCTCTTTTAGATCATAAACACATCCTTGGTAATGTAATGTTGCCTTCTCTTTTTCCCAGCCTTTCTTTCCTGAACAGCCTGTACCCTTCTATATCAACACTCCAATCCTTTGATTTATCCTACGAAGTCTCTGTCTTGCCAATTAAGTTATAGCTTTGTTTGTGTAGCAAGACATCTCGTTCTTTCTGTTTATTCCACATACTCTTAGAGATACCTAAAATGTCTGGCTAGTTGCCCTGGAATCCTGTCTCTTGTTTCCCTTTATCTCCCAATTGAAAGATCCCATTTGTTTCCACGATTTCAGATCATTTACCAGGTTACCACCCTTATAAACACAGGTAAAGGTTTCAACTCTTTCAGAAAATGAGAAAGGGATCATTGCTTAGGTTTACATTCTACTTTTCTTCAACAAACTTTGCTTTGCCATTGCTGTCTTAATACTTTCGCCGTGTAATTGTAAGGACCATGATTCAAACATCTGATTTTGTGTGTCTATAATGTGGGTGTTTACACATGAGATAGGGGGCTGATCTCCTGTTAGAGCCAAAAGGGATCTACTGTGGATTCAGGTGCCTGTGCATAGGTGTCCAATGCCCCATGAGATGCCACAGAGTATCTGGCCTAACCTCCAGAAAGGTACAGGTCACCTATAAAAGTTCCTTGTCAAGGCAAGACAAGACAAATCCTATCTGCTCGCCTTTCTGTGGGCGATTTGGATAGCCTTGGGAACTCAAACAGCACGAGGCACCTCTGCATTGGTGTTTGCCCCCTTCAGTAGAGTGCTTAGAGACTATTTAGCTCATCCTGAAGTCAAAGCCCTCATTCAAAGCCGAACTTTTCTCCAAGCTCCCATGACTGTATTGAATAGATTTCCATTGACTCTACCGGGAGCTTAAGACACTCAGCAACTCAAAGGTCTACACCTAAATTTAGATGTCTCTAGTCCTGAGCTGAAGCCCACTCTAGCCCTGGGTTTGATCCCTTAGATCTGTGCTTTCCTAAAACCCCTACACTGAAAGACTGTGCCAGAAAAATCTCAAAAATGTAACAGCTGGGTATTCTGAAAGAATGTAAGTGCTTACTGGGAAGCACAGCCATCTGAAAATAATCATGGAGGACAAAAACTAAATGGCTTTGAAAAACACCAAAAATTTGAAGGATGTCATTCTACTATTTGTTTAAAAAATTGCAAAAGAAAGCAGTGAACCTTAGTGCACCAATTTCTACCCTCTGATGTCAGAAAAATAAGCTTAAATCGTTCAAAAACTCTGGGTAGGAGAAGAAAGGGGAAAGAGTTTGTAGCATGTCAGTAAAAATAACAGATGTGAATTCTGGAGAACTGACAAATATAGGTAGGTAAAGGAAGTTTAATTGCTTGCTGTCTGCTAAAAATATGAATTGTTGGGATTTAAATAGTAATAAAATGGGAAGTCTACTAGGATTCTGCATACTTCTAATGTAAGCTGCAAAAATAAAATTAAATAGCAGTTTAACTGCCAATAAAGCTAACGGACCTGCTTCCCTCTATTAAAATATGAAACCCAAATATCTTCTCACCTGAATAACTTGGAAGTCTTGAGAAAGTCAGACAAGGACATGCTTGTCATGCTTATCATGACCTGAAACTAAGGTTGACCGTATACCAAAATTTGATATTGGAAATTTTTTCCAGTAGTTCACTTGTGTTTGGCCCTGTCTATTATTTTTTTTTCCTTTTAATGAAAACAAACTAAAAAAGAAACAAAGAAATATAGTTCAAGATTCTAGTCGACCTGGCATAGAAAAAGAACCTGATTCTAAGGGTCCCACAGCTGAGGTCAGTACTTGCCTGCTTTGAGGAAAACGTTAACTATTTATTCACTTCCCTGGATCAATGTCTCTCCCTCTACTTCTCCTTCCCCTTGCATGTTCCTGTCTCTCTCTTCACTAACAACCCTTTTCCCCCGCTAAACCTTCACAAGAACAATTTCTCCACCAATAAATATTTCATTAAAAATGAAAGATTTCTGCTCCCCCCCCTCATCACCCCTCCGGTGATGTTGGGGTGCCCCAAATAGCGTCATCACTCCCCCCCCCCCCCCCTTCTTTCACAAATTCCTCATGCTCTTCAATCATTCAATAAAAGGAATCTCTTTTTCTCAAGTCTTGGAAACTTGAGTTTTGACTAATGGCATTTAAGTACATAAATGGCAATACACTGAGTTATGTGGAAGGAAAGACTTAATAGTATGGAATGCCTGGTGTGGGCTGGCAAGAACAATTTACTGCTTGCAAAAAGTTCTGGCTGGGAGAAGTGCATGGCCTGTAACAATAGAACTAATGGAATTAACTTGTTACAGATTTCATAAATTAGATTAATACAGAGAAAAAAATGATAATCTTTATTCTTTGTAACAATGTAGTCTCCAAAACAAACACAGAAAAAATTCTGAACTGCAATGAGAGATACTATTGTACTGTGTGATTTCACATTTTGCATCATTGCTAATGAGTAATAGATCAGTAGAAGCATATTTAAAATTACATAAAAATAATAGAAACCTGAGAAAATCTTCCTTATTATCCTAAATTAATAAAAATAGTAAAATTCATGTTTTAATTAATTGACTAAATATATTATTTTAAATAATTGCTCTAAATTCCTTTCTAATGCATGTAGATCTCCATCTTAGTGAAAATTTCATAATCCTTTAAACTTTCATGCTACTAGTAAGAAAAGCTGTCATTAATACAAAAAGAAAAGGTGCTGAGACAGGAATATTATGGCACCTTTTACCTGGTACTGACTGAGCAAATCTGGTTAAAATTTCTGCATTTCTTTTTCTTTCCTCTTTAAAGATAATGAGACATCTCTCCAGGTAAGCCAATTCAGCTTCACTGATTTGGGTAAACTTATACTGATTCGCACCTGCTGCAGATATTCTTACCTGTACCCATTGATATTAGAAGGCGAAATCAATTAGTATTTTCTAAATGCTCCAACTTTCTCTTATTTTTCAAGCTGCCTTTAATCATCGTTTTTCTGTTTGTAGTGGTTCATGAAATAAAACAAGAGATACACCCTAATGATATTTGCATAAACTGCAGAGAGAAGGGAAAAAAACCCAGTCTGCTTGGTATTTTGGATATATAAGATTTAGCTGAACTGCAAATGGTCAGCTGCTGGGCATGCGTCAGTAGGTGTTCTGAGGGGAATGGTGTAACATGGGGGTAGAAATGGGGAAGATCCCAAGGGGAACCTAATTTGGTGTGACACTGTGAGCAGATTAAAGGAAGGCCTAGTCATGCTGTTACCATATAACCTCTAAAACCTCAATATGTGATATGGGTTTCATAGGATGTTTAATTTTCCCCCTATACCTCTCTCTCCCTGCCACAGAACTTACCGCTAAGAAACATTTGGCATCTAGCTACGTGCTAGGAATAAAATATACTAGCATACACTCAGAACGTTGCAAAGATCCAGACCCCACTGTCCTGAATCAGAAAGAAAATTCTATTATTTGCTTCGTTTTCATCTCAGTAATACCACAGAGATTTTATCTGAACATTAGTTGGGAATTATAAGCATTTGCAAGACCGACTGGAGACTGCTAATGGGTTATCATATGTAAAATGCCAGAAAGCATAAAGCACATTGATAGTGCCATGTTGCATTCACCCTTGAAAAGAAGAAATGACCCAATGATACACATAAAAAGACAAAGGAAATGCTGTTAATTATAGAGGTATTTGCTTGTGATAAATTGAACACTACACTCAGAACTTGGCTTCTCAAGATCTACTAATGAAATATATGGGGAAAAAAGTACTCTCTGCTCCAGGAAGTGAACATCAAATACCTCTGAAAGCAAGTCTTGTCTACACTTCCAATCTGCAGTAATGCAGTGCAATGGCAGTAGTGCTGGTAGCACCCATAAGGGGTACAAATACTCCAGTAATAGGTAGATCAGCTCGCACTAACACTTCCAGTGCAATCTAATGGTGTAGCCTTTTCTGTACTTCATTGCAGGCTCTCAGTCTGTCTTTGCACTAGGGTGCCTTTACTTACCCAATTCTGTCTCCTTGCCTTTAAGTGGATGTGCGTGTATGGGTATATGTGTGTGTATATACATACATATGCATACGCATTTGTGTGTATACTAGAATGAGTGGCTCAGCTTCCCAAAACAGCCGCTTTTGGCATTTGATCCGTATTTGAATCAACGTGAGTTGATCTCACGAGGTCAATTAACATCTCTTAGGAAGAGCCATGCAGAGACCTGTAGCAGCGTGCCTGTATTGCACGCTGCTCAGTGGCACTAGGCTGTTTTCTGAGCAGCTCCCCAAAGGCACTATGTTTCTGCCAAAATCTTAACAGTAACTAATTTGGGGCACGTCTAAAATATGTATCCCAGTGGTTCACACACTGGTCTGATGCAGAGGCTCGATGCTGCAACCGTGGAAGTCCCAGCGCAGAACCAATCTGGCCTTTTCACCACTCAGCTCCCGCTGCACTTACTGCAGAGTAGCTGCATCACCGCTTCCTTTCTCTTTGCTGCCCGTGGAGGTCTGGTGCCTGTACAAACATCGAGAGCGGTGTAGCTGGCAGTTCCTTAACATTTGCTGTAACGGCATTTTCAGGCTTGCCTGCTTCGTCAAGCGCTTCACGACTGAGTGCGCTGAAGTCGCTTCCAGAGACACAGGTGAAGCTCAGCGCGACGGATACTCTCGCTCTTTGCATTTTTTGCACACACACCCCCACCCACCCACACCCCCCACACACACACCCGCCGGCCCTGGGCAGCCTGGCCCCGGGGCAGGGCGCTGCTCGGCGCGGCGGGGCGGGCAGCAAGGAGGCTGCCGGTGGCCGCGCTGCCTGCGCGCCGCTGCGCGCTCCGCCGGGGCTCGGCTGCGGCAGGCGGCTCCTTCCCTGTGCTGCCCGGGGCTTATGTCATCCCCCTTCTCCCCCGCCTCCGCGGGAACCCGAAGGTGGAAGCTCTTCACCCAACGTGACGGGCAAAATCAAAACGGTGACGTGCTGCCCGGTGGTCTCAGGCAGGAGTCAGCCTCTCGGCGGGGCGGTGCAGGCAGGGATGGGGCCGGAGGGGATGCTCGCCCAGGCCGGGGGCAGCACGGGCGGGACACAGCGGGCTCTGCATACGGTGGCAGGTACCCCCCTAAGCTCCGTGCCTGCACCGTGTCCAGACCCCAACACGGGGCCGAGTCCAAACGGGTCTCAAAAGAAAAAAAGAGAAAGGAAGAGACCTGGCTGTCTTGTCGTGCCTTCTCAGCATCTCTGTCTCTGCATGTTGTGCCTTATTTCTTACCATTTCTAAGCTCGTGCGTTTAAGTTCTGTCCTAATCTTTTAGGGAAAGGAAAAGTAAAGTGAGGAAATGCTGTCTAGCCTCATTCCCTCCGCTCCTCTCTTATGAATCTTGGCTGCGGCTCGGTCCCGCGCAGCCTCCTGTTAACGTCCAGGCCGCCCTGGCCCAGCGGCACCAGGCGAGGCTGGGGCAGCATAAGGGCAGGGACCTGCCCCGCTGGACGGTGCTCGGAGGGGCGCACCGGGGACCAGCCCAGCCTGAGCCCCGGCTCGGCGCGGAGGCACGGTCAGAGACTTCGCCGCGCCGCAGGAAGCGGCATCGCGAAAGCTACCGAGACCAAATCTCGACTCCAGGCTCGAAGCGCACCGGGAGAGGCCCCCGCGGAGGCGGACTCACAGAGCCCCTACCGCGACTGCATGGAGCGGTTTAGGTCTTTCCCAGCTGCAGAGCAGTGTAATAGCAAACTTTCTCTGGAGTCGACCCCTGCTCGTTGGTGTATTTGCCTTTGAGCGGTCCCGCGCGGTGCACGCTCTTGGCTCGCCTACGAGCCCAACCCCACCTCTAGGTGAGTGTCTTCTCGCTCCTGCCTCTCCCCGGGGAGACGTTTGGGTGAGCACCGAACAGCGACACACCCGCGAAGGGGCAGAGTGGGGGCTGCCGGCCACGCGGCGGGCCGGGGCACTGCGCGGAGCCCCGCGGAGCCCAGCGCGGAGGCGCAGTGCGCGGCGCG